>JAKELG010000043.1:0-321796 GCA_021527035.1 Lactarius vividus | reverse complement strand
TCTTCTCGAATACCACCTTCTAACTCGTCTTCTGTGCTAAGGGCCCGTAGCAGCCCTTAAGTGAAACTAGCTCCGGCATATCCCTGACCAAGGGGGATCCCCGTGACACTATCTCCATATTCCTTCGTGAATGGTAGATTCGCCGATAGTACCTTACCCCACCCGGAACTACGTGCCACCTCGTCTTCGAATATCTCAACGACAGAACCGCCCCGCCCGACTCACTGCTATTACATCGTCGACAATCTTCAGTGGGAGTACGTCCATACCGTCCCAAGTCCACCAGCAGGAGTCCCCGTAGAAGAGACCCTCTATACGTATAGAGATTCCACCGGCACGTATCAACCTCATCCCGCAGTCTTCCCACTAGCGGATACACGCAGATTTCACCCCCGAGGGAACCCACGTTACAACAGCGCCTAAGTCAGGCTAACGTCCGTGGTAGACGTTACATTAAGACCAAGATCCTTCAACGTGGCTTCCGCAGTAACAACCCGCGACCTTTGGATTCCATTCCAACAGTATCACATCGATAGAAGAGGGGAACGCAACGTCCCCAAACAATACCTCAAGGAGGCCTTTTGGCAGACAGAACAAGGAGACCCAGGCTACGTAGTCCTTTACACTTATAAGGACGGCAAAACCGGACTCATCCCGGTAGAATTCAACTTTGAACACACTTGCTGGACAGAACTCAAGTGGGACGCACTCCACTACAAACTACAAGTCGTCAGACCAGCAGGATCAGAGCCTCAAACTCGACATATTACAAAGCGAAGTAACCACCAGAGATCAGTGGGGCCCCATAGACGGACAAGAGAAGAACCAGTCCGATCCCCTACCCCGAAGACAGCCAGCACCATCCCCATCCTTGGGAAGCAATCCAGAGGAAATTCCGTATCCTAGAAGCCCAAGCAGAAGAAGAAGAAGCGCAACTTGGATTACTAGCTGAGTCCATACCCACAGACATGACCACTACCATCACCGAACAACCCGCTACATTCCAGGAACCCGCGCGCATAAGTCGCGGAGAAGGACCACCGCCCGGAGGGCATGGAGGCGGAGGAGGAGGAGACGACGGAGGAGGAGACCCAGGAGGACCCCTGTTCACCGGACCCAACGTCTCCAGCGGAACTAAACCCGAGAAATTTATGGGCAAAGAACCGCTCGTATTCACGGGAGATCGTACCAAAGTCCAACAGTTCCTCACTCAATGGGAACTATTCGTGGAAACCAATTATGACAACCCTGCGTTCACCCTCCCCTTACCGCAAAGCACTAATCTTCCTCACCTACATTCAAGGAGAACATGTCAACGAATGGGTCCTATCTACCACCAAATGGGTCAAAGCGTACAAGCCAAACACAGTCCCTACGACAAGTGGATCTGGGAAGCCATCGAACTCGGCTTCCGCAACACATTCGCAGACACTCTCGAGAAAGAACGAGCCCAACAAGAACTCCAGAAGGGATTCCGAATGGAAGGACAAGACATAGACTCATACGTCGCTAAATTTGAGAAAGCGGTCAGGGAAGCCGGGTATCGCTTCGACGACTCCCTCGTCTTGGACAAGTTCACAAGCGGGCTACCGGTCGAACTTTACAAGAACGCCTACAACTTCCACAGCCCAAATACATACGCACAATGGAAGGTAGCAGCGCTAGAACAGCAGCGCAAGTGGATGCACCTGCAAACGCGTTTGGGGGGACGTAAACCCCCGGGACCCTGGTAAGCCAGGCAATACCTCCCTCAGAACGTTCAATGCTCCAAACCGTCCGCAGCAACCGCGCCAAGGGTGGCAGGCATTCAGGAATCACCCTGACGCCATGGACACCACACCAGGAAGGGTCAGAGCCAGACTCGCGGGATCCGAAGAAATCGACTACACCAGACCCCCGTACACTCAGCAAGGGGGACGACCGAATCAAGGAATCATCGATAAGAAGAACCTTCTTTGTTACAACTGTGGCAAAGCGGGCCACTTCCAACGCTGACTGTCGACAACCCCGCCGCCCGCGTAACAACGCGAACTGGCAACCACGCCAAGGACGCGGGGCGTTCATAGAAGAAATTCAAAGTGTAGCCGAAGGAACCCCTAATCCAACTTGAAGATGACGGCGGCAGTAGCCGCGGCGCCCGCGCCACCACTGATACGCCACAAGAACGGGCGACCAGCTGGATAAACGGAGTTCGAAATCTCGACGACTGAGGCCAGGGACCTGGTAGTTCGGGACTATTGGGGCGAGAGGATTTTCAAAGCGCCTGAACCCGACGGCCTGGGTGAGGGCATTACGGTGTAATTCTGTGTTCATAACGCGCTATCAATCTATGCATGTTCCAGTTTCATTGCGCGCAAGTTACGCCATGGCCGACAAAAGAGCACTAGTGGACTCAGGAGCCACAAACAACTTCATACATCCGGACTTCGTCAAACGAATGAGGCTAGGCTCCAGAGAGTTAGACCGTCATCGAAAGATCTGGAACATCGACGGCACACACAACAAAGGGGGCAAGATCACCCACTACGTAGACCTAGAAGTACAAACCAAGGGAATCGTCAAAGAAATGAGATTCCTAGTTACCGACGTAGGGGGAGAAGACATCATTCTAGGATACCCTGGCTGGCAACCTTCCAACCCGACATCCAGTGGGCCACTGCTACCCTGAACGAAGCTGAGTACCCAGTAGTCCTGCGAACTACAAACCCCTCAAAACCCCGGATAGATCCGGTCATCGCCAGACTCGTACTCGAGAAACTGCTACTACCGAACAAGCAGAAGATCGAAGAACAGCTCAAAAGGGAATGCGATCTCGAAGACACTCGCCTTCGCGCAACAATGTCAACGGAAATGGCGATCGAAGCCAAACAATATACGGAAGCAAAAACGGTACCGGAAGAATATCAAAGGCACGTCAAAATCTTTAGCGAAGAAGAATCGAACCGATTCCCATTGTCAAAACCATGGGACCACGCAATCGACTTCAAGCCGAACGCCCCGGACTACCATCGACTGCAAGGTTTATCCCTATGAGCCAAGCAGAAGATGTAGCGCTTAAGGAATGGATTGACGAACAACTGGCCAAAGGATACATCAGGCCATCAAAATCCCCGTACGCATCATCATTCTTCTTTATCAAAAAGAAAGACGGAAAACTACGCCCCGTACAGGACTACCGGAATATCAACAACTGGACCATACGCAACCAATACCCTCTTCCACTCATCCCAGAACTCATCGCCGATCTAAGCGGAGCGTTCATATTCACTAAGCTGGACATCCGCTGGGGATACAACAACATTAGGATCAAAGAGGGAGACCAGGAAAAGGCGGCGTTCAAAACAAAATACGGACTCTTTGAACCAACGGTAATGTTCTTTGGACTGACAAACTCCCCGGCAACCTTCCAAACTATGATGAACGAGATCTGCAAAGACCTCATCGCGTATCACGAACAAAGGGAACGACCATCCGGGTGTATATGGACGACATAGGAATAGCGACTCGGTCAACGGAACAGGCACACATCGACGCGGTACACGACATACTGGATCTTCTGGAAGAAAACGACCTATTCCTCAAACCGGAAAAGTGCATCTTCCACGCCCCTAGCATCGATTACCTGGGGGTAATCATTGAAAAGGGGGTGACACGTATGGACCCCATCAAAATTTCCGGCATCAAAGACTGGCCAACCCCCAAAAACGTCAAACAGGTGCGATCATTCCTAGGTTTCTGCAACTTCTACCGCGCTTTCATTCGAAATTTTGCCACACACGCACGACCCCTCAACAAACTCACACGCAAAGACACCGAATGGACATGGACCGCCGCGGAACAAGAAGCGTTCGACAAAATCAAGAAACTTGTCACGGAAGAACCGGTACTAGCACACGCGGAACTCAAAGATCAATTCGAACTGGAAGTAGACGCCTCAGGATTCGCAGTAGGAGCAGTGCTACTCCAACGAAAAGGAGACGGCAAAAGACACCCTATAGCCTACTACTCCAACACCCTCAGTGCAGCAGAAAGAAACTACGACATTTACGACCTAGAACTGCTAGCAATCGTTAAAGCACTAAGGAACTGGCGACACTACCTCGCAGGATCCCCACACAAGATCAAAGTGTTCTCGGATCACATGAACCTCCAGTACTGGCGCTCCCCGCAAAAGATAAGCCGCCGAGTAGCACGGGAAGTATTGGAACTCTCAGAGTATGATATCGAAATTCACCACATCAAAGGAACGGCAAATGGAAGAGCCGATGCTCTATCTAGACGCCCGGACTACGATCAAGGAGAAGGAGATAACGACCAAGTCACGGTACTACCCGATGATATCTTTGTCAGGGCCGCAGCAATAGATACGACGGAAGACCCTCTTCGAATCAACGCCACGATCTCAGTACAAGAGATGGAAAAGACAAATCCGGTATACGCCCAGGACGACGACAAACTCCGCCCTTGGATAGACCCACACGGATTAAAGAAGATCGAAGGCACCTGGTACAAGGACGGACGACGGGTAGTCACAGGAGGACTCCTTGAGAAACGAGAACTCATCAAAACCATCACGACCTTCCAGTATACGGGCACCTGGGGATCAGTCGAACCATCAAACTCGTAGAACGATATTATTGGTGGCCAGGCCTGAAGAACGAAGTTATGGACTATGTCAAAGGATGCGCCGACTGTCAAAGGATCAAAGTCAACACCAGGGCCGTCAAAGCGCCGCTCCGCCCAATATTCCCAAAACCCGAAGCTATGCCGTTCGAAACTATCGCGCTTGATTTTATCACTAAACTTCCCGAAGCACAGGGTTGCGATACGATCCTCACGATAACGGATCATGACTGTACAAAAATGTCCCTCTTCATCCCATGCCAAGAAGAAATATCGGCGGAAGGAACAGCCGCCCTTTACGTTAAACATGTGTTTCCCCGATTTGGACTCCCAGGAAAGATTATCAGTGACCGAGACCCCAGATTCGCCTCCAAATTTACGCGCGAACTGTGCAAACTCCTGGGAATCGAGCAGAACATCTCGACGGCCTATCATCCACGAACAGACGGACAATCGGAACGCACCAATCAATGGCTGGAGCAATACCTGCGATTTTGGGTCAACGAACGACAAGACGACTGGATTCATTACCTCCCTATGGCTGAGTTCACACACAATAACTGGCCCAGTGAAACCACTAAGGAATCCCCGTTTCAGCTCCTTATGGGATACAACCCACGCGCTGATTGGACCGATAGGCCATCGCCAATTCCACAAGTGGCGCTCAGGGTCAAACAGTTCAAGGAACTCCGCCAGCGCGCGCAGTCACTGATGATCAAAGCGCAGCAGGGGTGGATCAAGGCCAAAGATACGCCCAAGTTCCAAATTGGAGATCAGGTATGGCTAGAAGGACGCCACCTACGCACCCATCAACCAACGGCAAAACTCGCGGCACGACGCCACGGCCCCTTTAAGGTCGCTCAGGTGATGTCCGCAGTCAACTATCGATTAGAACTTCCCACGCAGTGGCAAATCCACCCAGTGTTCCATGTGGACCTCCTGACGCCCTATCGCGAGACGCTCACGCACGGACCCAACTATCAGCGCCCACCACCAGATCTGGTTAGTGGCGAAGAAGAATACGAGGTCGAGAAGATTCTGGACTCCCGGCGTTTTGGCAGAGGGCGCAAACTTCAATACCTAGTCAAGTGGAAGGGATACCCTGACTCAGACAACCAGTGGGTCGACAAAGACGACGTATTTGCAGATGACGCAATTCGGGAATTCAAAAGTTCCAACCCCGCTCGCGAAATACATATAAACGCAGGGGAATCCCAAGAGACGTCTCCATTCCCCTCTCCCACCTTCACTACTCATGCGTTCTCAGTCCCCCATCCACTTCCGCTATGTCGTCAACGAGGAACTATCCACACCTTACCGAGTACCATCCGCGCCATCGTCACCCCTGTCGTCTACCCTCGCCCTTCACCAACGAGGAAGTCGTCCTCCTTCCCCCGGGACATCCCCAATTCCTTCGCCGACCCCCACTGTTTATTCCGAGAGCAATCAGCCCAGCCACCTCGGAGACAACTACGTCCCGACCAGAGCGCCCACTCCAGCGGGCGACGAACAAGGGTACGTACCCAGCCGACCAACGTCCCCGCCAGGGCCCGACAAGGGCGGGGATCCGTACGACCCAGCCGAACGTCTCGAGGCGCATCAGTATCTACGTTACGCCACCCATCTTACCACAACACACTCGGAAACCCCCCCGCTTTGCGGACCCACCGGGGAAGTTATCACACTACCGGCGACACATCCACCCCCGGTTCGAGCAGATCAAGCGGAGGAACATTTGCAGGAGGCCGAGGATCGGCCGGAGACCCCCCCTCCCAGGGGGTACCAGTTCAACAGGGGAGTCCATTACATTCCCTTCCAGATTCGAGACGCTCAGGAACGTCTTTGGCCCGCCCGATATACTCAGCTCATCCTCACCGCCGACCTGTTCGTCCTGGCCTTCAGGTCGGGATGCAACCAGCAATATGGGAAGCCCGTCCACGCCGTCCCCTACTACGACGAGCAGTCCTCTTCCCCCACTTACACCGACGACGACCTCACGTTCCTGCTCTCCGATGCGGGACTAGTCGACTCAGTCGACCAAGCGCTTCTCCACATGAAGGACGCGACTCTCATGGCCGAAGTCCATCGATACCGGTGCATGACGTTAGGGTGGCGAGCACAGCAGCATCGATTGGCGGCGGAGCAGATGAAGTTGGAGCGCATAGAGATCGAGCGCAACAGGTGTGTCACCAGACTTCAGCGAGCGCATGCGGTGGACCACATCGAGAACGTTCGGGCCTCACTTCATCGAGGACCCAAAGCGGAACAGGATGCCGAGGAGATCGCCCGCATCCGGGCCCTCCGTGAGGTTGGCACTAATCCACTCGCCATCATGCGTGGTCAAGCTGGGGCTTGACGCTGAAAAGGGGGTGATGTTACGTTTCGTCTCGGACTACCCAGACCGGTTGTGAACTCTGACGTGTTCGTGATGACTCGGCACGTTAGCAGTAATACGTCATGGACTTCGGATCTTACCGCCTCGTGTTGTGCTGACTGATGACCCTCCATTGTTGTACGTGATCGTGATTAGGCTTGCTGACTGATGCTCCATTGTTGTACGTGTTTCGGATTACGATGATGACTGCGCATTCTATTATTAGAATACGCTACTTACGCTATTGGCTACTTACAAGTTCGAGCGGAGCTAGAACTGGCTCCCTTACTTGTATTTAAGTTCACCGTAGTACGGACCAGGATCTCCATCTTGGTCTTCTTCGAATACCACCTTCTGACTTGTCTTCTGTGCTAAGGGCTCGCGATCGCCCTTAAGTGAACTAGCTCTGGCATATCCCTTAGAGACCAAGAGGGATCCCCGTGACACTATCTCCATCTTCCGCCGTGAATGGTAGATTCGCCAGTAGTACCTTATCCACCCGGGACTACGTGCCACCTCGTCTTCGAATATCTCAACGCTAGAACCGCCCGTCCGACTCATTGTTATTACATCGTCGACAACCTCCAGTGGGAGTACGTCCACACCGTCCCAAGTCCACCAGCAGGAGTCCCAGTAGAAGAAACTCTCTATACGTATAGAGACTCTACCGGCACGTATCAACCTCATCCCGCAGTCTTCCCACTAGCGGATACACACAGGTTCTACCCCCGAGGGAACCCACGTTACAACAGCGCCTAAGTCAGGCAGACGTCCGTGGTAGACGTTACATGATCCACAAGAGGCGAAAATGAACGCATCCGTGACAGGAAGTCTGAAGTGTCAGATCATAACAAAGAGCTTGGCAAATTCTTGGTAGGGCTCTGGAAGTACAGCCGGTTCCTTGTATTGATTGGCTTCAATCGCAAGTTCAGTGGCTGTGGTATGCAGTGTGGTTTCTTCTGTGAGCTCTTTGAATGCCTCATGTTTGTCTCCTTCCATAAGAAGGGCCCCTATGACCTCCAAGTGTTCTTTGGGCTTAGTAGACCTTAAGACTATGGGCATCATGTCCTCATGTATGGTGGCATATCTCCAGTTGATGGTAGGTTCATACATGGCAAGCCAGGGATAGCCCAGTACAAGGTCTTCATCTTCTATGTCCATGACTAGGAAGTGCATCACCCTATGTTGGTTTTTAGTTTGTATGTTCAGATCGACGCAATGGGTGATACTGCCCACTTTATTCTCTGTATTATCAATATTCCATATTTTATGAGGTCTTTCCAATGGAATCATTCCCAACCCCATGCATTTTGCGAAAGTGGGTCTTATGAAGTTGTCTGTGGCTCCCAAATCTACAAGCCCTTTTATGTTGGCCATTGCATAATTGGTGTGAATCAAGACTGGAATTCGAAGCAATTGATAGCGAGTCATGATTACAGAATTACAATTAACTGCCCTCACCCAGGCTGATGGGTTCAGGCATTCTGAAAACCCTCTTTTCCCCACATTTCTTGGAGGATGAGGTCTTTTACATCATCACTTTCTCCCACAACTCTGGTGAGCCAATCCTTTGCCCTCTGCTGGGGGGGTGCAGTGTTGCCTACTCATGCTTGTATGGGTCCTTCCTCTTGTGTGTAATAGTCAGTTTCCACCACACGACTATTGACAGGCCTTTGAGGCATCCGTGGCTGTTGACAATCCTGTGAGTAGTGACCTGGTTGATTGCAGTTATAGCAGATCACTGCACTCATATCTCACAGTTGTCCTCTCAACTGTCCAAACCCTCCACATTGGGGCCTTGGTACGAAGGGTCTATTGGGATCCCCCACTTCTGCTACTCTTGCTCTGGTTCAGTCAGCTGATGTATCCATGGTGTTTGGGTAATATCACATCAGCAGGGGTCTCCTTGGTGGTCCCCAATTAGGTGGAGAGGGTCTTCATCTGGGTTGTGCCAATGATGGAGGGGTCTTTGTTTTCAAGTTGTCAAGGCACACCTTCATATGAATATATTGTTTTTGTCGTTGGAGGGCACACATCTTCCATTCTTCAAATGTATGAGGTTCATCCAGTTTGTATACCTTCATGAATAAGGCTCATGGTAACCCCGCCGTGAACCAGTCAATGGTTTGTTGGTTGTTGAGGTTGTAGTGAGCTTTTCGTGCCAGGCATTCGAACTGTACCACGTATGTGTCAATGTCTTCTCCGACCATTTTAATCCCCTTTTGAAGCTCTGCTTGAGCCTGTTCTTCTTCAAGAGTGTTTGCAAATCGCTTTGCGAATTTGGTTGTGATGTGGTTCAAGAGGGCTTGGGAATATTGACTGACTCCCCGGCGTACTTCTCAGTTTAGCCATTCCAGCATGGTCAGTGTCCATTTGCTGACATTTATCCCTTTCATGTATCTGAGAAAAAGGAGGGATTGTCAATAGTCATTTTGCATTATGGGGGCCTCCAAGTTCATTCCCCAGTATACATGCCATTGTGTTAAGAAGGCCTTGTATTTAGTTCTGTCACCATCAAATACAGTTGGAGGTTCACCTGCAAGTCAGTCCGATCCATGACCTCCTCCTACTGGTCCTGGGGGAAACCCTCCTGGTCCTCCTCCCCTGCCACCAGCTCCTCCATCCAGTGGCCCACCAGGAAACCTGCCTCTGATGGGTCCAGGGCTGGGAAATCCTCCAGGCAGTCCTCCAGGTGGCAGTGGTGGTCCATTGGGGGGGTCTGGCTGGTCCAGACCAATGGCACGAAAGATGGTGGCATCATCAGCTGTCATTTGATGTCCTGTTTCTGGGTTGATAGGACAAAGAATTGCCTCTGCTTCTTCTCGTATGCATCATACTTCTTCAGTGGTTTGCGTTTCTATTTGAGTGGTTGTGGCCATGGCTGGGGACCGGATGTGGATTTCTTCTGGTACAGTAATATGAAGGGACTTAGCTATGTGTGCCAATAGGCTTGAATTGTCTCCTGCGATGTGGGCTTCACTTTCTGTTGCAGTATGTTCTTCCGCTCATTCTTCTTGGCTTGATTCCGAGGGTGGGTGTTCCCTTGGTTCATCATGTCCTTCTTCCTCGTCTTTGCTAGAGGAGTTTCCGTCTAAGGTCCCCCAGTTGTCTCCCTGTAGTTTGTGCAAGTCAATATCGCAGCAGTAGTGTCTTCTTGCAGGGTGTATTATGTCCCACCTATTATCGATAGGGTTCCATGTAACCTCTGTCCAACAGAAGTTTAAATAGTTGAACTCAACTGGGTGGTACCAGATGGGGTCTCCAGGAAAGTCAATGAAGTATCTGGTGTTTCCTCTGTATTCTCTCCACTGGGCTGCTCCCAGGAATTGTCAAGGTACTTGTTACGTTTGGCCCTCCAACGCGCCCTGTAACGCCACCTTGTGCCCCATCAACACCTGTACAATTTGTTGCATGGAAACCTGCAAGTCCCTGACATACGAATGAAGCTGACGCAATGGCAGCCGAAGAAGCCGAAACTAGGGAACGCCTCTTCAAGTTCCACCAAGACCGCACCCTGCACTTGCGCGCAGCCATACTGACTACCCAGTATATGTTCCCCAAAGACCCACCTCAAGGTCTGGAAGATTAGCGCCGGATGACATCATTGCCCGTCACGTGACCCTGGCACGTGACCTGGCCCAGACTGCACCAGAAGAGTCCAGATGAGCTTGTGCCTGGATTAGAACGTGTGTTATCGATTGTACCTGGTTTGTGATCCGTTACTGTATTTGTCTTGACTTTCCCATGCCTCATCCCTGTGGCTTGATGCGCCCATGGACTGTATGTTTCAGCCACCATCAGTGGCATTGGACATGTGTTTTCTGCAATTCTACAGTTTCCTAGGACCGTTGTATTAGGGTTTCAGCTGAGTTCCAATAGCTCCCCTCACGAGTATAAGTAGCACGTAGAAGCGACCTTAGATGGTAGCTTTGACTTCTTGTATCTTCCATACAACCTAGTCCAAGTAATCCCCAGTCCCCTTTGCTCTCAATCTCCATCCTCTTCTCTTTGCCCTACGTGCCCTTGGAGTTTGTCCAGCATTACAGCAGCGTCCATACCCCTACAGCTCTCAGAGTTTGCCCAGCTGTATACGTGGTGTCCCCCTCCTACCTCATCACATGATTGATTGAGCGCTAGCCAGCTCGGCTTATAAGGAGCGAGTCATTCATTTCTTCTACCTTTTTGTTGCTATCCGAGTCCTTCAGATCGTCCGTTTCAGACTTCTTATTGACAAGAATGAACGACAACAAGCGCTAGCTCAAGTGACAGAACAAGAGCAGGTCAACAAGGCCGTTAGGAACCCCTGAAGACTGGTCGAGTGAGATCTCCCGAAGGTGCGCCCTACAGAGCGTAACAGTACTGTTCTTTCTCCTCTTTCTTCAAGGCTGTAGGGTCTAAAATTCCTCCACTGATCTCGTGTTGTGAATGCCACATTTGAGGGATCTTGGTCTTAATGTAATGCTACCACAGCGTGAGTCTGACTTGGACCATGAAGACGGCAAACACAACTTAGCATCGGGAGGAAACGAGCTTGTGCATCTGAAGCATTCCACTGGCCACCACAATTGCAGTTTTGACAGCATAAGCTGTGATCATGACAATCACAAATAGGGTTTGTATGTCTTGATCCAGCCCCTTAGACTCGAAGGTCAAGGTATAAAGTCCGATTGAAGCATGAAGGCTCAAAGATGAGTCAAGAGAAGGTGGTATTTGAAGAAGACCAAGATGGTGTATCTTGGCCTTCACAACCCACTATTTATACATTTGAGAGGTAGCTTTAAAGCCCCTCTGTGAAGTCCAAAAGCCTCTAGCATAAGTAGCTTGAACCCTACTATCGCTATCCTAGTAACGAGTCATAGTAACTATCACATGCTACTACAACTTGGCTGACTGATGCGAGTGTCCATGACTAATTCCAGCTTACTATCATAGTCATAACCGTATAGTAAGTGTCCACTTGCATCATACCGTAACAAGTGAGAAGACAAGTGGATTGAAGAAGACCAAGATGGCAATTCTTGGTCTTCAAGAGCAGTCTTATATACATTTCCCAAGGTCACTTTAAAGCTCCTCCCAAACAGTCTCAGCCAGTAGCATAACTAACTTGAACCCTAATACAACTATCCTAGGAATCAGTCAGCAAGTCCATCACATGATGTCACATATCCACATCCAAACCCAAAGTTTATTGTACAGGAGTTGAGACCAATTGTGACACCTTGTACTTATACTCATACATACTGTGATTTTTAGTGCTATTTTCTATTTATATCAGAAGACACATAAGTGCTTTGCTTTGCTGGCAATCCAAACCTAAGTCACATCACATGTCACGTGATCATGACATACATCATGCATGATGAGTGCTTGGAGTAAGAGACCTGCAATGGGGGAAATATATGGAAGCCTAGCTGCCAAGGCACTCCCCTCCTTGAGAGCTGCAAGCAACGTTTGAATCATGCTCATTGCAAGACCATTGTGCAGGCCTATCTTCCTAGTAACCAAGGCAGAAGTAATGATAGCAGGATCTGGCCAAAACAGTGAGCAAAATCAATTTAATGGGGGATCCTAGTTTGTGCTTATAAGCTGGGGGTTGATTAACAGACAGGCAAAAACAGGACCTAGGTCTGGAAGACATCGACAATGTTTGGTAGTGGTAATGAGGATGCCTTAACACACGAATTTTCTCTTGTATACCACTAGCAGGAACAGCCCCGGCCCAAGCACCATGGCTGTTTGCAGGGGACCCTAATAGAAGTTGGGATGAGCAGTATGAGAGCTAAGGTTGGTCAGTAGTAGGCACTGAGAGGCTTGGGGAGGAGACTTGATTCTGCCAACAGTGCTGCTAGTGTGGAGTGCAGAAGATTAGCTACGGACATTAGCAAAGGGGCAGCGAGCACCCAGTTGGGGTTTAGATCTTTTAGATTTAGATTAGACACGAGGATGCGGGGATGTTGCGGATGCGATGTGCTTTTTGTTGTATTTTCCGATGCGCACAGCACCGTCCACATGCCTTCTACACACACGTTGATTACGTGAAATGAGTACCCGAGACACGACACAATGCAGCTCCCACATGGATAGCCTTTCATACTGTCCTAAATTGGGGACCACAGGTAATTCTTCATAGATCCGCCTGGTAGCGAACAGAGTTCGAGCGACAATAACTCACTACAGGTACACTACAGGTACACGTGTCCAGTCTCCGGCCCGGATGCCGGATGCCCGTGGACGGTCCTTTCAGTCCTTCCAAGCGTCCTTCATGCTTCATTTCGTCACGGTTATCCGTGTTCTATCGCCGCGAGATCTTCTGAAGCACAAAAGAAGAGTGCTCACAAAACAAAGAGGATAATTTATTAACTCCGAACGACACACACGCGCGAGCGGACAAACGTAAACGAGGTGAAGGTTCTGTTTCCCACGGCCCACGATGCAAACCCCCGTCGACGGAGGTTTTTTCATTGTCACTTTCTTTCGTTTTCACCTGTCCTCGGGTCGCACGCCACTCGCACGCCTTTAACCTCGCCGTTTCTTTGCGCGTCTGATCAGTCGCTGACTTCACAGTCTCCACAACGTGCGTCCTTTGCACGCCATGTCGCTATCTTCTTTCAGTAGCTTGTCCAGCTACAGCAGCGAGTCGGACATCGGCACTATCTTTGGCATTGGCCTATTCAAATCATCTCGCCCTCGGAGAAGATCTCCTCCGATTACCGATAGGAAACGGACCCCATCCCCACCGAAGAGGAGGAAACGCAGCATCACCCCCACCCGCACACCTGTCTCTTCCTCTCGATATGACGGCGCCGTTGTCCCATACTCTTTACGCAGCCCCGGAAGCAAATCCGGCATCTCGTATAGCGATATTGATCGATGGAGGACTGCCACTATCGGTGGTAGCGACTTCACCTACAGTAGCGAATCGTCAGTCACCCAGTCTTCGGTGACATCATCCTCCGTCGTCTCTTCGTCACGCAGTCGCTCTTCCCGTATCGAGACCAGCCGCCGTACAATTGCTTCCAGTTCGAGACAAATACAAGCGCCCTCCGTTGCGACTCACCTTCCGCATTCAGGAATACACTTCGACCCCCCTCAAATCTGCGAGCACTGTCGTATGTCTCCCCTCGACCTATCATACCTCTATCGCTGACGCTTTCGCAACAGACCGACCACCGCACCAGGTCCATGGCCGAACGGACGTCCTTCCCGCTCTACGACTCGAACCTTATTCCGCTTTTCTCGCTGCCTACCGTCTCTCCCGGATTTCCTGCCCTGATGCCCTCGAAAGATCAACGACCTTGGACCAGGATGATCCTTTCGCCATTCCGTCGGGACTGTCCGATCGCCCAAGTGTTCCTCTTCATTTACTCCCCGAAGTCCCAATGGGCGAGCGACGCGCGCGGCGTCTCGCCCTGCTGCTCGATTCAGATGACCAGGACATACGGGACTGGGCGCAGGCAGAGTACCTTAAACTGGGCCGCGCGGGTCGCCGCCTCGTACAGGAAGGTGTGTTCGAGGTCAGAGTCACGTTGGATGGTGCGGACGACGACAATCCTGCCGAAGACTGGAGCGCCAACGAGAACGAAGAGGACCTGGAAAAGCTGAAAGAGAAACTCGAGAGGGGCAGGGAGAGACGCGAAGACCGCGAGGAAGTCGAGCGCGAAATGGTGTGGGCTCGAGAGGTGTTTGGCAAATGGCTCGTCGATGGACGCCTGGATGCTGTGTTCCGGCTCTCCGCGGGTGTCCTGAATGAGCTTTTGAAAGAGGTCGCTCGGGACGAGGGCGAAGAGTGGGTTGCAGAAGAAGAGGAAGAGGAAGAGGCGGCGGAAGAGCAGATACCCGAGGACACCAAAGTCGTCGCGAAGTCATCGGGCCCGTCGTCCGTGCGAGGTACCTCCCAGACGATAGTGGTCGAGCAAGCTGTACCGATGCGCGCCGCTTCGGCTGCTTCCGTCGCTTCGTCGAAACGTTCGAAAAAGCGACACTCCGAGCCTTTACAAAAGGCGGAGCGTGAACTAGACATGGAGCCAAAGCCGGAGCCAGAACCAGTGCCAGTGCCAGCGCCGACGCCGAAACCGGTACTAGCACCAGAGCCCGAGGTTCAGCCCGAGGAGCCGGCGGCAGTTCCCAACTCGCCTCTCGCGCTGCCTCGTGCCGCACCCAGCCCCGAGCCCTCCCCCCTCCCAGTCCCAGTCCCTCTTCCAGTCCTTCACCCATCGATCTTCTCTGAGGAGGGTCTTCTCACCTATGCCTATTCCAACATCCACCCTGACCCTCCACCAGAGCACCCTCCCGCTGAGCTACTTCGGCCCGAATCGCAACAGAGTAATAGCAATAACACAATCACACCCCAAGACTATCCTCCTGACACTACGGTTCAGCACGATTCCTATGCCGACTTTTACGCAAAAGATCCGAGGCGACGAAGAACACCACTCTTACGCGTCAAACCCCTCCCCAATAACCAACCTCTACCAAAGCTAGAGAGAGAATACGACAGTTATGCCGACTTTTATGCGAACGATCCGCGTCGCATGACACACGTCGACGATCGTCCCTTACCCACTTTAGCCAAAAAAGACGCCACAAAAACCGCTGATCGTTCTTCGAAGCTTCAGTCGTCTTCGAAACCACCCAAACTCTCGACTCCCTCCAAAGCACAGCCTCAGTCGTCGTCTTCGAAGCCACCCAAACTTTCAATTCCCTCTAAGGCAGCGCCAGATCCGCCACGTGTGACTGAGTCAAAGCACCGTCGGCGATCTGATTCGCGCCACCGCCGCCGTCGCGATGCCTCTCCCTCCCTCGATGACTTTGCTGTCTCGTCTAATCTTTCCGCTTCATCCGGCGGGCTCACCACCCCCGCCGCGTCTGTCGTACGGTCACGCTCTCCATCTCCTCGCCGCAATCGCGAACACCGCCACAGCAGTCACCGCAAGTCGGAACATAAGCCACGCCGGCCCTCGTCGGGGCTGACTTCTCCGACACCTTCACACGCGTCTGGGCGACGGCGTGACTCGCGCTCGCGGCATGACACGCCTCCACTACCCATTCCCGCCCCCGTCCCTGCGCCAAAGCCAACGCCCGCACCTGCGCCCAAACCCAAACCCAAGCGCTCCTGGGCGCCATTCCGTCTCTCAGGCGGCGCTGCATCGGTCTCGACCGCCTCGCGCTCCGCATCTCCCGAGCCCACGCCCATCATGCCCCGCGGCCCGCCCTACGGCCAGGGTCCCCGCCCGCTCATCCCGACGTCGACCCTGGCGTCTGACCCCGGCGACCACGAGGAAGGCGTCGACGACGCCGAGGCCGTCGTGCCCCCCGCGGCGCCACTGCCGCCCGTGCAGTTCTGGCTGCCGGGGTACCCCGCGTACAAGTTGGGCAACGCGCGCGCAGGTGGTACTGCCGGTGCGCCCGCCTCGCCGCGGCGGAACCGTGGCGAGCCGGTGTCCCCGACGTCGTCCACGCGATCGTCCGCGCAGTCCCTGCTGCTGCAACAGCGCCCCCCGCCGCCGGTGTTCCTGGCGCTAGGTGCACGCCGCGCGTGCGTGCCGTACACGCCTGCGTTCCAGGGTGTCGACCTGCGCGTCGTGCGGCCACTTAGCGCGCGCGAGAAACTCGCGATGCGTGATGCCGTCAGCGTGCTTGTGCGGCTCGGGGCGCGCGTCGTTGGCGCTGAGGCAGGCGGGCTTGGCGTGAGAGGGGAGATGTGGAGCTTGAGCTACGTCGGTTTTTGATTTTGTTTGATTTTGGGGTTTTTTTTATGAAATGTCTTTTAGTCGATTTTTGTTTTCGCTGATTGTCGACTCATTTTTGTTTTGCTAGCAATTTTTGTTGTGTACGATCTGATATTTGCTTTTAGAATGTTAGATTATCTATCCCGCGGTCCTATTTGCATTTTCTGAATCCAATGATGATTCCGATTCCGTGCAGCGTTCTCAGTCGATCGATTGCACCCTGTGATCCATGTTTTTTCAAGAAGGTCTGCTAGATGGACCACTCGAGACCACACGGCCTCTTGGATGCGTGCTCACGCGACCTAGCTCCACAACCACTTTTTCGCAACGCCCCACGTTTTTCAGGGTGCGAGACGCGCGCCACCATAACATGACTTGCGGACCCGTATAGGATGACGTCATGAACCAACGGTACGCCCCACCTTTCCAAGTCTCCGACGTCATATCACTCCATTTGTGAAATATAAAACCGTTTCATGGGCAACAACCCAAACCCACTCATTCACCAATATTCACATCCTATCTCGACTGTTAAAACCAATTTTCTTTCCACACTATCACAAGAATCTTTCAGCACACACTATGGCAGGTGTTCATACGACGCGTTTAGCACCGTCCGTTTACTGACTTCCCGTGTCATTAAGGGTTCCGTCGTTTCTGCTATCGGTGGAGGCATCAATGCTATCATCTCCGCAATCGCCGGTGTCCTCGAGACTATCATCGGCGCGATTGTCGCGGTAGGCTTTCTTTTCCTCGAACTTTGGCTTCTCATCTCACCATCACCCGTTTAAAAGGTCATTGTGACGATCTTCGACCTCATCTTTGATATCCTATGCTGTCGCTGCTGCCGCGGTACTCGTCGTGCCGGCACGCGTGGAGGAGGTTTCCGTCGGAGGGGCTTCACTAGCAGCTCGCGGAGGACCGCATACTAATCGTGGTCAAGACTCATTTGCGTCGAATGGTGTTGCACGGCCATGGAATATGGGTCTATTTAACTGATATCCCTGAACACTAATACTATATACATGTCTTTTTTCCCGAATCTACCGAGTTTTCGAAGACGCGACACCAATCAGCGAATCAGAGTGCCAATCTCCATAGGACCGAAGGGTCTATCAGTGCAATATTCTTTTTTTATTTCAAGACTCAAATATTAACCGCCAATATAAGATTTAAGATTAGCATTGTGGGCCTTCCGTATGATGCGATTTTTGCCTGACAGATTTTGCGAAAAGCAGTGTAGTAACCTTTACAAATTCACACGTTTTTACTATCGAACTCCCCGTCTTTTTTTACAGAAAACAATACCATTGTCGAGAGCAAGTATGCTATCCTGCATAACCGAGACCGAGACCGAGATTATTCCCATCCTTTTCCTACTTACCCTTCAAGTTTGCTAGTCTCGTCTGGCTCAGCGCCAATCCCGAACTGGTCGTCTCGAAATCGAGATCTTCCTCGTCACCAGTTTGCGGTAGTACTCCTCTCCCACTTCCGTTCGCTGCCGCAGCGACTCATTCCCGCGGTTGTCGGCGACGCTTTAGGACCTTTTTTCGGTTCCGCACTCCCATCCGGTATCCCCGCTCGTCCCCATAGAACAGGCGGTACTCACACGTTGGACAGATCCACTCCGCTGCATTCGCCAGTTGTGACGGCGCTGCCACCGGCCATTGTTGTGCACCTCTTCTCGGCGGAATTTGATCCGCCAGGAAAACAAGCGGAAGTGGACTTGGCAGGTCCTGCATGTCCGCGCCTATTTGTGCTGCACTGAGGTGGCTCGGGTTGGGAACCCGCGACGGCACGTAGTTGCGGAGATGATGTGGGTTCGAAGCGTTGGCCAGCGCCGACCACTTTTTCTTCCCCGAAGTCTTTGCCGAACCGGGAGATTTTGACGCCGCAGGTGTCTCCGTATCTTGCATTGATTGCGCCGTGACCGCAGGAGCTTTGTGTACTGCGAGTGAGCCCCGTTTTGTTCCTGCTACGCCCACTGCACCAGTACTAGCGGCCGCGCTTGTCTCTGCGGCTTTCTCCGCTTGCCGCGCGACTTCATCCCTGAAGCGATCGTACAGCACCGTGTACTCCGGGCGAGCGGCGACGAGCCGCTCCGAAGCTGACGAGACCCCATCTAACGGTCGGACCCCGTACACAACGCCAGTGATCGATCCCAAGAACATACACACCTTTGCTCAAGAAAGTCAATTCGCTATCGGGAAAGATGGTGCGGCGAGACGCTGGGCGGACTACGCGAGATTCACGCCCGCGCATCGGCCGCGACTTGAGGCGCGTGTTTCTGCCCATGCTGGCACGCTTCTCGTTTAGAGGTGTATAGTTAGCCAACAGCGCCTGGTCTAGTGCGAGCGAGTCGCCGAGCACAGGCGGACTCAGTGCAGCGGCCAACTGTCGTTTCCGGTGCTTGAGCATCTCCTTCTGCCGTAGACCCACCATCGTGACGACCGACTGTCTTCACACTGCTCGGCTCTTCCACTACCGACGGCGCCGTCCCTGTAGGGTACGCAAAATAAGGCAACGCCCTCTCAATGGGCGGCTCCTCGTCCTGCTGCAGCATTTAGTCTAAGTGGTCATCGCCGCCCTCCACGCGGACTTCTGTGGTGGGTGAAACATCGAGGTCGACAATAACTAGTACACTCTCCAGTGGCGACTGCGCCCCTACGTAATTGCAGGCAAAGTCCGCGACACCACTAAGTGCGGTGGGGAGGAAGTACGACTGGAAGGTGATCTGTGCGGACAAAACCTCCGCATGTGCGATCAGCTCTGCAGCAGCGTCTGGACCAGTTGGAGCATGGCGTTAAGGGGGAGCGAGCTAGCCAGACCAGGAGAGCTACGTTTGCGCTTCGGGTGTGGCTTTACTCTTCGAAGTGGAAGATAATCTGGTATGTCGAAGCCTGGGAACGGAGGGTGGTATATCAGGTGTTGAGACAGCTCGTAATCGTTTTTTTTTTTTTTTTTGGATGAGCTCGTCATCGTTCATGGTAAAGGGTCGATAGTGTTCAAGTAGCTCTACTATACTATATAGGTACTGCGGGAGGGTGCTACGGGAGAACAGTCTTTGACCCGTAACTGAATGAAATCATAATTTATGACCAGCAAGTTTCGTCAAAGATACGATAAAAATAGCGAATAGTGAATAATATTGAGAACCACTAACGAGAAACCAAAGCCATCAATCCTGGACACTGCATGCAAAGCAGAGTTTTCAGATCAATAAAACTCATAGAAAACCCTATGGAGGTGTTAACCATTTATCATGAGTTTTCTTTTGAAAAACTCTGAAAAAGGAGTTTGAATTTTTTCGGAGTCACATGATTCATTGCCTGCCAAAAGTGCTGTTTTTGCTTGGAATATTCAAGCTCTTTTTTCGGAGTTTTTTTTAGAAAAAACCCCTGATAAGTGGTTAACACTCCATAGGGTTTCCTATGTGTTTTATTGATCTGAAAACTATGGTTTGCATGCAGTGGGAATTGTGCCGCAAACAACTTCTAGCCCGTTGGTGCTAATCTCACTTCTGACGCCGGCGGTTGGAAGCAGCGGCAGCGGCCGCCAAGCGTTGCTCAATACCCGCAGCCAAGGTAATGTCCTCCTCTTCTGACGCCGGCACGGCAGCGGCGCCAAACGCATTCGGGTTGCCGGGGGTTGCCGGCCCCGGCGCCAGATCGCGCGAGCTATAGCTGCGCGCGAGAATATCCTCCACACGCGCAAGCGCCGTCTGCCGCGCCGCATACCGCATCGCCGGCGTGCCATGGCCCTCACCCAACGCGATACTGCTCGCGCGTGAGTCACCACGAACCGCCGCCGCCGCCGCCTGTCGCGTCGTGCGCGCCAGCGGCCGGGGAGGCTGGGACTGCCGCGCCCGTCGGTCGGTGGTAGCGGTGCGCGGTACCGCCGGCCGCCAATGATGGGCTGAATATCAGCGTTGACTGCAGGGTGCCCGACGTGAGCTGCGGCGGGCTGCGTGGGAGCGCTGCGCCGACGTCGTCGCGCCGCCGCGCAGGGACGGCGGTGAACCGGTCTGGATGAATATTGGTCTGCGGGGGACTCGAAGCCCAGCTTCGTGTCCATGCTAGCCAGCGCTCGCCTGGGTGCGCGTCGACCGCCTGGCGTATCGCCGCGCGGTCGTCCCACGCGCTCGCTGTTCGCTCTGGGAGACCTGCGACCGAAGCTGAGACTGAGGTGGGAGAGCCGAGGGCCGCCGTCGAAGGAGGGATGGGACTGGAGATGGCCTCTTCGACTATCCGGAAGCCGCTGCCTGGTATCCAGTCCGTGTCACGCGGGGGGCAAGGGACGGAACCTGGGGCGCGGGAGTCCTCGGTGTGCGTTCCGGAATACGCGCTGGGTGCACTGAGATATGTCTGCGTAGTGCGCCGAGAAGGAGCCCGTGGCGCACTACGGTCGATACCTCGTTGCAGGCGCTCGAGGATACCACGACGGATGGACGTGTGACGAATGGTCTCGTAAGGCACGTTTTCCTCGTCCGACAGCGAACCAGGTGAGATGGTGCTCCCGCGTGAGCGAGCGCTGGTAGGCCCAGACAGGGGACGCGAACGGGAAGGCGTGGCGGCGCGAGTGATGCTCCCTCGCGAAGGGGGAATAGAATTACTATGCGTGCTGCCACGACGTGAACCAGCCCTTGCGACGGCGGACAGCCACGATCTCCCTGCACGAGGAGCACCATGGCGCGTATACTTGCTTGGACTAGTGATGGTAGTGGGCGATGCCATTCGCGCACCTTCGGTGTCATCAAGCATAGGTATATATGGTGGGCCTGGAACGAAGGAAGAACCCTCACGCCCACGTGTGCGAATACCATTGCTGGGACCGCCCTTACGCGCGCGACGCCGGGAGTACCACCGATAGCCCAGAAGACCGCATAAGGCGCCGAGCGCGAGACCAACAGCTACGAAAACAGGGATGAGATAAAGAATATTGAAATGAGAACTCGTGGCGGTTTGAACCCTCGGATTCGACGGTAAGGTGTTCGCAGGAGGGAGAGCCGAAATAGGAATTACAGTAGCTCGAGGAGTAGCACTTGACGTCGTTGCTGAAAGCGGGATCGTAGACACCGAAGCAACTGAGGAAGTAACTGCGGCGGCGGCGGCAGCAGAAAATGATGACGATGACGCCACAGGAGTCGCCGACACAATCGACTGACCCCAAGGGGGATAAGGCCACCAGTTAATGCTAGTCGGAGTAGGGGTAGGTGTGGGGAGTGGCGTCTCTTCGCGTACTTTGTTTTCCGGATTAGCACTATGGATTTGTCTCTGCCCAGGACGGTGCATATGAAAATATGGACCCCCAGTTGTTCTGGGGGTGCCGGGAGCTGGAGGTCCACTATGAGCAAAATTAATGTTAGGCCGGCTGATGGTGCGCAAACCAGCTTCAAGAATACGGTCCGGGATGAAGGGGGGTTCCTGAAGCATGGCGAAAGAGACAGAGAATCAAAGGAGAGTATCAGGAAGCAGAACGACAATCCCAATGCGCGACTCGACACCTAGTGCAGATAGATCTGCAATGGGTTTATCGAAGCGAAGTCCGGCAGCAATGAAAGTCGATCGGCGAATGGGATGCTGAGATGATGCGTAAGATGTCCCGGTGACAGCTGAACGGGAAGTGTTCCTCCAAAATGGCTTTGGACGGACTGGGAGCAGAATTAGCTATTACACACTTAGTCATCGGAAGAAAACACGCACATATAGTCGTCGGAGGGGGAGCAACAATCAATGTAGAGCTACGCCTGCTAGGCTTAGGGACGGACTCAGGTGATTTGGGGTGAAGAGACGAATAGTTAGGTGAACGAATAGAACGTGTGTTCTCCTCGGGATATGTAGAAGGTGGTCTACGAGCCCTGGGTCTAGATCTAAAAGTATGGGGAGGGGGAGAAAGGAGGTTTGTGTCTCGGACTCTGACCGGAGACGGGGGAGGAGGATCAGTATCGGCCATTTGGACGGTGACTAGGGGGGTAGAAACAATTGGAAGTGTCGACCGGCGGTTGAAGCGACGAGGGAGACCAGTCTCCTTGGCCAAGGGGAGGTAAAGAGTGCTCGGAGAATGCAAAGTAGTGAGATCCGTCATAATTCGTGCGTTGAGGAAGAAAAGAGAAGTTTTGTCGTATGAACGATGGCGGTAGCTTTATATTCAAGGGCGCGTGCTGTCATGCTTGTCATGGTCGGGTCAGTGGGACGGAGATTACGAATCACACGCTCTACAGTAACCTACAGTGACTCAATACAGTAGTAGTCTTCAAGGCGTTGGGCCCACCTATTGTTCCCAGTACAAGCCTGATTGCATGCGCTCTGTGAAATGGGGATGCCAGGCGACTTAATCTCATTATTATTACAGTACCGCACCCTGACCGGCCTGACCACGCGCGAACACCAATCATCACTTTCCCATCACAGATCGAGGTTGGAAGACATCTTGGAAGACGTTAATGGGCATATTCGAGACCGGTGAGAGTGAACGCTCCCACACGGTTCCACTATCACGTTCTCTGCATTAACACGCCGCTCAAGCGTGCGCGAGGACGTCGAGTCGCTTTCGATACGACCTATTTGTGTTCAGACAAGGCCGTGAGCTGTACCTATATATAGCAACTCCATGAAGTCCGACCGTCGACAGGTGTCACGACAGAGGCTTTGATGGGATATGTTCCTGTGGAATTGTACTTACCATATTGAGCAAGGCCGGGGTCCCCACACAATTCGCTGCGGTTGCCAAGGCAACCTATGCCACAGTGTGGCCGAAAATTGTCGCGTTGGGCCCCCCATTACTGTACAGAACACTTTCGTTTCTAAAGAACATCGAACCATGCTCAAGCCGTGAATCACACTCACAATCATTAGCGTATTCCATTGAAGTCTCTCTGAGAAATAGACGCATAACATTCCCTTCCGAATTCTACGCTAGGAAGCGTGGGCGTGAATCCGTGGGCCAGGCAGTCGGCGACACTGGATTCTAATGTGGTACAATTTTGACCTGAAGAGCATGGGCACTGGGCGAATCACTGAAACATGATGCATGGCCAACGCTGCCATCAGGATACGTATATTCTCACTGACTTATCCTCCGGTAGATGACTACCGTCGCCCAAGCCGTCGCCACGCGATCTCATCGTCGTGAGCCTGTGAAATTTTGTCTGGATCGGCAGAACATAAACTAGATCACTAGTCATTCCAGCCTGCAGTGCATTAATACACAAGTGTACATGCACAAACTGGCCGTTCTGAAACGTTTCACCTGAAAAGAGGGGGCCACTCTCCGTCAGGTGCATGCAGATTTAGTAGGTGTGACGACGTGATACGCCCATTTGCAGCTTTACCCCCGCAGGACCCATCTTCCCTGGCGAACACGAACTCCCCTAGCGCCGCAGGACAGGCCGGCGCTCTGACGGAGGTGTCTGCCTATCCGTGTCCTGCGCCCCCTATCCTCTTGCCAACCGTCTGCCTGCTTGCGTCCTGCGATCTTCAAGCACAACACGCAGCGCGAGGAAAGTCGTGGTGGCGAACCATGCGAGTTCATATTGCGTGGGAGTTTAGGTCCCAGAACAGACACAAGTCCGGCACGATTGCACGTATTGGTACGTGGGTGGCTAATGGCCTGTGAACGGGTTGCAACAATCTCGCAAGCCAAGTAGGTGTAGAGCTGGCAACACTTCGTTGACCATTTCGCTGGTGGGCGTCGGATTACGTCATTATGTCTGGTCACAAAGAAAAACTTGAAAGTATCTTGTCTGAGTATTATAGTGTCCGCCGGATTCTTAACCGGCTGTCATCCTGACACTTTGTAGAGTAGGGGAAAGCTAAGAAAGAAAAAAGGGTGGCGTGGCACGGAGATGGAACCAGGGTCTTTGCTTAGCATCACGGTGGCGGAAATGGCCTAATAGTAGATTTGCAACGCGTTGGGCCCGCCACAGACTTCCGAGGCGTCCCCAACACATGCTTGGTTACATGCACTCTGTGAAATGGGGGCACCAGGCGATCTGATCTCATTCCCGCACCCTGATCAGAACACCAGTCGTCAGTCAGCGCTAGTCGTCCCACCACAAATGAAGATTGGTAAACCTACAACATTCCTGGGCATATTCGAGACCAGCAATCGAGAACGACTGTGACTGACATATGTTCACACACGATTGCGCTGTCACGCTCCCTACATCAATGCGCTGCGCAAGCGTGCGCGAGGATACCGAGTCGCTTTCGAGACAATCAACGTCCGTTTAGACAAGGCGGGTAAAGGCCGAGCCGTACCTGTAGCAACCTCGTGAGGTCCACCCGTCTACGGCTGGCACAACAGAGGCTCCAATGGGATACGTCCCGGTAAAGTTATACAGATTAAGCAAAGCCGGTCCGCCACACGTTTCGCTGGGGTTGCCCTGGCATCCCATGTTGCAGTGCAGTGCGTTTGGGTTTTGCCGGAAATTGCCATGCTGGATCCCATCGTCGTTACCAAAGAACGTCGAACCATGCTGAAGCTGTGAACCACACCCTAATATTCGTCAGTAAACATTATATCCAAGCCCGATAATAGACAAACAGCATTCCCTGCCAAATTCTAGGCCAGTGAGCGAGAATCCCTGGGCCTGGCAGGCGGCAACACAGGATGCCACGGTAGTGCTCCCAGCCTCGACCCTGACCTGAAGAGCACGGGCGCTGACCGAATCACTGAAAAATGATCAGCACTGTTATCAGGTCACGTGTACGCTCACTGACTTGTAACAACCAAGGCCGTTCCACAGACCAACAGATGAGACAAGGGCCGGGATGATGAAATTCGAGTTGATCCTCTGATATATACTGGCCGCATACAGGCCACCACAGCCGCCCACCTCGGATGAGTCGCCATTGCACGCCCAGGAGCTGCAGCCGGAGAGACCTACGTCCTCGTAATAATTATCGAAGAAATTGCCACACGCTAGACAGTAAGGTGACCGTTCAACTGACAAAATCGATGCCATGTCTTTCGTAGAGGACCTACAGCACTCGTAGCCATTTGCCAGTCCCATAAAGCGGAATGAAGTCGACTGGCTATCGCAAAAGTCGACACATTTTTCTATAGTCATACCTGTATAATCCGAATGGTAGGCGCCGGTGAGGACCGGGGATCCAAAGACGCCATAGTCACTTCGCAGGGTTCAGTCGACCAAGTATCTCGTATTCATGGGGGAAAACTCACAGTAGACACAGAATGTTCTCCCACCCTTGCGGAACCGGGCTCCTGGAATGCAACTGCACCGAAGCAGCGAGGGCCTATTAACCAGGAGCTTTAGGCTCTAGAACGTCTAAGGAAATAGACCGTAGACAGTACACTTACCCGTCCCGCAAGAACGGAGGCCCAGGCGAAGAGTGATAGATGACGCATAGCAATATTTAGGTGGTCGCATCAAAACGCATCCGCCTTGCGGTCTTTATAAATGATTGGGTTAGACATTTGCGATACACGTTCCATGGCTGTCGAAGAGATGGCGGTGAGAAGATGTCGGGCATTAAACGGTCTTGGCAAACGTCTGTGTGCAGTGGATGGTCCCTACACCGTTACTTGGCAGACCGTTGCGCAAAAAGTGCGGTTATGCCAGGGTCATCATCAGGCACTGTGTGGAAGTAAGTTATGTCGATATCGAGCGTACCTCTGAGGCCAAATCCCAGGCCACTGCCGCTAGATACTTCAGCAGATTGAACAAGACACTTTGAGTCGGCATCCGTTCCACCCACCTTCTAGAGTGCGTGGGAGATAGACGAAATGACTCTCTTTGTGTTCTTCGGAGCGATAGTATAAGTGGCAGGTTAACCTCATCCGAAAGACAATCAGGGCATCAGGAACGATCCTGGCGCCTGAACGCATCCAGGAACAGTATGCACGCTCATGTAATGCTCCTGCTGTATCCCGCTAACTAGACATCCCAGATGGTGGTGTCGAATCAACCGACGTCAAGGCCAACACCCCGACATACGATACTGTACCCAAAGACGTTTGTCATCAGTCTCCGCCCAGGCGGTGAGAAGCTGTCAAGGGTCGCAAAGTGCCAAGAATTTCAGGGGTCTCCCGTCATACAGCCATTTACTGTAGGTTTGATAGGAAGCGCAATTACATAGGTAGGACTCCTCATAATTGCCACTGGGAATAACACTCAGGCTAAGTTAGGCGTGTCCTATACCGGTACGTTTTGAGTTCCTACCATTGTTCCACACTATTTTCTGTAGCAGAGAGTCCAGCAATCTTCTTAAGGACCTGATCCAAGGTACATGATGTGCTGGAAACCGTGTCAGAGTTCTTTTGCGCCGATCATTGGCGGCGGCAGAAGTGGAGTGGCGGGAAAGACCCTCACTCCCCAAGCGAGTATGACCAGAGGCAGATTCAGGGTACAGCGAAGCGCGGCCAGGGGAATCGGAGGAAAATGAATGGTGCCGTATTAATTACCAACAACAGAGAACAGGTTCGGAGGCCAACGGTCCCGACGCTCAAGTATGAGCAGAGAGAAAGGTAGTTGTTTCAACCGCTGAGGTAGAACTTGTCCTCAATAATACTTGGGAAGAGTCAATGCGAAGAGTGATCACTAATCCGAGTAGTAATCTCCGCCGCCGATGGAGGTTTATTGAAGAATAAGCTGAGGGTTTTGACGCAAGGGAGTCTTAAAAAAGAAGATAGGGAATTCAATATGTAATGCCTAGCGTTTAGGCTCCTGTAGGTAAGTTACAGTGACCGCAGTGGAATTGACTTCAATTGAAGTTAACTAGCCAATTGGGCCGTGTCTTGTCATGTCATGTGACTGTTCGTAGGTAAATAATAATAGTTCTATATCTTTCACAAGGCGAAGAATCCTTCCCGCAACCCTCCTCGAACTCGTACCACCACCTTCCTTCCTTTGGTGTAGGCTACCTGTGCCCTCCTAAGTGCTGCAGTCGTTCTTGGCTAGGGGTACACCTCAGTGGATGTCCTCTTCCACATCATGCTCAGACACACAGGTCGCCTTGTTGACAACTGTATGGTCCCGCAATGTCGCCGATCTGTGCGACACTCAACCTCCACCCTTCCTCACATCCTCCGTAGTACAATGGAGTCCAACTCAACCCTTGATTGGCCAGGATTGGGCGGAAGCCGTTATCTTGACGCTTGACGCTAGCTACGTTTGGAGAGAGAATAAGGGGGGGGTGACCCCCAGGTGGGCTTCGGCCCACACAACCAGGGGACTCCTTACTCACCCTCTCGCGAATGCTAGTTGACGGTGTCCGAGGGGCGACCAACTGGAATGGCTGGGACGGGCGCGACGAAGCACTTCTGGCGGAACAGGCAGCCTCATATCACCCCGAAAGCGTCACTTTCAAAAGAAAAGCGTTTGTTTCCGAAGTACAGGCCTTGACCCCAGATTGGCCGTCAATGTGGAGAGTGGCTGACGAGTCTGTATGTAAACACTCCGGTCCTATCTATCCACTTTCCTGCCCTCAAGCCTCCTCGCTTATCGACCTCGGGCCCCCTTAACCTTCTGGATCCTAACGGGGGGGACTGTGGGCCAAGTTCACTTTGCCCTATGTTTTGTTGATCAGGGAAAGACCACCTCCCACAAACCCCACAGCCTGCGAAGAGGTTGGGGGATCAATGGACAAAGGGCCCTTGCGAACCCACGGTGGATGATAGCGGCTGCCGGTGACAAGAGTGACCAGGCCGGTGTACCTCTAAGATAGTATGCGCTCTAAATAAGCGAATGTGATGGAATGTGGTACCATGGGGGGGGGGGGGGGGGGGAGTACTGCAGCGGGAGCCGCGAAAACCACCCATTGGAGGTAAGTACGGTGGGTTAGATTATCGTGACATTAGATGCCAGAAGTTTGGTGGAAGCCGCAAAGGAGTGAGCGGCATTGGGGGTTGATAGACCGACAATGCCCTGCGGTAGTGGGACGCGGCCGCATGTTCAATCTGGCGGCGGGTCAGCTGTCCCGGAGATGAAGTAGCCATAATGCCACGCGAGGGTGACTGACGGGCGCGTGAGTCGTCGCACTCTTTTGGTAGTGATTCTATATTCCACATTCAAACGTGACACGAAACGGACCAAGGCAAAGAAATAAGAAAAAAATTCATTAGAATTAATGGTATTGTATAACAGCAACAGTTGGCCCAATGGAACGGATCACGCAAGCAGAAAATGTGAACAACATTACGCAACGCACTAGTAGTACATCTGCAATGCGTTAGGTCCCCCGCAGACTTCAGTGCTGTCCCCAACACACGCTTGGTTACATGCACTCTGTGAAGTGGGAGCCCCAGGCGATTTGATGTCGTTACCGCACCCTAACCATGGTGAAGAACCGATCATCAGTCAGCGCTAGCCATTCCATCACGAATGGAGACGAATAGACCTACAGCATTCCTGCGCGTATTCAAGACCGGCGATCGTGAACGACTCTGACTGGCATGCCGTCACACAAGATTCCACTGTTACACTCCCTGCGTCAATACGGCGCTCAAGAGTGCGCGACGATACAGAGTCGCTTTTGAGATGATCAAACGCGCGTTCAGACAACGTTGATAAAGGCTGATCCGTACCTATAGCAGCCTCGTGAGGTCCACCCACCAGCAGCTGCCACGACTGAGGCTCCGATGGGATACGTCCCTGTAAAGTTGTAGAGATTGAGCAAGGCCGGTCCGCCACATATTTCGCTGGGGTCGCCTTGGCAAGCCATGTTGCAGTGGGGTTCGTCGGGGTAGTTTCGGAAATTGCCGTTTCGAATACCGTCACTATTACCAAAGAACGCCGAGCCATGCTGAAGCTGTGAACCACACCCTAGCATTCGTCAGAGGATACCGAAATCCGATCCTGAGAGATAGACGCACAACATTCCCTCCCGAATTCTACACCAGCAAGCGAGAATCCCTGGGCCTGACAGGCGGCGACACAGGATCCCACCGTGGTGTTCCCAGCCTCGACCCTAACCTGAAGAGCACGGGCGCTGACCGAATCACTGAAAAATGATCAGCACTGTTATCAGGTCACATGTATGCACACTGACTTGTAACAACCAAGGCCGTTCCACAGACCAACAGATGGGACCAGGGCCGGGATGACGAAGGTCGAATTGATTCTTTCATAGCTACTGGCCTTGGGTTGGCCATCATCAAAGCCACCACACCCACCCACTTCCGATGGGTTGCCGCGGCACGGCGTGTTGCACGTAGGGCCTACGTTCTCGAAAACATGCTCGAAGAAATTGTCGCACGCTAGGTATATCAGCAAAATCAACGATATCTTTAATTTCAGAAGGACATACAGCACTCAAAACCGTTTGTGACGGCCATAAAGCGGTATGACACCGGTTGGCTATCACAGAATGCGACACAGTTTTCTATCGTCATATTCGCGGAGTCCGCATAGTAGGCGCCGGTGAGTAGTGGGAGACCCATGATACGATTATCTCTATGAAAGTGGTAAGGGATTCACTCGGCCAATATTTCTGACACCGGGGGAAGTACTCACTCCATGCAGATGAAACTCGTCCATCCTGACGGATCTAAACTTCTCGTGGAATGCACCGAAGCACCAAAGACCTGTTGACAGGCTCTATGAAATTTCTGGCGACTGCAAACCGAAAGCAGTGCACCTACCTGTGCCGAAAATACAGACGCCAAGGTGAGGAATGACGGACGATGCATGGCAATGTCTTGGTTGATATTAGGACGCATCGCCTCCACACTGATTATAAATGGTCGCATTCCGTAATTGAGACGCACGTTCCATGACTGTCGAAGGGATGACAAGTGAGAAGTTGTCGGGCATTAAGTGGCCATCGGGGTGAATGAGTCTACGTACTATGAGTCTATGCAATGGGTTGCGCATTAAATGCGATCGTGGCACCGTCAGGGATCAATGTGAAGGCACGCCAAGACTATTGAGTGTACCTCAGGTACTGTACCTGAAAAGGCTAGGTACAGTGGCACCACTAAGTTAGACGTTGTCAAAAATCAGTTTCCGCCGCGCTCATTCTCCGCAGGGCAACTCCGAAAATAACAGTCAAAGTCGACTTGGACCGGAAAGAAATGAGAAGATCGGGTACGATTTTCCCGTTTGTACAGTCAGGCCGATGACGCTTGCCATGAGTCTAAACTTCTCTCGTCAAGGTAGCCTGAAACTGCTATGGGGGAGCAGTCGTGGAGAATCAATTTCTGCAGGGGTATCCCGCCATATGGCCGTTTGACTCCAAGAGAAAGCGTAATATCCATGGTAAGGACCTCCCACAATATGCCAGTACTCACGTTTGAAATTTGCAACAACTGCGAATGGCATGCGAACATCCCTGAATTCTTTCGCGTCGATCACGGCAGGGACGGAGGTGACAGGGAATGCCCTAGCGCCCACAATGCGTCAGGCCTGTGCGTCAGGGCCTATGTCATAAGAGGGTATAACGGAGTGAGATCGGGGGTGTACGGCGAGAGGGTAGCGAAAAGTGACCTCGTGCCAAGCACATTCGCAACTAACGAGCGAGCAGGTTGGGAGGTCGACGGTCTCGATTGTGAGGAGAAACAACTGAAGAAAGGAGGGGTGGTCAAAATGTGCTTGCAGGAAACACAATACAAGATGACGGAAACAGGTTTGGAGAGAGGCGAAGGAGTCCAGCAATGGTCTGCAAGGGGGCAAGTCCTTGGTCAGGCTCGGGCACAACATTGAACAACCCCACGGCCAAGAAGATACCGCTGTCGCAGACAGAGATATTAAAAATCATGTCTGAGTTTCCGATAGTCAACCAGTTCAAGTTTTGCGGATATTGCCGTTGAACGTGACCTCATTTTCCAGATATAGTATTGCAACTACTGTAGTGGACCAGTACTGTGTGTGCTGTTAACGCCGTGCCATCGCACGATCTATCTCAGAGTCCTTTTTCCGTCTCATGGCACAGCGCTGGCACAACCACATGCACCGACAGTCATACTGTCATCTCCATCCCCTGTGCATGTAGAAACTTTTCTGTATCGGTGGGTCAGCAGAACACAAACTCTGTGGAGTTCAAGTTCCTCTGACGATCACTGCACATTCCGATGCCTGTAAGAGCAAGTTTCCCTGTAGTTTAGAAAGTGTGTGTAGCGAAGTTGTAAATCTAGGTCATCACTTTGGGGTTCAGTCTTGCAGGACCTACTTTCAATTGTCGATGAGCCCTCCAGCGCCGCAGGAATCTCGTTCAGACCGGGCTGTATACCTGTGTTCAACACCCCGTATTCTCTTCACACTCTCCCACCTTGTAAGGGGAAAAGGCGAGTTCGAGTTCGGCAGTAAGACAAGATTGTGTCAACAATCGTTTATAAAGAACTGACAGTCATCTTGTAGAAAAGAGGAATACACAGAGATAAACTATTTGGTCTCCTCATTGCTTGTTAGGGTCCTTAGGGAGCCTTGAGTCTCTGCGGTGTGATGACAGGAAATAGGCAATTTACATGGGTGACCAGTCGTTGATGTCGAGCGGTAGGGGTCAATACTAGAGTTACAATTCTTTGGGTGCCAATATCGAGATGTTGTGTGCTCATGCGCGCAATGTCTCAGCGTTCGAGACTCGACCGTACATCGCCTCGTGCACGTTCAGGCTCAGCTCCTGTAGGCAGTACTAGCCGTATCACAGCCCCGAAACCCTTATATAGCAAATGGGTGTCAGTGTCACAACTCTGCGACGTAAACTCAATCCTCTATCCTCAGTATGAATGCTGCCCATGGCCAAGTGGGTCTGTGCCATGTGATGTAGCCGAATGATAGAGAACGTTGGCGAATATTGAGAATTCGAAAGACCTGGCTTCTCGACGTACTTTACAATTAGTCTCGGTCGTTTCACAAGAGGGGTGATACGAAGTAGTAGGATTCGTTGCAAATTTTGGTGGTGGCCCTGATAGCGACTCGCAGGTGACTTCAAGTCGCATCGCATAGATTGCAAGTTTCCCCTCGCACGGCGATATGGGATCAGAGGAGATAACAACATCACGAAACGTACTAGTGGTACAGTTGTAATGCGTTAGGCCCCCCACAGACTTCGGTGCTGTCCCCAATACAAACTTGGTTACATGCACTCTGCGAAATGGGAGCGCCAGGTGATTTAATCTCATTACCACACCCTGTCCACACGCGAACATCATTCGTCAGTCAGCGCTTGTCATTCCGTCAAAAATGGAGATGGTAGACCTACAGCATTCTTGGGCATATTCAAGACCGGCGATCAAGAACGACTGTGACTGACATGCTGCCACACAAGATTCCACCGTCACGCTCGCTACGTCAACACGCCGCTCAAGCGTGCGTGAGGATACCGAATCACTTTATAGGTGATCAATGCACATTCAGAAAAACCTGATGCAAGGCAGAGTCGTACCTATAACAGCCTTGCGAGGTCCACCCGTTGGCAGCCGCCACGACAGAGGCTCCGATGGGATATGTCCCAGTATAATTGTACAGATTGAGTAAGGCAGGTCCGCCACATAATTCTGTAGGGTCGCCTTGGCAACCCATGTTACAATACGGTGCGTCCGGGTCTTGCCGGTGACCCCCACCCCTCCCATCAATCCCATTGAAGTCCGTAAAGAATTTTGAGCCGTGCTGAAGCTGTGAACCACACCCTGATGACCGTTAGCATAGTGTATACCACCGGAACCCGCACCCGAGAAACGGACTCACAACATTCCCTCCCGAATTCAACCCCTGCAAGCGAGAATCCCTGGGCCTGACAAGCGGCAACACAGGATTCTACTGTGGTGTTTCCAGCCTCTACCCTGACCTGAAGAGCACGTGCACTGACTGAATCACTAAAACATGATCAGTCCTGCAATCTGAATATGGACACGCTTGCTGACGTGTAACAACCAAGGCCGTTCCATAAACCGACAGCTGGGACCGGAGCAGGGATGATGAAAGTTGCATTGATTTTGTAATAGGTACTAGCCATCGGTTGCCAATCTTCCTTGCCACCACAGCCACCAATCTCCGATGGGTTTCCGGGGCAGGGCAAGTTGCAAGAATTCTGGCCGACGCTCTCGTAAACATGCTCGAAGAAATTGTCGCACGCTAGTAGGTATGTCAGCAAAGTCAATTCCATCTTTTGCAGTGGACATACAGCACTGAAAACCATATGTCAGGGCCATGAAACGGTACGACACTGGTTGGCTATCGCAGAAGGTGGCACACTTTTCAATTGTCATACCCGCTGGGTCGGCATATCCGGCACCGGTGAGCAGTGGGAGACCAATGTAACGATCGTCTCTGAAGCGAGAATGGGATCCAATTGGCCAAATATTCCGGTGCTTGATGAAAACTCACTCTAGGCAGCCCGTATATTGCCACCCTGGAGCACCAAAGCTCCTGGGACGCACAGAAGCGGCGAGGACCTATTGACCACCGGGAAGATTAGGCCCTAGGAGCTTTTCTGAGGACGTAAATTGAAGGTACTGCACCTACCTGTATCGAAAACACGGACGCTGCCAAGGCAAGGGACGACAGACTATGCATGGCAATATCTTAGCTAGAGTAAACGCATCTCACTCACACTCTTTATAACTGGTCTTGTCCCGTAATTGAGACACGTTCCGTGCGTGTCGAAGAAATGACGGTGAGAAGACGGCGGGCATTAAGTGGTCATCGGTTGTGAATGAGTCGATGTACAGTTAGTGCCCCTCAAACCCTATGTTGTCCGGAATTGCGCATTAAATGCGAACCTATCACTTTCAGGCACCAGTGTGTCCACAAGTGAATATCCAGCGTGCCTTGGGAGCTCCGGGTCTATCCAGATGAATTTCTCTCGCTGCCGATGGCCATAATCAAATTGATTGAGAACACCCTAGGTCATTGTCATTCGTGTTTGTTCTCTAACTTCTCTTGAAGGGCCACATTTACGCCCTGCCTGAATCCTTCAAACCAGATAGTCTGAGTGGCGAGTCGGATTGACCTGGATGCAAAAAGGGCACCAGGAACGATCGTGGCGTCCAAGTCGACATCCAGGTACGATATGCGGTGACTATCATCTAACCCAGTAGTCTTCGCAATGATCGTACAGTGTGTCACCATTCAAAACTGCCATCGAACTGGTATCCAACCTTCCTCAGGACGCATGCCAAGACTCGAGCCAGGACTCTTTGATCACCCAGGTGGGCAAAGAAGCACTCCAGGCATAGGAATAGGTTTCAAGATAGGTTTTCAGCATCTTGTTCAGCATTTCAAATTTCCCGGAATGCGTATTGCAGTTTTTGAGAAATGGGGAGCATATACAGTGCAGGAAGGACTTCTTATAGTGTGTTGCTAATCATAACTTTCCGAAATCTGAGTCACAATGAGATGGTATTTTTTTTTTGATCCATTTATATCCCGGCTGGTAGGCCGTAGGCCCAGACCGGACGCAGCATGAACAAGCTACACTAAGGGGGGTGTTTGACGATAAGGTGTTCCCCGGCAGTATTAGGTTACAAAACTACTGGGGGCAGTGGGTGTGTGGAGAGATGGCACTATTTGTACTTGTACTTGTGTTTGTCACGGCACTGTCTCCGCGCGCGTCCTGTTCGAACCGTCTCATACTATTATCGTAGAATATCCATATACTAGGCCAGGCTGCCAGCAGTACTCTCTATAGGTTTCTCTATCGATCACTACGCATTCCCGGCTCTTATGCAGGTGTATGAGGGAGTTTTCCTGGCAGTGGGAGTTGAGAAAACGGGGTCGCTCTCCTTTCTTCGTGTTTACACGTGGTCCCTACCTTCAATCGTTCGCTATGCCCCATAGAACCACAGGTATACTATTCCGACCAGAGTGTCCATCTATCCGCGTTCTGCACCTCTTTCCCCTCTCCCGTCCTGTGGCGAGTACGCGAAGATGCGTTCGAAGGAAACAGGACAAGATTATCTGTTCAGGTTGGAGGCGCTAGCGAGATTGAGAGTCCACATGAGACATTTCGAGATTCAGTACTGCTCAACTAGAGCAAGAGAATCAGAGCACTCGCTGTCTTTCGGAGAAGAGGGCTGTATATAATACACAGAAACCCCAAACTATTAGAGGGCCTTATGATTTGCTGGGGTGCCTTGACTCTGTGGTACGATGACACAAAATGGGCAATTTACATGGGTTTTGATTTCTTGATGTTGAGCGATAGGTGTCAGGACTAGTTGTCTTGCAGAACTCCAAATGCTTTGTAGCACACTGCGTGCTGCCGGTCTTGGGGCGCTGTGCGCTCTGCGCGCAATGTCTCAGATCTCAGATCTCAGGGTTTGGACTCGACGGCACCTCAGGTATGTCTCATACGTTCAACGTTCGGTTCTTGTACGTAGTACAGGCCACACCGCTGCCTAGGAACCCTTGTCCAGCGAGTGGATGACAGCGATTCGACTTTGTGACTGAAATTTCTACCTTTCGTACGAATGCCGCCCATTGGGTAAATTATAGAAGTTAAGAGCGTTGGTACAGTAAATATTGAGGATTCGAAAAGCCGTTTCCCTGGCGCCATCTAAGAGATACAACATTACGCAACGCCTTAGCGGTACAGTTGCAACGCGTTAGGCCCCCCGCATACTTCGGTACTGTCCCCAGTACAAACTTGGCTACATGAACTCTGTGAAATCGGGACCCCAGGTGACTTGATCTCATTACCACACCCTGTCCACACGCGAACACCAGTCATCACTCAGCGCCGGTCATCCAGTCAAAAATGGGGATCGGTAGACCTACAGCATTCTTGGGCGTATTCGAGACCTGCGATTGTGAACGACTGTGACTGGCATGCTGCCACACAAGATCCCACAGTCACGCTCCCTACGTCAACACGGCGTTCAAGCGTGCGCGAAGATACCGAATCGCTTTCGAGGTGATTAGTGTTCAATCAGACAGCGTTGATGAATACTGAGCCGTACCTATAACAGCCCTGCGAGGTCCATCCGCCGGCAGTTGTCACGACAGAGGCTCCGATGGGATATGCTCCAGTAAAATTGTATAAATTGAGTAGGGCCGGTCCGCCACATATTTCGCTGGAGTTGCCTTGGCAAGCCATGTTGCAGAACGGTGCGTTTGGAGTTTGCCGGAGTCTGCCGTCCTGGATCCCGTCACTATTACCAAAGAACTTTGAACCGTGCTGAAGCTGTGAACCACACCCTAATATTCGTCAGTGGATATTATTGAAATCCAATCCTGAGATATAGGCGCACAACATTCCCTCCCGAATTCTACGCCAGCAAGTGAGAATCCCTGGGCCTGGCAGGCAGCGACACAAGATTCAACTGTGGTTTGTCCGGCCTCGACCCTGACCTGAAGAGCACGGGCGCTGACCGAATCACTGAAACATGATCAGCGCTGCCATCACGAAAGTGCGGATTTACCGACTTGTAACAACCAAGGCCATTCCACAGACCAACAGACGGAACCATGGTCGGGATGACGAAAGTTGAATTAATTCTTTGATAGGGACTGGCCAACCGTTGCAAATCTGCCTTTCCACCGCAGCCACCGACCTCCGACGGGTTGCCGCTGCACGGCGTGTTGCAGCTACCAGGCACACTCTCGAAAATATACTCGAAGAAATTGTCGCATGCTAGGTATGTCAGCAAAGTAGATACTACCTGATCTGCAGTGAACGTACAGCACTCAAAGCCATCTGTCAGGCCCACATAACGGTATGATACAGGCTGGCTATCGCAGAAAGCGATGCATTTTTCTATTGTCAAAGCCGAGTCCGCATAGAAAGCGCCGGTGAAAAGTGGGAGACCAAAGGCACGATTGTCTCTTTGAGGGAAGAAAGGGATTCACTCGGGGCAGTATTCCTGGTTCTTGAGCAAAAACTCACTCTAGGCAAATAATACTCTTCCATCCTGGGGGGTCCAAGTTCCTGGGATGGACCGAAGCGGCGAGGACCTGTTGACCAGGAGGTTAAACCTCTAGAAGCATTTTCGAGGCAGTGCACCTACTTGTGTCGAAAACGCAGATGCCAACGTGAGGAACGACAGACGATGCATGGCAAAGTTCCTGGTAGCCACTTCAAAAAGCTTCGCCACGCATTTTATAAGTGATCGCATTGCATAATTGAGAACCATGTCCAATGGGTGTCGAACAGATGACGGTGAGAAGAAGTCGGGCATTAATCGGTTGTCGGGACGAATGAGTTCATGTACAACCTGAGCCGTTAGTGGCATTCGCATTTGGCGAAGTGCATTTTAAAAGCGGCCATGTCACCATCAAAGACTCGGCATGTCATACAACATCGTCAATCGTTTATCTCCTCACCTTGTGAGATAACTTACTGTCGGGAAATTGAATGGGGATAGTTTGGTCATTCTCCACCCAAGTCTCTACCACATTTATTTTCCGGACAAACCCGGTTGATGATCCGAGCACCAACTGGAAGGAAAACAAGGGATCAGGCCCTCAATTAGGCATGGGTAGAATCTTGTGTTCGAGTCAATGTCTGGGCTCCCCATGCCACATGAGGAGCAAAGCATGAATCATGCACATTGTACTAGTAGCAGCACCACCATTGTTGACCAGTCCTCACATTGTCATGGTTGCCCCATGATGGTTGTGCTCAGAGGAGGATCGGCCTGGTGGAGGCACATGTGCCACAGTCAGAGGGAGAATTCCTGACCTGTGTGCTTAAACTGGAAGAGCCTGGTGTTGCACAGCAATGCACACAGTGTACAGGTGAACCCTTACCTGTATAGAGAGCTTAGATGAGGCTTAGAGTGAAGCAGAGGAAGCTCAAGGTGGGGTGGAGAGAGATGTGTATTGGTACTCACTCCTACATAGGGATTTATATACTCTATGGTCCACCCATGTCTGTTTGGGGAAAAGTGAAGAGTAGAGGTGTCCACAATATCATGTTTTCAGTGACACCTGATCAAGCACCTGATGTCTAATCACTGGTGGACTCAGAATAATCCCTTAGGGGGATACTGTATGTGTATCATATGACTAGATACTCCAAATTACATGTATAGCATTACTTCCCATACTCCAAATCCTATGTAATGAGCCTTATAGTAAGTATATGGCTCAACATGCCATACTGGATGTCTACTGGAGTAATTCCTGCTGTACTGCCCAAGAGCTGATAGTCTAAGCGGCAACTTGAAGTTGACGGAAAGCAAGGGCATCGAGAACTCCAGGGACAGTCATAGCCTCCTCAAGTAGACATATGGGCACCATATGTGCATGTACGCACGGCAGAAACGTTACTAACTTAGTACCTGGCTAATCACTCCTCGCAGATGGTCGGGTCGAATCATCCACCATCGAGCTGCTTCCTGGCCAATGTCACCACATAAGGTACCCAGAAATGCTTGCTACGAGTCTCTCTACCTCCATTAAAGGAAGTGCTATGAGACAATTGCTCTTGAGAGGCGATATGCATCCTAGTAGACACTCGCGACAACCGACACTTGCGTGCAACTCGGAGCGTCCCGAGTTTCGACCACTGATCCGCATTAGTTTCTAGAAACACGTACAGCCATCCTCGTATGATCCGAAAGAACTAGATCCAAAGTACCCGATGAAGGGGTTGAAAATGTTCTCCGTTATTGCGGTGCGTGCCTGCGTGTGGACGTGCTGCGATCACACCGTCACGCAGGTTTCATGGTATCACCGTTTGTTCATACATTAACGGAACGGAGCATTAAGGTTTGTGTTCGGAAGAACACAAACTCTGGAATTCCTTTATCGACCACCACGGATCTTGGAATTTTTCTTACGCACAGGCGCAAGCAAATTGTCCAGGTCCTGATACTTTCCAAATGAAAAACAGCCACTGGTGTACCTTTCACCCACACGTATGTAACGCACGTGTAACGGTGTGGAAGGTCCGTGATTATACCTGGCAGCCTCGAAGAGTCGGGGAAGCGGAGATTAAGAGGTATACGATCCATGGGCCATGAGAGTTATCGACGCTTTCGTTTTCTTCCATTTGGGTTCTGCTTCCTCTGCAAGTTATTCCTAACTTATCGACCAAAAAACCTCGTCACGAGAAGCGCATATTTTTCAAACTGGGGGAAGGTTAAATGGCTCGAGGGCACGGACACGGTAGAACCATTTCGATGACAAGAACAGCGCGTTCAGGGCCATTTGAAGTTGAAGTATAAACAAGTGCCGGACTTCGAGCGCGGTTCACAGCCGAAATGTCAAACCTGCGCACTGCGTGGAGAGATGTCTCGAAAAAGACAGATGCTACCCATGCAAACTTAACACCGAAATGGGCTGGAAATCTTTCGAAAATTCAGGGATCCGGGAGTACTCACTATGGAAGGGCGGGAGGCACATGTGTGGCCTTAGAGGGGAGTAGAGGTGGCTAAAGACGTCAGGTAGTATCTCAAGCCGGTCTTAACCTTACTCATTCCGTAAATGGGCCATTGATGTGGACTAGGTGGTCAAGCATAAGGCGAAAGGGACCATCGTCAGCTTCCATTGTCTTCAGGGACTCCACGCGGCTAGAACCTCGAAGGTTTCGATACTTTTGCAAACAGGGCATTGGAGACTGTTCAAGAAGGCCGCGTAATTGCCACTGAGTAGTTGGTTATCCAGCGATGCAGGCAAATACCGCCTGTTCGAACACCCGCCTCGGCGACAGGCGAGAAATAACGAACGTGGGTCCACCGAGATCGTGGCGACGTACATCCAACTTCGTCAAAGCGTGATACTCCTAATGTTCTTCATTACTGCTCATGCGGTTCAGGCAATGACTGATCAGAGGCGGATAGCCACTCTGATGGCACAGGCTACACTCACTGGGGCCTTCTACAAATGTCTCACTACCTGGCAGTCCTCATCTGTCTTGCGAGTCCAGCGTCTTCTGGACACGTCGTGAAATCGAAGTAATCGATGGGAGAATCAAGGGACTGACGTCTGCCAAGTCAGAGCCCGTAGTTCCAATACAGCTCTCTCGAGGTCGGTGATCGTCAATGACCACCTGGGAGGTTAACGTGCTTGAACCGAACCATGCCGTGGCTACAGAATATGCAGGACCACACAAGCAGGATTACACACCGTGAGACCGACCAGCTTTGGAAGTCTGTTGATATATCGTTTTAGAACCGGCCGTACAATTACCAGTCTTCAGTTGATTCAAGTTGGCATGGCGTCGATATCTGAGTAATGATACCCCGACAGACATCCGACTCGGAAGACGCATGTCTCGATCTTCTCCCCTATAGGTGGCCGAAGGGCCAGGGGCAGACATACGTCTAAGATTTTCTTTTCTTTTCTTTTCTTTTCTTTTCTTTTCTTTTCTTTTCTTTTTTTTTTGAGCCTAAGATTTTCATTAGGGTTTTCTAGAGCCTCGCAAACCAAAGACCCCATTGAGATGCATAACATTGGCACTTGCACGCAAGCGTTCTGGTTCCCCGTCGCGCTATTTTCGAACAAGAACCACTATACCTCATCGTTTTCCTGTGTCCGTGAATTCGTGTAATATCACCGCCACTGTGTCTGGGCCAGAAAATATAATTAGATAACTACAGTCTTTCGGACAATAACATTTAAATTGCGCAGTGTACTAAGTACGCGCATAAGCTAGTCCGCCATGCCTAATATCAGAGAAAAAGGTCACTCTCATAGTGCAACAGAACTCGAGTAGTTGACCTAACCAAGGACCTCACGGACTATCGGAGTAGAAATTGTTGATGACGCTAGTTGCTAGGAATACACCTGCAACGCGTTCGGCCCACCACAGACTTCTGTATCATCCCCAATACACGCTTGGCTACATGCGCTCTGTGAAGTGGGGACCCCGGGAGACTTGATCTCGTTACCGCACCCTAGTAACCGGGCCAGAACACCAGTCGCTAGTCAGCGCTAGTCATTGCGTCACAATGAAGGCTAATAGACCCACAGCATTCCTGAGCGTACTCGAGGCCAGCAATCGAGAACGACTGTAACTGACATGCACTCACACACGACTCTACTGTCACATCCCCTGCATCGACACGGCGCTCAAGCGTGCGCGAGGACGTCGAGTCGCTTTTTGAGTCGATCGGCAGTTAGACGGACAGATAGGCTCAGCACTGGAAGTGACGGAGTCATACCTGTAACAACCCTGAGATGACCACCCGTTAACAGCCTCCACAACGGAGGCCCCAAGAGGATACGTTCCAGTGAAATTGTACAGAATGAGCCGGTCTGCTCCACCACATGATTCGCTAGTGTCGCCTTGGCAGCCCATGATGCAAGATGGTTCGTCTGGGGATCGCCGGTAAACGCCGTATTGGATCCCATCATAGTTATCGTTCGTTATGAACCTTGAACCGTGCTGAAGCTGTGATCCACACCCTAATGCTCGTCAATGTATACCGCCGAAGTCCAAGAGAAAGCAATGGACGCACAACATTCCCTCCCAAACTCTACGCCAGCAAGCGAGAATCCCTGGGCCTGGCAGGCGGCGACACAGGATTCCACCGTGGTATTCCCAGCATCGACCATAACCTGAAGAGCACGGGCACTGACTGAATCACTGAAATACGATCAGTGCTGCCATTTAGATAGGTGTGCGTTCACTGACTTGTAACAACCAAGGCCATTCCACAAACCAACAGATGGGACAAAGGTCGGAATAATGAACGTTGAATTGATTTTTTGATAGGTACTGGCAAGATACTGGCCACCACAACCAACTTTCTCATGTGGGTCGCCGGGGCACGGTGTATTGCATGGGTACGCCTGGGCATTATTGCCCCAGATCTCGAAAATATATTCGAAGAAATTATCGCATGCTGTGCCAAGAAATTTCAGTTTGCAGAGGCGATATCTTATCTCGCCCTGAGAACGTACTACATTGAAAACCATCTGTCAGGCCCATAAATCGATATGGCACCGACTGGCTATCGCAGAAGGCCGCACACTTTTCTATTGTCATCCCAGCCGGATCGGCATAGCCTGCGCCGGTGAGCAATGGGACGCCAATAGAGTAACGATTGTCTCTATAAAGGATGAACAAAATCCGCTCAGTCAAAGGTTTCCAGTACCCAGGGGACAGCTCACTCTATACAGTAGTAACCGGCCCACCCTAGGGGACCCGAACTCCTCGTGTAATGCAATGAGGCAGCAAGGGCCTGTGCAGATCAGGAGGTTCAGGCTCTAAGGCATTTCTGAGGGGGAAATCGAAGACAGTGCACCTACCTGTACCGAAAACACAGATGCCAAGGCGAGTAACGACAGAACATGCATGGCAATGTCTTGGCTGGATCAAATGTATCTCTTCACGCAGTTTATAAATGGTCACCGATCACCCGGTCACTCTCTGTAATTGAAAGCCACATTCCATAGGTGTCGAAGAGACGACGGTGAGAAGATGGTGGGTATTGAGTGGGCATTGGGGCGAACGAGTCTATGGATAGTCAGCGCACTTCGGACTCTATGCGGCGAAGTGTTGCGCCTCAAATGCGGACATGTCAGTGTCAGGCACTAGCACCATTGTGAAGGCAAATCAATATTAAGCGTGCCTTAGGGGGAGGCTCAATCTATGAGAACGTCTCTAACTACTAGAGGCTGTCGACAGATGGGGGGACACCCTGGGTTGTTGTAGTTCGTGCTGTCGTTCTCTGGATGGATACATTCTCGCCGTGCATTTCAAAACAGATAGTCTACAAAGTAAGCGAGTTGAATCAACCTGAAACGAAACAAGGGCCCACAAGGAACAACCCCAGCGTCCAAGCCGACACTTAGGAACAAACGCGGCTTCTATCCCGAAGTGGTCCTCGCGGGTGATTGTATTTAGCCATCCAACATGGAGCCGGCTTGGAAGCCGGGCGCATGCTACGAGTCTCTCATCGCCTATGAAGCCAGAGAAGCTGACAAGGGAACAAGATTCTCGACGCATGTTCTCCCGCCATATCGTCATTTTTGAGAAGATCTGTAAGGCTCCGTTCGGATACGAGAATACGGTATTCTGATGCCATATTCTCACCGTATTTTTCCCACCCTGAGTAACACGTGCACCTAGACGTGACATCCATATACGGAAAGTAACACGTATTGAATATATTTATCCGACAAGTTTACATGATGAGCTGCAACAGCGAGTTCTTACTGCTACTACTTCAGTGTTGTCTGGACCAAGGCCTGGGAGATCTCCTCTACTGTGCCATTCTCGAACTCCTCTGTAATGCTAGTATCTGAGTAGCCAGCCCTTCTTGAGAAGCCTCAAGGGTGTCTTTACAATTGTATCCTCGGTTAAGGAGTGCGAGACCCTGGGACGGACAGAAAACGTTCGTATCCTTGTTTGTACCATGAATGGTTGCTGGGATGACCCCAGACCAGGAGCCTAACGCCCTCCTGGATGGTGTGACTGACGGGTTGCATCGACGCCGAGGCAAATATGTGTGAGCACGGCTGTGGGAGCAAGTCTGGGTCGAGGCATGGGTGCTCGAGGTCGCCCTTGTAGATGGATGGCTGGCGTGAGGTGGACACAAGGTAGAGGTAAATCAGCTTGAACATGCGACGTGTTGTGCACAGACAGTTAAGGACCTGTTGCGGGGCGTTAGGTTAGTGAGGGGGGGGGCAGCTTGAGAAATGGCCGTCTTGAAGTTGCCCCATTCCCAGAGGCAGTGCAGTGCTCATGGAGAAAAGCAGCTGAGGACTTCTCATTGTAGAGGGTTCAGTGGGCTGCCGCGGGATGAAGGGATGGAGTTCCCTTGATCAATGTTCAACAACTTGTCGCGTTCATCATTCCATGGTTCAGGTACACAATCGTCACAAAATCGTCACAGAGCACATGATCACTTGTAGAAATATGGATTTACTATTTAGGTGAGAATATGGCATCAGAATACCATATTCTCGTATCCGAACGGAGCCTAAAGCAAGTAGAGCTTCCCACAGTTGTCAATCACACTGGGGCCATCACGTGCCCGTCCCAGGTCAAAAGCTGCATTTTCAAGTAATTCCAGTAACTTGCTACTGATTATGATGTCGCGAGTTTGCTTAGACGGAAAGAGTCTGAGTCACGGTCTTCAATATTCGTCGAACATTGAACGATCACGGCTCAGCAGAACTGTTTCTGATGCTAATAATGAGAGCTGGGTGCATGGCTCAGGCCGGGCGAAGGTACGCATCAAGGTACGCATGCGAGTTGCCCAGGCACCTTGTAGCAGGAGTAAAGAAAAAAGGGGCTTACATTACTATCCTTTCTTCAAGTTTACAGTACGTTGCAAGGTCCGTTGGTTGCGTTCAGTAGGCATAATGAAGTAAACTTACGATCATCACTTCGGAATATCGCACCTCTCGCCGTGCTCCTACAGTGCTGCAAGACCATTGCTCCGACTGGGCTCCATGAATTCGTATCACGCATGGTTTATGAGTCTTTAAGCTCTTAGTATTGGGCGATACTAGGTACGGTGACGTCCTGGTTTTGCTTGCGCGTGTCGGCTACGTGCCTCTTTATACAGCCCGAGGGTCGAAATTTAGACCGACAATGATATTCGACACCAGATCATCGTCTGCTGCCCTCCAATTCGTCTGCTGTGCCTCAGCCGCCTACCCATTGTAGTACCCATGCCTCCTCTGTGTCTTCCATCCCAGCTTCATCTCTTCCTTGCCGTGCTTTGTCCTTGCACGACTTAGATACGCACGCTGCCGCCGCCGATAGAGGTTCATACAAAGCGTATGAGGTTGAGACGAAATATCCCAGAGGAAATTATTTAATTTTCAAGACATTTCCACAACCTCGAAACGCGGAAACCCTTGTCTAGGACATGTGCATTCGACTGTGACTTAAGTTCCAGATATAGTATCGCAGCTACCCGATTGGGAAATGCCAATTGATGCGGCCAAATTGTAAGTGAGTTGACATGTTCGCAGATATTCGGGAAGGATATGGACTCGGAGCAATTAGGTCCGAGAGAAATTTCATCATTTTTATAGTATAACTAGTATAACAGGAACAGTTGACCCAACGACTATCGGGGAATAAAACAAGGAGTAGAAACAGCAATTGTGTACAATACCAGTAGCTAGAAGTACACCTGCAATGCATTAGGCCCACCGCAGACTTCCGTATTGTCCCCAACACACGCTTGGTTACACGCACTCTGCAAAGTAGGGCCGCGAGGTGGCATGATCTCATCGCCACACCCTGTCACACGCGAACACCAATCCTCAGTCAGCGCAAGCTGTCCCGTCACGAATATATATTGGTAGACTTACAGCATTCCTGGGCATATTCGAGACCGGCGATTGTGAACGACTGTGACTGACACGCGCTCACACACGACTCTACTGTCACATTTCCTGCATCAACACGTCGCTCGAGCGCGCGCATGGATGGCGAGTCGCTTTCGAAGGAGTCAGTGCGCAATCAGATAAAGCCGATAAAGGCAAAACTATACCTATAACAGCCTCGTGAGGTCCACCCGCCGGCAGCTGCCACGACAGAGGCTCCGACCGGATACGTCCCCGTGAAGTTGTACAAACTGAGCCGGTCCGGTCCGCCACATGATTCGATGGGGTCGCCTTGGCAACCCATGTCGCAGTTTAGTGCGTTTGGGTCAAACCGGTGATTGGAATTACTCTCATCAAGCCCATTGTCGTTACCAGAGTTCTTTGAACCGTGTTGAAGCTCTGGACCACACCCTACCGATCGTCAGTGCGTACGACCGCCGAAAAGTGAGCCCCAGAACTGGACGTACAACATTCTCTCCCAAATTCTAAGCCGGCAAGCGTGAACCCTTTGGCCTGGCAAGCAGCGACACAAGATTCTACTGTGGTATTCCCAGCTTCAACCCTCTCTTGGAGAGCACGGGCGCTAACAGAGTCACTGAAACATAATTAGCATTCTCACTTGCATAAGTGTTCATCCATTTACTTGTAACAACCAAGGCCGTTCCACAGCCCAACAGATGGGACCAGGGCCGGGATGGTAGCGTTGATTTTTCGATAGGTACTGGCCACCGGGTTGTTAAGTTCCTTTCCACCACAGCCACCTACCTCCAATGGGTTTCCAGGGCAGGGCGTGTTGCAAGAAGACTCGTCGACGCTCTCGAAAATAGACTCGAAGTAATTGTCACACGCTAGGTATGTTATTTTAGCAAAGTCAATGGGATCTCATTTGCAGTGGACGTACAGCACACGGAGCCGTCTGTGATGCCCATAAAGCGGTATGGAACCGCCTGGCCATCGCAGAAGGCAGCGCACTTTTCTATCGTCATACTCGTCGTGTCGGCAAACACGGCGCCGGTGAGCAGTGGGAGACCGAGGGTCGTACGAGAATCTCTGAAGCAAGAAAAATCAAGAAAAAAATATTCACTTGGCCAATATTGCTTGTGCCGACAAAAACTCACATTAAACAGATAAAACTCTCCCACCCTGGGGGGGCTAAGCCCCTGGGATGCACCGAAGCGGCGAGGACCTATTGACCAGGAAATTTAGGCTCTAGGAGCTATTCTGAGGACGAAAACCGAAGGTGGTGCACCCACCTGTACCAAAAGCACGGACGCCAAGGCAAGGGACGACAGAGTATGCATGGCAATGTCTTGGCTAGATTGAATGCATTTACTCTACACTCTTTATATTGTAATTGGGACACGTTCCATGGCTGCCGAAGAGAGGGCGGTGAGAAGATGGCGGGCATTGAGTGGCCATTGGGACGAATGTGTCGATGTATGATTTGTGCCCCTTACATTGTATGCGGCTATAGTAAGTACTGCGCTTTAAATGCGAGCATGTCGCCGCCAGGTACTAGTGTGTAGGCAAGTCAATATCATCCAGCGTGCCTTGTGGACTCTATCCAGAAGAACGTCTCTCGCCGCCGGTAAGTGACAACATTCGATTGAGGACATAAGGATCGTTGCGGTTCGTGTTGCTGCTTACTCTTTGCGGAGCTGCAGTTGCACCGTGACTAAGTCCTTCAGAATAGATGGTCAAAGTAGCGGATCGACTCGACCTGAAATAAAAAATCAGGAACGATCGCGGTGTCCAAGTTGACATTCAGGTACGACATGTGGCGGGTTCATCTAGCTAAGTTAGTTCTTGCAGACGATGCTTGTAATCGTCTAATACAGTATCAAGTATCTGACCAACCTCAGAAGGTCACCAGGTCCCAGGGCGCATGCTACGGATCTCGGATCGCCCACTGGCAGGTGGCCAAAAGAAGCAGGTGTGAGGGCAAGGTGTCTAGCGTGGGCTTGGCTCCATCCTGCCGTTTTCAAGAGTGCAAAGCATACAGGAAGTACAATGGGGCTTCCCACAGTTGTCAATCAAAAGTAATTTTGCGGCGCGACGCTGGCACCGTCATGTGAGCTTCCCGGTCCGACGGAGCTTCCGAAGCGCAAGATGATCCTCTTTCGACTCTCTCATTATAGCAGGACAAGAGGATACCAAGCACCGAGAGAATTTGGGCATGAGCACTGATGACTATCTTTGATAGAAGAAGATTAATTCCACATGTACAGAATCTTCGTCCGACGTTTCTAAGCTACTTGACTGCCTCATGGCCCGTTAGGATGCCTTGGAACTATGACGGCGCGATGGCACAAGTAGACCAAGCGTCTCAGCCCGGGGTCAAAGTTTTGACCGTCCCCAGTCAAAGGCCTCGTAATTTGGATCCTCTTCTGCTGCCCTGCTGCCAGTCTCCAGCCCCTTGTCCGCCTCATCACTGGCCATGTGCTGTATTCATCCTAAAAAATCACAGGCTCAAGTGGCGAATAGGCCGGGAAGGCGATGGCTCCGAAGCCCGGGAACAGAGGAACGCTGTTGAAACAACTGTGGGGGAGGGACACTCGAAATGCGATGTCTGGGAGCCAAGGTGGCGTGACGGAGACAGAGCAAAGGAATCCGAGAGGGAAAGCTAGTGATGGCGCAAGTACCGACTCAAACAAGACGTCGCACGACTCTAGCATTGCTAAGGTCAAGGGGAAACCTCTGCCATCGGTGGAGGTTATATACTGAGGGTTTCGCATCCCAGAAACACTGCCACATACGGACGCGATGGGACTACGCTTTCCACAAAGCCCCGTATTTAGTGTTGCTGCTACCCAATTGTGCCAATGTCTTGTGGTGCCAATTACCAATGAACGATGCTTTTGGAGCAATATAACGACGTTTTGCGTGTTTGTCAACCGTTGGTGGTGACCCAGACTCGGACGTGACTCGCACCTACCTGCTTGCACCGGCCTGGAAGATCACGAAATCTCATTATTTACGACACAGAATAGAGACAGCAGTTAGCCCAGCGGACCAGACCACAGAAGCAGTGTTTGTGAACAATATTACGCAATGCACTACTAGTAATACAGCTGCAATGCGTTAGGCCCACCACAGACTTCCGTATTGTCCCCAATACACGCTTGGTTACACGCACTCTGTGAAACAGGGACCCCGGGCGTCCTGATCTCATTTCCACACCCTATTCACACGCAAACACAAATCGACATTCATCGTTAGCTGTCGTCAAGAATAGAGATTGGTAGACGTACAGCATTCCCTGGCGTATTCGAGACCGGCAATTGTGAACGACTGTGACTTGCATGCACTTACACATGATTCCACTGTCACGTTACCTGCATCAACACGGCGCTCAAGCGTACGCGAGGAGGTCGAGTCCCTTCCAAGGCAATCAGCGCTCGCTCAGACAAAGCTGATGAGGCCAAACCGTACATATAGCAGCCGCGTGAGGTCCACCCGCCGGCAGCTGTTACAACCGAGGCTCCGATGGGATACGTCCCCGTAAAATTGTATAGATTAAGCAGAGCCCGTCCGCCACATAATTCTGTGGGGTCGCCTTGGCAACCCATGGTGCAGAGTACTTCGTCCGGGAATTCCCGGTGATTGGGATTACTTGTATCAATCCCATTATCGTTCGTAAAGAACGCTGAACCATGCTGAAGCTGTGATCCACACCCTGATGACCGCCAGTCGTACAATCAGAACCGGAGCCAGAGAAACGGACGCACAACATTCTCTCCCAAATTCTACTCCTGCAAGCGAGAATCCCTGGGACTGGCAGGCGGCAACACAGGATTCCACTGTGGTGTTCCCAGCCTCAACCCTGACTTGAAGAGCACGGGCGCTGACGGAATCACTGAAACATGATTAGCGCTTCCATCAGGATAAGTACACATTCACTGACTTGTAACAACCAAGGCCATTCCACAATCCAACAGATGGGACCAGGGCAGGGACGATAAAGTTTGTATTGGGTTTATAATAGGTACTGGCCGTCTGCTGCCAATCTACCTTGCCACCACAGCCACCTACCTCCAAAGGGTTGCCGGGACACGGCGCGTTGCACCAATAGTCGGATTCGCTCTCAAAAATATGCTCGAAGAAATTGTCACACGCTGAGTATGTCAGCGAAGTCAATGCCAGCTCTTTTGAAGTGGACGTACAGCACTGAAAGCCATCTGTGACACCCATGAAGCGGTATGACACAGGTTGGCTTTCGCAGAAGGTAGCACACTTTTCTATCGTCATACCCACAGGGTCGGCATAGCCAGCGCCGGTGAGCAGTGGGAGACCAATGTCACGATTGTCTCTGTGAGGGGGAAAAGAGCATTCGTTCGACCACTCATATCTGGGGCCTGAGAAAAAACTCACTGCAGACAGATAAAAGTTGACCACCCTGGGGGGGCCAAGCTCCTTGGACGCACCGAAACTGCGAGGACCTGTTGGGTAGGAAGTTTAGGCTCTGGGGCATTTTCCGAGTCGCAAATCGAAGAAAGTGCACCTACCGGTATGGAAAATACGGACGCCAAGGCGAAGAACGACAGGCTATACATGGCAAAGTCTCAAAGGTCGCTTCAAAGGATCTCCACGCCCTTTAAGAGTGGTCAAAGTCCGGAACTGAGAGTCTAGGTACATTTAGTGACCCATTATACCTTACTCTATTATGGGACAAAGCGCTTTAATTGCGGTCATGTCACCGTCAGGAAACGGTGTAAAGGCACGTCAATACAACCGAGTGCGCCTCTGGTACCTGGTCTTGTAGAAAGCCGGGTCCTCAGTAATGCCGCCGGACGCCAAGCCGGACATTGTCAGGGTCGAATGAGGACACACCTGGCAAGGCGTGTTCTACACAACGTATACCGGGTAACTCCGGTACTGATAGGTCCACTCTGTCGGAGAAGAAATGAGCAGACCGGGTGTGATCCCGGTCTCTGACAGAGACTCAGAGTCGACAGAGGCACTGTACGCGACTTGGAGTTCAAGCAGCAAAGTTACCATCTAGCTAGCCAGTCCCAGCAGATACAGAAAAATACACTAGGATAGCCCGTCGCTCGGGAACACACGTTACGAAGTGAATAGTCAAGTACAGTTTGAAATCCTCGAGATTGGCAAGCTCGTTGGCAAGTTTAAGTATCTTGCATAATTTGTTTGGGGTTATAAAATAGTTATCCCTTTTGCTGCGTGTCAAATCGGTATCTCCCGTTACAAATAATGTTGCCGTATAGACATTCCAGCCTCAGCGCTCAGCCTCTTATCCAAAGGGCCTATCGCGGTAGAATTTTCTTTAATATGACTGACCGAATCACCCAGCATCGGACCGATTTCTGTCCGATGTTACCCTGGTACTGAGGACACTTGTTATGAGCCTTCGAGTCTCTCCGCCCAGGTAGCCAAACATGCAGCCATAGGAAGCGTTGTAGAGGGTTAGGATTGTTCTTCGGGGGTTTCCCGTCATATGGCTGGTTAACCCCAAGAAGCAGCACGATATACATAGGTAGGACCTCCCACACTTACCTATAACTGCATCCGCCGGATGTTCGACTTCTGGGTGTAAGTGCAGATAGAACCTATACGGCCTTTCGACAGAGGTTGAGAAAAAAGTGTCATTCAGATCTTTGAATTTGGCTCGTAAGGTTTCTTTAGAGAACTACAATGCAGAAATTGTAAACTCTATTGCGTAATCTTTAATAGTAGATCTGCAACGCGTCCGGCCCACCACAGACTTCCGTGCTGTCCCCAATGCATGCTTTATTACACGAGCTCTTCGGAATGGAAGCGCCAGGCAACTGGATCTGATTACCGCACCCTAACCACCAGCAGCTGTCAGTCAGTGCCAGAAATAGTATCACAAGTAAATAGTGAACATACAGCATTCTTGGCCAAACTCGAGACCGGCGATCGTGAAAGACTGTGACTGACAGGTGCTCACACACGATTCCACCGTCACATTCCCTGGATCAACACGGCGCTCGAGCGTGCGTGAAGATGTCGAGTCGCTTTCGAGGCAATCAAAATCTGGTCGGAGAGACGAGGCTAGCAACGACTGAACCGTACCTGTAACAACCATGAGATTTCCACCCGCCGGCAGTCTTCACCACAGAGGCTCCGATAGGATACGTTCCCTTGAATTTGTACACATTGAGCCTGCCCGCTCCGCCGCATAATTCGGTAGGGTCGCCTTGGCAAGGCATGTTGCAATACGGATCGTCTGGGTATGGCCTGAAGTTTCCATGCTTGATCCCATCGTCGTTTCCAACAAACATTTGACCATTCTCAATCTCTGAACCACACCCTAATATTTATTTGTCAGTAAATTACGCAGAAAGTTTGAGGCTGTAGAACAGACGCACAGCATTCCTGCCCGAATTCTACGCCTGCAAGCGTGAGTTGTTGATCCTCACAGGCGGAGACACATGATTCCACTGTAGTGTCCCCGGCGTCAACCCTGGCATGCAGAGCACGGGAGCCGGGCGAATCACTAAAACATGATCAGCCCTGCCGTCATGATCCGTGTATGTTCATTGCCCACTAACCTGTAACAACCTTTGCTCTTCCATAGACCAGCAGATGGGACCCGGGTCGGGACGACGAAAGTCGAGTCGATCTTCTGATAGGTGCTGGCTGCAGATGGGCCACCACAGTTTACCTCGGACGGGTCGCCGCTGCACGGCGTGTTGCTGCACGCATGGTTACCTGCCCCCTGGAAGATATACTCGAAGAAATTGTCGCATGCTAGATAAGCGCATCCGATTTAGCAACACCACGACAGATGCCCCACAGAGGACGTACAGCAGTGGGAACCATCTGTCAGGGCCATAAAGCGGTATGACTCCGACTGGCTATCACAGAAGGCAGCGCAACTTTCTATGGTCATATTCGTGTGATCATCGTACGAGGCGCCGTTGAGCAGCGGGAGGTGAAAAGTGCTTCCACCGTCTCTACAAACGAGTAAAGGGTTCAACCAAACATATCTGGGGCATGAGGGGAAACTCACTCCAAGCAGCGAAATGACGTCCACCCTACGGGATCCGCGCTCCTAGGATGCAGTGTAGCAGCTAAAACCTATTGACCAGAGGGTTTAGCCCCATGGACACTTGAGGACGCAAACCGTAGGCCGAACACCCACCTGCTCGAAGAACACTGAAGAACAAAGCAAGAACGTCAGACGAAGCATGGCAAAGTCTCGAGGGCTGCGTCAAAAACATCTACCCTGTGTCCTTTATATACACCACATTTCGTGAATTGGAACAAGTTGGAATGGGCACCACGCGGTAATCATGCCGGCGAACAAGTCATGTGCAGAGTGACCCTTGTTCGCGTAGGTGGACAGGTGTCGCGCATTAAGTGCGGTCGTGTCGCCTTCGCTGGCAGGCACCAGTGCGAACTTGAAAGCACAAGCATTGGCACAAGCGGACAACGCGTGGGAATAAATATTCCGATCAAATATGGAGGAGCGCGGCCCGTTCGGAGCTAACACCCACGTGACACTGTGTTTGACATTGGACTTCAACTTGTGCCTTGTCCTCGACTTGTGCACGCCTAGGCCTTCACGTTAATGTGGAGGCGGTCCCGAGGGACCGTAAACTATCATACATGCCCTGGCATAGAACTTGAATAAAAATAGCCATATTCACTCGGATCTAGCGTCGCCAAGGAGGGCGTTCTGGCTGGCATCAATATTCACTGCACTTGATGCCCACTGGGGTGCAGTATGAGACTGGGATAATTCTCGCTCTGCTGTTCAAGATCGTTAATCGCCCAGCTTACGGTAAGTGGGAATTAAACTTGAACTTGACCTGATGGAAAACAAGGGCACTTCAGGAACTTCAGGGACAGTATTTCCGAGTCTAACTCGACATCTAGGTACCGTGTGTTCATCCATCCCCGCACCACAGAAACGTTAAGTTACCACTGTAGTATCTTCCGTATCCGGCCAACCGGTCCCCGCAGACATCATGGTCGAATCATGACCAATTTACCATATAAATATGTTACACGGGGACGTTTGCTAAAAGTCATTCTACAGTACGCGCTACGGTACGATTTCCCTTGAGATGTGATATGAACGTTAGTAGACCTTTGCGGCAGCCGACGCTGGCATGCAACTCGGAGCGTCCCGAGTTTCGACAACCGATCCGCACTGATTTCTAGAAACGCGTCCAACCGTCTTCGTATTATCCGAAAGAACTATATCTAAAGTTCACGATGAGGGGCTGTTTGTTATTGCGGTGCGTGCCTGCGTGTTCATTGTGCTGTAATCACCATCATCATGCGGTCTCATGGTATCGCCGTTTGTCCATATGGACATTCATGAAACATTACAGTGTCTGGTCGGCAGAACACAGACCCTGGGATTCCATTGATCTACCACAGATTCTGGACTTTTCACGCACATGCGCCAGTAAATTGTCCATGTTCTGTCACCTTCCAGCAGGAAACCCATGACCACACCTGACGGCCCCGATGAGTCGGGAAGCGGGGATTGAGGGCTCTGCGACCAAGTCTGCGATCCATGGGCCTGTGACGAGGGTTGTAAACGTTTTCTTCCGTCCTGTTGCCGCTATGAGTTTGTTCCTAAGTTATCACCGGCCATCCTCGTCGTTAATGATACGTGTCTTACAACTAGAGGGATAGGTTGACCAGCTCGGGGGGCTAACACAATAGGCCCAGTAGAGTAGCAAAAACATCGAGCGCCGAAATGCCAAACCCTTGGTTAAATCTGCGCATTGCGTGATGAGTGAACTTAAAGATAATGCACACGAAAACTTAGCGCTGAAAATGGTCTAGAATCGAAAACCCAGAAGCCTGGGGGTTCCTAGTACTCACAACGAAAGGGACCGAAGGAAGGACTCTGACTGAGGTACGTGTGTGGCATTAGAGAGGACAGAAGATGGCTAAAGACATCGGGTGTCTCAACGACCGTCTTAACCTAATCCATTCTGTAATGGCTCATTGATGGGGATACTCCGTTACTGAAAGTATGGAGCAAAAGAGACCATCGCCAACTTCCATCGGCTTGGGCCCGGGTTGATGGAGAGCCGCCCAGGGGCACTGCACGGCTAAGTTAGGGCCTCGAATGTTTCAAAAAAGGTGTCGAAGCTGGTCCAAAGAGCCAGATGGATTGGCCCATTGAGTAGTTGGCGATCTGCGGGAATGTGGCAAGCGCCGCGGCTCAACCCGAAACACGACTTCTTCTCATCCGCCACCTGTAGGTGAAGTTCACGGGCCCTCACAGACCTCACCAGTCCCAGTGGCGGGCGAGAAAAAACGTGTACAGCCTATTGTCGCGACGTACTTCGAACTTCGTCTCGTCCACAAATACTTAACTCAGATGCGCTTCTATTACCCGCCCATGCGCCTTGTTAAGGCGACGATTCCTCGGAATCGGCAACTCTGACGGCACGGGCTAGACTCACTGGGGCTTCGATATCTAGCAGCCTCATACGTATTCCAGCTCCAGCATCTTCTGGATACGTCGTGAAACTGAAATAGCCGCACGGGGTCCAATCGCTGCAGTAACGGTATCTGGTGTCAGATTGTTTCAAGGAAGGACACGTTGAAACAATGGTCCTCTTGATTAGCGGCTTCAATACAGAGGAGCGCGGGACGCACAGCGTGGTACGGCGTCGACCATTTGGCCTCCCTCTGTATGTGAAGACCCACCTCACTCTAGCCGCTTCACTACCCGTGCGAAGAGAGATCGATAGAACGGAGGTCAAGGACTCTAGAGCAGAGGGAAACACGAAGGGTCCGTCGAAGGTCACTCACGGGATTGGCCAGAGACGGCCAAAGCCGTAGTTCAACGAGAGAACGAGTGTACATGTAGACCTGCTTTGTAGCGTCAAAGACGACATGGGTCAGCGCGTTCGAAGTGTCGAGTGGCATAGGGCCGAGAAACTGATAAGGTTATGAACGTAAAGACAGCCATCGGCGCTGAGGCTTTAGATAGCAACTAGTCGACTGGAACGTGAGACGAAAGAGAAAGGGACAGAAAGTCGAAGGACTGACGATTTGAAAGGCAGAAGACCGAGTCGTATTGTAATTACATGTCGAGGAAAATTCATGGCGACATGGTGTTTTGGGCTGCCTGAACCTGACGCGTCACCCAGTGTTTCGAGAGCGGCAGCACACTTCCTCCTCGAAGCACCCGCCACCCGTACTCCCCCCTTACCCCAACACATCGCGCAACGTATGCGTACCTCAGAGCTGCACGTCTATCCTTTGGCCGTCGGTGCGTTACGATGAGGCGTGATTTGAGCTAGGTCCTCGGAACGAATATCGGTGCGTTGAAAAGTTCACTTTCAAGCCCGTCTCAAAGGCCGTTAACGTGGGCGGCTATCACTTTGAAGGAGCCAAAAGCTAAGTAACTTGCCATCTAGGCTGCAAATACGATTTGGTTCACATATCGCCGAAATGCAAGCGCTCAAGGAACATCCGCGTTTCTGAAGATGGAACAGAAATAAGAATAACGCAACCAGCCAAATTACCGTATACCTGTTCGTCAACATAATAATATATTTTCGCTTCTCATTCAGGTTGGCAGGATCGGGTAAATACCACCCAGCGACTTGGGAGGTAGTACGAGGCGCTTGTGAAGAGAAGGTCCATCGAGCCGATTGAAAGAACAAGCATCGGAAGGTGAAGGTAGCAAGGAGAGAGATATAGGCAGAAGCCAGCAGTGATCGATGCGATAGTGGTATCTTGACGCTGTCAGTAAGGATTGTTATTCTCGAAGATTCAAAACAACAGACTTACCAGGTTCGAATCCATATCTGTCGACGAGGTATCGTGAGACGTTGCAACCCGACGTCTGCCACCAGAGACGTCAACGTCTCCTAATCAGCAGTGAACGCGCCACGCCTCTTCTCTGAATCCTGTGGTACATCTGATAATTATGTTGTCCCCGTGACCTTGAACATTAGGCGTCGCCCTCATGGGATCCCGAAATAGGGCGACTATTGATCAAGCACGGTGCGGATGTAAACGCACTGGATGGGAACTGCATGACGCCTTTGCATCTGGCGTCGTCTGGTGTGAGTGTCAACGCTGCGCGACTTTTGTTACAGCACAGGGCTGATGTGAAAGAATAGAACACCTCCTCCCTATCATACTCTGAAAGTGAGCCTAATGGGACAGTCAAAACTGTCCGGCTATTGCTCGAGCACGGCGTGGACGTGACCGCACGGGATGACACGCATTCCACGCCTTTACATTTAGCCTCGTCAAAAGGGACTCGCGACATTACGAGACTATTAATCGATCACGGCGCGGATGCCAATGCACGGGACGTGACCCACACGACGCCTTTGCACTTAGCATCTGACCAGGTGAGTGCAGAATCTGTGCGACTCTTGGTCCGGCAAAGGCCGATCCAAAAGGATAGGGCGAGAGACTTATCGAGAGATACTACCGTCGGGCTCCGATAGATCAGACAGCTGAAATTGTGCAGGTATTGATCCGGCATGGGGCGGACGTGACTGCGAGGGATGAAACCCACTCGACGCCATTGCACCTGGCATCGTCCAAGGGGAGTAGCGACACTGTAAAACTACTGATCCTGAATGGGGCAGATGTCAATGCTGAGGATGGGAGATACTCGACGCCGTTACACTTGGCAGCATCTTCCAATTTGGCTTTGAAAGGCAACATCGTGAGCCTGCTACTTAGCTGTGGCGCAAATGTCGGTGCCAAGGATGATAGAGGTCAGACTCCGTTTCAGATCGCGTCATCGAGCGGACATTCCGAGATTGCAGAGTTGTTGTCCGGAGAATAGAACGTATTACCTGTAAGGCAGCCGCCATGAAGGGTCCGACCCACCACCCTTACTAATCCACTGTTTTGGTATCTCCTCCCTTACACATAACAAAAAGCCAAATATCAAACCAACAAGAAATGGTATTATCTCTATATTGTAGGTTTTATTTTTTTTCTACAGATCATAATTTGGTGGAGCCTTTGGTGTTTGTTGTGCTTAAAGCTTATGTAAAGGTAGCGGGTCCTTCATGGCAGCATAGTGAACCGGTGAAACCCTCCATTGATATTTCTACCTTTTGTGATGTGATACAAGCGTGGATTACCACTGGCCCAACTGTGCACAATCATAGTTTGTTGACATATGATATGCTCCGTATTTTGGTATTGCCAGTGAGTGTGGACTACTGGCCACTGACCAGTAGGTCAGTAGGTTCTTGTGTACAGTCCGGACCGAACCGCAAGTGGTGAAGTAAGCGGAGGATGAAGAAAACTGGTAATCTGAGGTCTGAGATCTGATTAGAAAAATAAGAATTTCTGTATTTGTTATCACAGCATTCCTCATTTTATTTTACAAAAATTACTATTGACATTTCTGGACACCAAGGTTCCCAAAACAATTGTAAGGTGGTGAAAGAGTCTTCGCGAGACCAAGTCGCCGCGAGACAGGAGACAAACAAATCCTCAACTGCAGTTTCGCCGGAGGATGTTCACAGCCACGTCAGTGCATCAACCCTCACAACTTCGCCCGAGTGCGTGTGAACTTATAGATTACACGAGAAGTGAAAGGGAAGTAATTGACGATTTACAACTCAAATGCGAAAAAGTTTCCTCGTGAAGCAGTATTGTAATCACAAGTTCGATGTCCAAGAGAGTTCTTGGCGACACGGTGTTTGGGCTGCATAGACTTCAGTGACGCATGGAATCACGCGAAGGTCGCGCAATGTAGTAGTAAGCGATATTGCCGGAACGACGACCTTTGCACAATAACCACTAGCGCGGCTTGTAGACGTTGAGACTTCAAAACGATAAATACGCGTTCGTAAACTGAGCTAGGTTGAAATTTTGTCCGCGCGTGACTGAAGAAGCTAGGGAAGTTTGGGGACCTGCAAGACAAGCCAACTGAGGTACGTTCTATGGAATTGTACGGGTCGGCTCGGAAGATATGCGATCGTCGTCATCGATTGGCGTGCGCTTGTGTTCGATGTCTCAGGACCTGATGCCTGTGAAAGAGTCAGCAAGAGAAACATGGCAGGTACATCCGCCGGATGATATCCGTAGCTCTGCATAGATTTTCAGCTTCCGCGATTCGCGCGGTCAATGACCAACTTGGAGGCTCATGAACTGAACCACGCCTCTGCGTGGACGAAGCGAAATTGCGTGAAAGGCACGCACCTGATAAAGCTTGGGGTGAACGGTCCACGAAGCTGAGGAATCGTCTATCACCGGAGTCAAACGTTACTCACATGAGGGAAGAGCTGCACCTCATCAAAGTGAGTCGCCGGGGCCTACCAAGCAACGGTAACTAAGCGAATAACCAGGGACTTGGAATCCCAGCCCGCTGAGCGATTAACATACTTTTACGTCGTGACTCGTTCTTTAGGTGCACCATTATGACACCGAGATCAGAGTCGTCTTTATCAGACAGTCACGTCGTATCGTGGACACGTAGAGTGCCAACAAACTACACGACGCGCAAGCATGCGCTATTGATATAGCTATGCACTTGACACACACCCTGCGCTTAAATGGTTAAATGCGAGGGAGAAAAAAGGGAATAGAAGCATGTGAGGAAACCTCAGGCTCTGCACCAACCCATATATCCGAGAGACCGAGGGTGAAGATGGCCTGCTTGCATGGCTCATTCTTCTGCCCATCATTGCCTTTTGGGCCCTTTGCACTTGTGTCAGGCGTTTCTGTGGTCTGGTAAGCTCCTTGACACTGACAAAGGGCACGGCGCGATGCGCCGCCAAGTATTGGGGGTAAGAGGAACGCATTTTGATAGTTTCGTTCCCGACACTAGTGTTGTCGCCTATTCCGGCACGACACATACGTGCGCACGAGTTTTTTTTTGTGTTTGTTTCTTAATGACGCGGGTGATCTGGGCCACAGTTTATTTACAGTACTTCCTCATGTAGGTTTCGGGGAACAATTGGTTCACGAGGAACAGTGTCCAAAACACATGTCCGGAAATGAGGGAAGGTGAACGATTGTATAGGATGAAAAGGGAAGTGTGTATGTGTAGTTCGGAGGAGAGGAATAAGAAATCCGATCTTGGAGCCGTCTTGGGAGCCGTTCGGAAAACGCGACAGTCCATGGGCTTTCAGCCTTTCAAACCTGGACAATTGTGTGTATTTCAAGCAGTGCTTAGAACAGCGACAAATGAGAGAGGAAAAGAGGGGGAGAGGGAACGTCACGGTGAAGGGGAAGAAGTGGGAAGCATGAATGGGTAGGAGTGTTGCCGGGCCGTGGGTATGCTCGTTGGTGGCCCGGGTGCGCCGCTATGGCATTAATTACTCCAAGATTATCTTTTCGGAAATATTACCATCCCATTCCCACCGAGTCAAAGTGCAATTCAAGCGTCAGCATCCCGAGCCCTACGAAGCGTACTACACGCCACCAGCCGCCACCAGTGCACCTCACCATGACTTTCGTCGCAATCCACTGGTTTCGGCCTCGGACTCAAGACCCCCAGTTAGGTACGCCTTTTCACCTTAACTAGCAATTCACGACGGCCCCTTGGGGCCGTCATTCATGAAAGCTTTTTAATGCTCAAATCCAGTGCGCACGTCACCTCATGGCACACTCACAACACCGATACCCTACATGCTCATCATGGGCCGTCACTCATCAAAGTATTCAAATGTTCAGCTCTTGTTTTTGTTGCGCACCTGATCACAGTAAGTTAACTGATACGGAACGATAGTACAAAAAAAATCATATGCAAGCCTAATAAAACATTCTCACATCGTTCGGACCATGTATGTCTTCGCCAGTTCATGTAGCAGAGGTCCAAGTTGGGCGTCGACAGGAAGAGTCGATGTGGTCCGGGGTGGGCGGGTAGGTGGATGCAAGAAGATGATCAAATGGATGTGAGGCAATCTCTCCTTCTGATTCACTACTGTGTACCCTGCCTCAGAGCTTGGCTGAAAATGTTTGATTTGACCGTTGCTACCGTGGTCTGTGGAAAAGGACATGTTTCGTTTCTTATTCAACCTACATCTTGCTGTTCTCCGTGGGAGGGCGACGGGAGAGGAGCGTGTGGTGCAGGGGGTGAGGAAGCTGGTCTTGAAGTGGGCTGTAAGGATGTCGGCCAGGAAAAAGTATTAAAAAAGGACGATCTCATCTCTCCGTATACCTTCAGCACGGGTGAAGCCAATGCCACGCCACCCTTGCCCTGTAAACAGACCAGGATCAGTCAAAGCTGGCTCATCAACACGACCAACCAAACACTTTGTGGAAAGGAACCGAATTCATCCTATCCATGTTCAGGGGATAGGGGGTCATGGGCATTCGCTGTTGTATGCATCAACAACTGAAAAGTGCAATGGTGAGTGAGTCCGAACTTCAAGAAGTTTGACACTAAGGGAAGGATGCAAGAAACAAACGTACTTCCACATGCACAGGTGGGGTCACTTCCAGCTCGACAGACAACGAATGCCTTTCACTTGGGCACGTGCAAGCTTCACTGCAATCAGAGAGAGATATAACAGATTCATAAAAGACGAACTCTTTTGCAAACTTTCACGTTGTCGTCTTCTTCATTCTCCAGTCGATTTAGTAAGTGCCATGAGAAGGAAAAAACAGAAAGCCAAAGAAAAGGGGGTCGGAGTGCATACAGAGAGATGGAGTACGGGAGCCGCATGATGAGACACAGTTCACGATGCACAGCTGTGGCAGATGCAACCCATGCACGCTAGTGAGCTCGGTTCAATTGTATCACACAGAGAGGCAGACGGTGACTAGATGGTATTCAATTATAGGAAATTGTTGGGTACATAAAACTGCCAAACCTGAAAAAAGCTGTTGTGGAAGATGCAGGTGGACAATCCGCACACACAGGTCAGAGCAATCAGGTGACAACATGTGATCATTTGGGAAAGCGCAGAAAACACCGACTCTGAAGTGGCAAAATGAGATACCGCAGTAGCAGCTAGTCGCCGAGTATTAAGCATGACTTGTTAAGAAAATAGAGAAATCAACAGAACATTTATGGATGCAGGCAGTGGGTTGGTGAACGCAGACAAACAAAAAAACAAATTAACGCAGCATCCTGGTTGTGGAAAAGGTTTGAAGCCCGACGACACACGACTCCGTGACAATGCGAAGCCAAATTATTGTATTGTATAGATTCCCAGCGTCTTGGTCTTCGGTCACTCTCCATACGGCGCACTCATAAACTTGTAAGCGCGTCCGATGCCTTGCTGTTACGACCGATTCGTATTTACAAATTACAGATAAAAATGTAGCATACCTTTTGAACGACTATCTCAGAGCTACCCGAATCCGACCGCGTCTCAAAAGTCTCGCGCTCATTTTATTCTAATATTCTCATCTCAAAGGACCCGAATTCTCGTCTTGAGCACATGCGTCACTTCACGTCATACCATCACCTTTTGGCTTAAGCACAATGTATTGGGCCACCCAGAGGCTCTACGCGGCTAAGGCCTCGAATGTTTGAGTGTATACCTTCGCGAACAAAGCATCCAGGCTGTTCCAAAAAGCAGCATCAATCGGACCATTGAGTAGTTGGTGTTCGGGCATTGCGGCAAGTACCGCCTGCTCGAATCCAAGCACCGCTTCTTTGTCGCCGTCCGTTTGCGGTAGGTGGAGGTCACGGACGCCTACCGCCCGTCCCGGTGGCGGACGAGAAATAACGAACGTGTCGGACCCAGTCGTCGCGACTGGACATCGAGCTTCTCAAAGTCATCGACAAACACTCGTTTCAGATGCTCTTCTGTTGCCGCCCATGCGCCCTGTTGAGGACGACGACAGATCAGAGGCAGTCGCTCTGACGGGACAGGCTGCACTCACTGGCGCTTCGATATAAGTCTCGGTGTCTGGCACTTTCATATGTATTGCGACTCTGGCATCTTCTGGATACGTCGTGAAATCGAAGTAGCTGCACGGGATCCAATCGCCGTAGTGACGGAATCTGATGTCCAACTGTTTCAAGGAGGGATATGGTCGGAAAGTATTTTTGAAACAGGGATCCTTCTGATCCGTGGCTTTAACACTGATCTCGAGGAGCGCAGGTCGTACGACCTGCAACGGCGTCAACCATGCCATGTACACCCTTCCCGAAGGCACGTGACGAAGACTCACCTCTACTACTCTAGCCATATCGCCACTTGCGCGAAGAGACAGCGATCGAACTGAGGGCAAGGGCCCAAGAGCAGGGGGAAACGCGAAGGATCCATCGAAGGACACATTCGCGGGATTGACCCGCGACAACCAATGCCACAGTTCAACCGGAAGATGAGTGCTCCCGTGGAACTGTTTTGTGGCTTCAAAGACAACCGAAGTGACATCGTACAGCGCGTCCAGGGTGTCGAGTAGCAATGCGGGATCGAATGGCCCAGGTCCGGCCTCGACACCGAGGCAGACCTTGCCCAGCGACTGACCCCAGTCGACTATCCGAAGCTCGCGGACGAAAACGGCGTTCTTGCGGAGATGCGCCAGACGGGCGCGGACGCCGACTTGGTTCCACGTCAGGAGGGATGTACCAGTGAGAAAACATGTAGGGTCCGGGGCGCCGAGCTTGCGCGGGGCTTCCCGCAGCTGGAGCCTATACTTGCGGAAGATGATGGGAGCGGTGATGTCGTGGAAGTATCTGCAGACCAGCGAGAGGTTGTTGAGCTGGAGGAAGCGGTCGTATGGATGGCCCCATGAATGTAGGGACCAGTCGATGATATCGAGAAGGGTTTCGAGAGGAAGGTCAGGGAGTTTAGCCATGTAACAATGCTGTGAAACCAAGGTGGGTTTCGAGAGTAATTTAAGCACAGGCTGAAAGACACAAATAAGAGGCTGTGTCCGGTGAGATGCATCGATTGTTCCTTCTGAAAATGTGGCCGTCTGGGTGGACCAGAAACGATACTGTTAGGGGGATGTGGACGGGCGGATTGCCGCGTTTGTGGGTCGTCAGGGAACCTATACATCAGTCTACGGGGCCGAGAAATGGTAGAGACATGAAATTTGCATGAAACGCAAAGACGACTGTCAGAACCCCTGCGTGTCGCCGTCATTTTCTGCATCACAACTCGGAGACGAGGGCGTGGGCTGTGGTAAGGTGGCTTCACGACCGCGGTAGCAATGGCAGAAGATTGCAAAAATCCTGAATTTGACGTACATTTCATGGATAGCGTACAGGTCATGTTGATCGTAGTGTTGCGGGGTCACTATTACTACGAGGGTGGATATGCAACGGGGTATGTGTGATATAGATGACGCCATCCCTTTTTGTTTTCCTTGTTCTTCAATAAACACGCGACGAGAACCTCGCAAGCAAGCAGAGCAGGACAGAGCAAGAACACAATCCAACGATCCCTCACACCAGCGCCTTCACCAGCATCCCTTCTAGCCGACAATACTCGGGCACGATCGCCGCGTACGCCATGAACGCGTCGACGTCCGGTTCTGCCACCTTTGCGAGCCCGACTTGCGTTTCGGCTTCGCCCGTTGGCAGCGCCGTGACTGGCATAAGCGTCGTCACCGCAGCCGTGCCTTCACCCGTTGAACTTGGGGTGGCCGTTCCAATTTCAGGCGTCGTAAATGTTGTCGAGGGGAGCGGGCCACTTGAGCTCGTCGACGTACCGGTTGTAGTCGTGCTCGTCGCGGTACTCGATCCGGTCACAGTACGTAAGCGCGCCGCGAGCTCCCCCTCACCAAATGCGTCCCCGCCGAGACGCTCCATCTCCTCCTCGAGCGTGTCCTCTTCCTCTTCTTCAAGCACCGCAGCACCAAAGCCCGTGCGCCGATTCCCGTAGGGGGTGTTGGCACCGCTGCCCGCGGGAGTCTCTCCGCCAACATGAGTGCGGACCGGAGTGCCGCCGCTAGTCACCCAGCGTTTCGAAAGCAGCCGCCGCACTTCCTCCTCGAAGCTCCCACGACCCGTCCCGCGTTCCTTACTCCAAACCCATCGTGCGACGTATGCGCCCCCAAGAGCTGCACGTCCGGGGTATCCTTTAGCTGGTGCGTTGCGGTGAGGCGTGATTTGAGCCGAGTCGAGCTGGGTCGTCGGAACGAACACGGGGGCATTGAAAAGTTCGCTAACGAGCGACGCAACCGCAGGGAAATTGATCGCGGCACCAGTAGTGAGTATTCGTGCGGGCAATGAGGATGAGTCGTATGGGTCAAACGATAAGCCCAACCCAGATGGGGGTGCCCCCAGCGTTGGTGTGCCCGTCCGCTGGCCAGGACCAGGGGACGCCGCAGCGCTGCTAGTCACGAGTGAACTGCTGCCTCGTGCACGGCCTACAGCCGCACCAAGTGCACCCGTAGCCGTCATACGCGCCCATCGCACACGGAAAGAGAGCGCCTGGCTCTCGACTAGGCACCGCGGGTTGGCACGTAGGTCGCGAAACTCGTTCACTTTCACGCCTGTCTCGAAGCGGAAAATGCCTTTGACATGCGATAGTGGGTGGCTATCACCTTGAAGGAGCCAAAAGCTAAATAACTTGTCGTCTAGGCTGCGAATAGTCGTGTAAATTGGGGTTTAGATAGAGGCAGGCTCCTGGGACATACCCTATGGAACCGCCAGGTGGAACAACGGATACAAGGCGGTCGAATGCGCTCCATGATTTGGTGTACATGTCCCTGACAAGCGCCCTAGGAACATCCGCGTTTCTGGAGATGGATTAGATTAGAAATAAAATAAAAAAACACCATCAACCAGATTACGTCATACCTGCTTGTCAACATAATAATGTACTTTCGCTTCTCACTTGGGTCCTGGGCAGGATGTGGGTAGACACTATACAGCCGACTTGGGAGGTAGTGAGGGGCGCTTGTGAGGAGAAAATCCATAGGGCCGAATGAGAGGACAGCATCGGAAGGCGAAGGGACCAGGGAGAGATAAGTTGACAGGTAGTCGGCAGTGAATGACGCAATTATGGTATCTTGACGGTGTCAGTTAGGGATTATTCTCGAAGACTCAAAACAACAGACCTACCAGGTTCGAATCCATATCTGTCGACGAGGTATCGTGAGACTGTTGCAACCCGACGTCCGCCACCAGAGACATCAACGTCTCCTAACCAGCCGCGAACGCGCCACGCCTCTTCTCTAGATCCCGCGATATATTCGATAACTTCGTCGTCCCAGTGACCTTGACCACCCGAAGCATATACGTACATACCCGTGGCGCATGCTTCTGCCTCACTCATGCCGACCCAGGTGCCAGAAATAAGACTTGCAAGGAATGCGGAAGCAATTTGGACGCGTCCCGTCCGGGCCCATGTATCCGGAGAAGTCTCACGGACGCGAAGTATCTGTGCAGCAACAAGAGACGAATTGGCACAGGTTCCGACACGGGCGGCCATGTGATCGGGACCGCCTAGCATAGCCTCAATGCTGAGAGCATGAGAGTGGGAGAATGTGTCCTGGGCTACGGGAGTATTGGGTAAGGAGAAAGTGTTCGGTGAGAGCTGAGGATGTAATGGTAGTCGCGAATCGAGGGAAGGGAAATTAGGCACAGGAGTTGATTTCCACCAAACAAGAGCGGGCTGAATTGATCACGTGATGAGCGATCTTGACTAAAGATCTTTGCGTTGGACGCGAAGGACGCGGAGGCGGTTCTTACCTGGGCTGCACCGCCAATTGACTTAATTCTTGAGACTTCGTGATTCCGGCTAATTTCCTCCAAAAGAAAATCTGGAGCGACAAAGCGAAAGATAGCGTGCAAGGGACAGCGGTGGAGATTCGATCCCGATCAAGAGATTAATTTGATTTTCATCAGCAATAAACACTTTGATTCCGCGGAGGGAAAAATACTCACCAAGGGCTTTTACCCACATATCCACCGGTGTCGTGTACGCGTCTCCTGGGGTAGTAAAGATGCCACCCTGTGTTCTACAGCGAGTCAGAACGGTTCACACTACGCGTACGCATCACGAAGACACGGATAGGACTGGATTGGCTGAGCCTTGGACGAGCCACTTCCAATACCTGTCATCGCACACAGAAGACCGATAACCATTGTCACGTTGGACAACACGTGTCACCCAGGGCGAACCAAGATGACCAGGCAAAGGGAAATAAAAAATCTGCCTATGTTGACAGACCGGATGGCCGAGCAGGCCAGTGTGCAGAAGGTCCTCGTCCGCCATCGATGCAAATCCCACCTTTCCCCATGCGTCTCGACACCTGCGAAAGTGAGGGTACTCACTGGTACTCGGAAAGTGCTGTATCGAAATCCACAGCCTCGACCCCAACCAGCTCCAAATTTTCGTCTACTATCGTCGCACGAAGTTGATCGGTCGAGAGTTCAAGGCCGAGGAATAAGGCTGGACCAGGCATGATTGCAGGTTTGTGCGGGGTATGAGCACGAGTAGGGACGTGGTATGTGTAGTCGTGAATATATAGAGGCGGGGAAGTCGGTCACTCGTGACGAGGTGTCCGTATCGGTATTCCAAGGATATTCCAGCGCGAAAAACGGAGAACGGGCGCGGGCCCACGGAGGACCAAGTGAAGAAAATGATTCCCTTTCTTGTCGCGTGGAAAACGCAGTGGGAAGGCAGGGAAGCTAGAATTGGGACTCGAACTGGAAAGTCTCGCAGAATTTGCTTGCACCGCAACTGCGCGGGCGTACTTGCCGCAATTACCGCTCCAGTTCCCACGGGCACCGCTCTCTCCGTAACTCCCACAGTCCACTCCTCTTCCTATCGTCGACTCCGCGCAGGGTTATTCATATTAGCCAGGAGACTGGAGAGTGGCTATTATATTTTTGACATGTGGTGGGGTACTCACGCGACCTTTTTTGTGTGTCACGTTGAACGACAGACAGGAGCGCCGATAGACTGGCACATCGTATTGTTACACCGCTTGTGAACTACCTTTGCCGCGGCACGACCTTGAAGTCCCTTTGGAGACGCGCGATCCAACAGTCGTCGACCCAGAGGAAGTAGGCGTTGGGATGAAACAACGAAGCAGTCGCTTCCATGGCAATTCGGCTGTAACGCTTGCGACCCACCTTACTAAACACCGGCTCAACTAGACAGGCAGACGTGGGTCTGAATTCCCATGATCTCATTGACATGACGTGCCAGTTGCACCTGATTTCCATCTCGACGACTTCTATACTCCACATGAATCAAGCGATTCTTGTCCTAAAGCAGGCTATGCCGAGTTTTCTCTCCTGATTGCGATTACCGTCGCATCCTATGCATACGCATCCGCACGTCACAATCATTCCTCCTACTTCATCCATATTCCTCAAGCCGAAATCCGGCCTGCTTAGGACAACTCACTTCTATGACTTAATAGTTCCTTCTGTCTCCTTCTGTTGGTTCAGTTCAATTTGAAAACAACTGTGGTGGACTTGGGGCCAATCGCGGGGTTCTGGTTGTCCGTTAGCCATCCGGGTTGGACGGGACGTGAGAGGTGACACAAACTCATGACGTAATCGCGATACGACGCGGACCTTAAATGACCTGAGTCCTGAGGCCTGAAGTCCTGAAGAGTGGTCCGAGAGCGCGATCATCAGTCATACGCGTCTTTCTGAAACCGAAAGTATCAAGGGCCTCAAGTTCAGATGTGTCCGCCGCGTCGTCCGATCATGTCGGAGAATCATGAGCAAAAGTCAGCACCGAATAGCACCTTACCCCATATCTCTACATCGGGGGTTTCTTCGACACACATTCCTCGCATGCTGTGCTCGCGCAGAAGCTCTTCTGGAACGACTTGGAAGCCTGTAGTCTCGACTCCCGACCCTTAGGCTTTGGTCTCATCGCTTTTTGGCTGCGCGCTTAACCTCTGCATCTTATTGTCTAGCTCCGATTACAGGCTCTGAGGTAGTGCTACTCATATTATGTGGAGCTATTCCCATGACCCGAGCCTATGTACTACGGAACTTGTCTTTCGAAGTCTTCCGAATCTGCGAGATAACACTTAGGGTCAACACATATTAATGACAGATGACCGAGCAGGGACTGCGCATACCCTGTTTAGAGCATTCAGAGCCGAGGCCCAGCTGGCGATTCATTTTGTTACCCCACCGAGGTATTGGCTATTACATCGATAAATTGTCCCCAGAAGCCATCATATGTATGCATGCGCTCCACAGAATGTTCCCAGCACATTCCCCATGTTTCGTGAGGAATAACCTCTGGTACCTCCCATGTGATGCAACCGCGTTCCGGGGGCCTGTGCACGGTATTTACCTTGTCTGTCGTGAATAAATTCTCTGAAAATCACCCCCCTCCAATAAGACAAAGAGCTGTAGCCGCCTGTTTCCCCAATCCCAGTATGTCCATCAAGTGGGGCTAATGTTACAAGACCACCGCTAGTCGTTGATATATGTCCGGCGCAAACAACACGACTATCACTGAATGTATTTCCCCGGCGGAAAGGACGAACAGAGAACAACATTCGCTACATCGATAACTTGAGCCTCATATAACCATGACACGCTTCAGTGGATCGTCAACGAACAGGACGACGGCCAATGGACTACTCAATCAGTCAAGGTCCAAAAGTACCTTGGATTTAAGAATACCCCGGACAATAGAATAGCTCTCGTCTGCCTCGACGAGCCTCAACTCTAAGTTGTTGAGACTCTACCGGATTGCAAGGACTCTACTAAGCCCAGCGTTAAGTACGTTATATCACCCCACTGGCAATCGCTACTGACTTCTTTCTTGACAGGCTCTACGTCTGTCATTTCGTTGCCTATTTTCCTCTGGAGACGCTGGCCATCGGAGCTGATCTTCAATTATGGACGAACTGGGTTGGCAAGTACCAGGTCTAGGTTAGTGTGAGTCGCGTTTGGTAAGTCTGGCGATTGGCACGGGGGATTGCGTCGCTCAGCTAATGTCTTAGTCCCAGATGATGGGCTCTCGCCGCGCCGCAGAAAGGGGTGGGTAAAGCGTGCAAGCATGCAAACGGCTGCTATTCGTAGATTACCGTCGATGGTCATGATCCGCCCGGGCACTGAATTGCGCAATTCGATATCCAGATAACACGCACCGGCCCACCAAATGCTATCTAAGTATCAGTTTTTGGGTCGATCCCGAAGAAAGTACGCCAGTGCAGACGTTCCAAGGATCTTCTTGCGTGAGGATTAAAGTTTATCAGCTGATAACCAGTGCGCGCGTGCCAACCGACCTCATTGTAAGGTCCACTGCTACCCTGGTGAGCGGTGAACCGGTGAAAGCCGTATATTGGCCTAAAATACCCATCAGCCCATAAAGCCATGGCCTGGACGTAGGTTTCCGCCAATGAGATGCGCGGCTCGGATATAACGGGAAATAGGGCGTGGAAAAGACACGTGACGATTCGTACCTTATGCCGGCCGCGGCACTGGAACCTGCAGTCACATGCTCCTTTCGAACAAAGTATCATGGGCAAGAGTTGCCGAATGGCATCTTACCACCATCACTCACTCTACATCAAGGGTCATGCGTTCTCGTGCAACCCCTGAAACTCTTCTAGAACTCAGAAGCCCGGGCCTGAGCCTTATGTTGGTCTCGTTAACTTTCGAGTCTCCACCACGCATTACTCACTGCTTGACTCACTGGCGGCGACCTCCGCAAACTTGTCCGCAAATGAACGGACCAGTGTCTGGAATACAGGTTCTGAGGTCATACGGATGTTACACAATACTGTTTAGTGCTAATCCTGCTATGTCCTGAGTTAATATACTACGGAAATCGTCTTTCGCGATCTTTCGAATCTGCGAGAGTAACTTTGAGCCGACACATACTGATAGTAGGGATGCCTCTTCAGATCCGAGGCCCATCTAGCGGTCGCAAGGTAATCGATTCATTTTGTTGCCCGCTAGACTCGAGAGATTGACCAGTGATTAACCGTTACCTCAATCGGTCAATTGTCCCAACCACCTCCACAACGTTAAACGATGCTCCATGTTCCGAGTACACTCCCCTTGTTCCTATTTTGCAAAGAGCAGCTTTCTGGGGACTGGTGCAAGGTATTTACCTTTCTTAGTTAAAAAAGTCCAATTGATATTTCACACAAGATTGGACGGCCCGAGCCCGAAGTGCACGTACGACTGATGCACGACCCAGACTCTCGACCCAGACTCTTGCACCACCTCAAACATTCATCAGGAGCACGTGGCGTTTCTGAGACGGGTGGGGCTGCTTAGTTGGCGGCCGCCTAACAAAAATGGATGATCAAAAGGAGAGGGAAAAGAAAGGATAAAGAAAGGATCCACTAGTAAATGCAAACCGCCTTCGGAGAAAAAGACGTAGTGTTGGTGGAGTAGCTGGAACTGGAAGATAGTGCCCAGGTGCCCAAAGAGTAGGGGCCCGTGTGAGGAGAGCCATATACTTTGTCGTGGAAGCCGGGGGCAGAGGCGAGGCCGCTCGCCGCTCCAGCGTCGAAGTTTCCATTTCTAAAGGAAAGAGGGTCCTTCTGAGGGGCCTTATGAAGGCCTGGGTCTTCAAATCGATCATGGGGGGCCCACATGCTATTTTCATGCGCGGTGATTGGGAGGAGTGTGGGGCCATGGGAAACGAAGGGCGGTAATGATTAATGATGAATAGGGTCTCTGAGATCCACCCCCTAATCAGATAGGGCTTATAAAAGCAGTCCTATTCGCTACTTGTTTCACTCCATCCCACCATGTCTATACAGTCGGGCAGACGGTACAAGATCATCAACAAGCAATCCAGGCTCGGTCATCGACCTGTCCGGTGCAGACAACAGGTCCATCCTCGGTTATGATTACCACGGCGGAGGGAACCAACAGGTAATAATCGTCGCTATTTCGATAACTTGTGCCTCACACAACTACGACGCGCTGTAGTGGTTCATAGACAGGCAAGACAACGACCAATGGACAATCCGATCAGCCGATCACCACAAGTACCTCGGAGTTGAGACAACTCCTGAGAATGGGTCACAACTCGTCGGCCTTGATGAGCCCCAGTTCTGGAATATCGAGATTCTGGAAAATTCTGGGCCAGTCGTTAAGTACGTGTTATCACGTACTCCACTACAATCGCGGCTGACTTCGAGTTTCCTTTGACAGGTTCGGCCAGTGGACCCATGGCACTTTTTTCGTCGCCGATTTCCCTCTAGAGAGGCAGGGCAATCATGGAGCCATTCAACTGTGGACGGCTTGGGGCGGAGACAACCAGTCCTGGATCCTCGAAGAGTGAGTTCGTATTCAATGAAGTCTTGGAGACTGGCGCGGCTGACTTAGCTTTACTAGGTTGAATTAGGGGTTTAAGTTGTGTCGCCAATGTTCTAGTGTATGGTAGTGAGAGTTTGCTGTCCGTTGAATCTCTGTGTCACGGTTAGGAGTGGCCGAGTTCTATAAAATACTATGTAAGGGCTGCCATTGGCCACCACAGCGGCAGGTGGCCCCAAGCATCGGTTTCTGCAAGATCTGGTACACGCAATATATTAGTGCAGATGCCTCAAAGATCACGTCCATCACTGGCAACCTCCTGGCGGTTGCATGCCTGCATGAGCAGTGTCAGTGTGCAGCTCGTGGAATTATGGTGTCAGTGCGACCTTTCAGTTTGAATGCTTGTTTTCGCAATCGAAGGCTCCAGACGTGCGGCATCTTGCATGCGCCGTTGGCGCACACAAGATCCTGGAGGCGGAGATAATACAAGGCTTGGGGGACACGGCGAAGTAAAGCACGAGGACAAGTCTATTAGTTGATAACCGTACACTACCGCGGCGCACGCACGCCACGGACCAAGCCATACTATAGGTCCACCGCTACCGCCACTAGCGAGCAGTGAACCGGAAAAGGTTCCGAATCGAGCCAATAATATCAGAAAGCTATGGTCTCCCGACGTTTTGTTATTGGGTCCCCTCCAACAAGACGCGAGATAACAGGAAAGTGGGTGTGGGATCCGGATCCCTTAAGCGGCACCGATGGGAGGTCAGAGGTACCTAGGATTTGGAGACTACTCCGGAGGGCGGAACGCTGCTCGTTGGCCTCGACGAGCCCTAACTTCGGGACATCGAGGTTCTATCAGATAGTGAAGGCCAATAATCCATAAGTATGTTCTATCACGTACCCCACGGGCCACTGGCGAGGACGTTTGACAGACTCTAGTCCGTGGCAATCTTCTCGTCGTCGAGTTCCCCAAAGAAAAATCTGACCCTGGACCGCTTCAACTGTTGGCAGCTCGAGATAGAAAACAAGGACTGGGTGCTCTAAGAGTGTGTCGCGTTTGGTCAAGTCTTACAACTAGCGCCGCTGACTCTTACTACTGGATTCATGAATTGTGTCACTAATATTTTTGTATCTGATGTCTGTCTGTAAGATCGTATTGATTGTATTCTGTGCAATGGCTGTCTGAGTCGTTGGTGGTTGTTCATAGATGCTAGCTGATATGACCCGCCACGGCATGGAATTGTGCAATTCAATGCCCTGGATACTAACACGCTCCGGCGCACTAGAAAAAGCTGTCCAGTCAAGTAAAACATCAGTTTCTGGCCGGTCTAGAAGCGTGCATGTCAGTGCAGATGTCCCAAAGATCACTCGATCACACGCAGGTCAGAATTTCGGAACCGGTGAAGTCGATACAGTACCATCGTGGCCTAAAATATCCACCGCCCTGGCATGTAAAACATGGTTTCTGATTCGCCCACCCCATTCCCTGGAGATTCTATTATTGACTCCTCGCCAGTGCGTTGATTCCATTGAATTTACAGTGTCAATTGACATATGTTCCAGGACAGTTAGTCGTCAGCCTAATACCTCTCTGACTGAGGCCCCCCTCCCTCCCCCCAAGGACGGACACGGCGTAAGCTGGGATGCGCCGCCTTCGCGGTAACCAGGCATCCGTTTAGCAGTATACCGATCATCGGGACCGCTCCGTTTGCGCCCGTCTTGGTTAGGATCCGCCCCGTCGCCCCCATTGAAACATCTAGCATTCACGAGATTCCGAAAGACCAGGGAGGGCGCTCCGGATCGGCCGCGAGGCTTTCCGGGCGGGGCCGGAGGCTGAGGGCGCTGACTAAAACTCCCCCCGAGACCCGCTTTCGGCATTCCCCCTGCACTGCCTTCGTTAACTTACTGTACATGTGACGTCTCTTATCGAACGGTAGATCAGTTCTCGTGATGTCGTCTATTCATGAGATGGTGCATTTCACCATTGCTGGAGACGGGAGAGATAGTGGCGTGACGCAGATTGGGTGCCCCCCGAAGCGAGCGATAGCAACTATCTTTAAGATGGATGAGGAAGCTGATGACACTCTTATATAGTACATCAGCGCTCAACCTCTGGTTAACAAGTGTGTGGTTCCCCGTGACTAATCTTGGCACTTTATTTATAGCTATCTTCATAACTCGCCTTCGTGAACACCGTTGATACGCGGTAGGAGCGGTAAAATTGCGCTTGGATAACAGATACTACCTGGGTGAGGAAGTCAGCTCCCAAATAGACGGCTACTGATGCTTGGTCGGGGATGCCGGGGACGTCGGACTGATCTCTCGGGTTGTCTAGCTAGCTGATGCCGGATAGCGAGAAAGCAACGTCTCACTGTCGAGGACGCCACTCCTTCATATCGTGACTCCTTGTATTCCACGTTCCCGCTGTTCAGAGGCAACAGTTGTTTGACGTTTACTATTGCTGACAGAGGAGACAGTCGTCTATTTGTTGATACGGGAACAGAGCGTTCGCATCGATATCGTTGTCGTAGTAAGTTAGACGCGTTGCAGACCCAGACCATGGAGAGACCGACATTTGTACGTTCCCCTCCGTTTCAGAAGGAAAGTAACCTGAAATTTGATTCCGACTCATGTGAAGACCCTGTACGGAAATATTCAAGGTTGCTTCCATTCCAAGATCGAATGAAGTGACTTACGTGCTCGCCCTGTTAATACGTGGAAGACAGCATTCTAAATGTCGAAGCTGGATTTGCTTCGCGGAAAGCGCAGACCGAACCCGAGTTGCAGATCGCAGAGCAACGGGTTCAATTGCTGGCGGACTTGACAGCGGATATACGGCAGTTCGACGTACGAAGGAGAGATCTTGTTCGGCTCCTACGTCCTGCGGTATCCCTCTGTAGATATCGAGAGCTTAGAGTCTAGCGGTAATATCGTGGCCGTATGGAGCCCATCCAAAGAAATTCTTTGATCCTGTTGTCAAGTAAGACTAAAAGGCAAACCCAAATATCCTAGAACGGCGGCGTATTGGAGAGATGCCCGCAGAAATTCCGCCATCGAGGCACAGAGGGATATATGGGTATCTTGGAGCGCCAGAAGAGGAATAAACCAATAATGAGCCTGCAATCAATGAACGCAGGGCAAAAAGGAAAACAGCTGAGCTGAGTGCTAACTTCGTGCTCAGGCCGGAAGCGACCGATTTCCAAAGGCGTATCACGTGGAGTTCTCGGACTACACTAGCAACTCGCCGTCATCATGTCCAGCCTTCAGAAATACCTCGAAGGGAGAATAGTATGCACACAACTCTGAATATCGCAGGTTCATGACATTAAATAGGTAAATACAGGACTTTGAAGGCCAGAAGCTTGTGGAACGGATATCTCACTATGCTGTGATGGAGCTGGCAGTGCGTTGGTCGTGTCTCAAACTCCATCGTAACCCCTCACTGGCCCCATCTAGATATTTGCTTTCTTCCTTGGGTTTTTGTTCCAGTCCATTCAAATGACGTTCATGGTCTTTGGCGTGGGAGTTGGTATCATACTTGCGGTACGAGTTGGATTTTCTCGTCGTACCTCGACTGAACCGATATTACGAAGATTATTATTCCTCCATGGCCGATATTCAATCAACACCCGGTTTATTGGCTACCATCGAAGGAGAAAAAAGAGAAGCAACAGTGACGATAAGTAGGCATGTTCCTATGTCGTGTGTAGTGCTACCTCTTTGTCGAGCGACTTTCTCCCTGCCAGTCAATCATAATATTGTCATGTAGATAGATACCCTCTGACTTGTAGAATCGAAAATTGCACGGCGGATCTATGGATAGCGCTGATCACAGAGACCGCAGCCTCGCACGGTTTGGTAAGCGGCAACATCAAAGACAAGGAGGAATCGAACATTACGGTCGAACCAGCTAAGAAACTGGGCCTCGGCTGGCTAGTGAGAAGACAATAAAGGGGGTTCGAACCCAACTCGGGTACTGGGCGCTGTTAATTTGAACCCAAGGCTGCGCGAGCGGTTCTAGTCATCAACTACGAGTTCGACCCGGGTCGAGAATAACATCCGCTCTGCCAACATCCGAGCCCCGCCAACTCCTCGACTTCGACTTCGACCTCGACCTTAACCCCAACCTCTTCCTCAGTCCTCTCCCTCCATCCTTCTCAACCACCCACCCCAGCCCCCGCTTCCGCCCTACCTCCGACTGATCATTACAAATTCTCCCGCAGTCACCACGAGGATCGCATCGCACAACACCCGGCCGACTCACACTCTCCCGACACGTCCATCACGGCTTCCACGACTGCACCCACTCCGCGCGGGACGGTCGCCCGACCGCGTCCCATGTCTCTCCCTCCTCAGGCATTTGCACCTTCTCACTCCGGCACGTCGTCCGACCGCACACGACAATATGTCGAACAACCCCATGCCACACCTACAAGACATTCCCAGCGCACCGCAGACCCTTCAAAACCGCGCACAACCAACCGCATCCTTGGTGACTACACCCTCTCAAAGACCCTTGGAGCGGGCAGTATGGGCAAAGTGAAGTTGGCTCACCACAATATAACTGGGGAAAAGGTGTGTAATCTTTCGCTGTCTCCTATCAGCGTTCCTACTCTCCAGGGTCGTATTTTCATTTGATATGGTCGTCTCATCACGTTCTTAATATCTATCGGTGTATCGTCGCCTGTTCTCCTCGACGTGTTCATCATGACATTTGTCTGGTCCCATGTGTCCTGATCTCATCGGGGCGGTCTGCTTCCATGCACAGTTTGTACCCCCCGGATGTCCCGAATCTGGTTCCTCGTATTCTCGTTGGGGTATGGCGCTGATCAGCGTGGACGCATATCCTCCTGGCCTACTCTTTTTTTACTTCTTCGCTTCCACATGCTGCCTTCGTATCCGGGTTGCACCATCTCGGAACCCTTCCCATCACTCGGTTGCGAAGGGCAGCATGACTCCCTGCATTTACCACGCGCAGCGTAATATTGGGGCTGTGCGGTTAGGTCAACAGGGGTCTACTGGAGCGCCGGGGAGGCGTTTTTTTGACAGCTATTTTCGGCGCAAATACCACTTTCTCCTCTTCTCTCTTGTAGTTCCCCATTTATCGTCACTGAGCGTTTATTTACCCCCCTACAGCTCGCAGTCAAAATTTTACCCCGTGTTGTTCCCGTTCAACCTGTACCCGGAGCACCAAACGCCGAGGCTGCTGCTAAACAAGCCACAAAAGATGCGTCCAAAGAAATTCGCACGATCCGCGAAGCCGCGCTCTCACAGTTACTCTATCACCCGTACATCTGTGGCATGCGTGAGATGATTACGCATCAACATCATTACTACATGGTGTTCGAATACATAAACGGCGGACAGATGCTTGACTATATCATCAGCCACGGCCGCTTACGCGAACGCGTCGCAAGGAAGTTCGCGAGGCAGATCGGAAGCGCGCTAGAATATTGTCACAAGAACAACGTCGTACACCGAGGTGCGCCCCTCATGACCCCCGAATGGTTCTCGGGTAATCGCTGATATCGTCTGCAGACCTCAAAATCGAGAACATCCTCATCTCGCAGACGGGCAATATTAAGATCATCGATTTTGGGTTATCGAATCTCTACGATCCCGTCGCCCACCTATCAACATTCTGTGGCTCTCTCTATTTTGCTGCGCCTGAACTTCTCAATGCCAAGGTGTATACCGGGCCCGAAGTTGACGTATGGAGCTTTGGTGTGGTGTTGTACGTGCTTGTATGCGGCAAGGTGCCCTTTGACGACCAAAGTATGCCTGCGCTTCATGCCAAAATCAAGCGCGGGCTGGTCGAATATCCCGTGTGGCTCAGTGCAGGTGAGCTGACAGGTCTTGGTACTAATAGGTCAATTGATGTGAACCTTTCCCCCCAGAATGCAAGCATATACTCTCCCGTATGCTCGTCACCAATCCTCAGCAGCGTGCATCGCTTCCGGATCTCCTCAATCACCCCTGGATGACCCGTGGGTTCAATGGACCGCCCGATCCTCACCTTTTGCGACGCGAACCTCTGCGCGCCGACGAGCTCGACCGACATGTCATTCGCGGCATGACCGGGTTTGAGTTCGGTACGGAGGAAGAGATCGAACACAGGCTCGTCGCGATCCTCGAGTCTGAGGCATATAAGCGGGCGGTACAGCACTGGGAAAGTAGACGCGAGCGACCCCAGATCTGGAGCGAGTCGTTGTCGAATTCGTCGCTTGCTATCGCGTGGGACGGTACGAGTGGCAGCCAAGGCGGGGGGAACAAGACAGATACAGCGACACCGAAGAAGAATAAGCGTTTCTCCGGGTTCGACTTCTATCGCCGCAAGCTGTTTTCCCCATCATCATCGCCACCGTCCTCACCATTCGCATCTCCATCAGCATCCCAGTCCCAACTGTCAAATGCCTCTCTTTCCGACTTTAATTCAAAGGAACCCCCTGATCCGACGCGTGGTTACCACCAGCTGATATCGATTTATTATCTTGCGCGCGAGAAACTGGAACGCGATAGGGTGTATGGGCCGGGCCACTTTGCGAGCTCACAACTGTCGCTAAACCCTCCGCCGCCTGTCTTGGAGGAGGTTCAGGCACCGCCACCCTCTGCTTCGAAGCAGTCTCCGCTTGTGGGACCGCCTCCCGTGGTGATGCCGCAGAAGGTCGCAGGCGGTGTTGACTACAGCATGCGTCCGTCGCGACTGCCAGCTCCGGAGAGCCCACACTACTCGAAAATGTCGTACGATCCTCAGGTCACTCCCTCACCGACAGCGCCGACGTTCCAGCAACAGCAGCAACAACAGCAACAACCCCGGCCCCGTGCACGCGACGCCGGCTTGTCGGTTACAAAACCTGGAGACCTTTCACCAGCACCGATCGTGGTCTCAGGTGGTTTGGACGCGACCGCTGGTGCGTCAGTACCTCCTAGCCCCGCAAGCGCGACAATGCCACGTGCCCCGCCTGCGTCGACCCACCGACGTTCGCATAGCGTGAGTCATCGTCAAAACGTACCACGCGGTTGGACAAGCATGTTTGGTGGTGGTGGTGGTGGTGGTGGTGGTGGTGGAAATACCGGTGTGAGCGAGCATGGACAACTCAGGGTCAACGTCAATGGACACGAAGCGCCCCGGACTGCCGGACCGGAGCTCACGACATTCGCGGAACGGATGGAGGACGAGCAACCGGTAACTGCCGTGTCGGAGCCGAGCCCCCCACCTGAAGTAGTGCTATCGCCCGCAACGCCAACTGCGTCTCCCGGCGCGACACTCGTGCGCAAGTTCGGCAGCTTGCTGATCGGCGGTGGGAGCGTGCGCGCGGCGGGCGACCGCGCTACCAAGCGGACAAGTATCCTGGGCTTTGGGTCCCCACGCCCATCCTCTGACATGGATAACGGGGTTTCGGAAAAGGAGCAGGAGAAGGAGAGGAAGCATGCGGGCTCACCACTGAGTGAGAAAGCCGAACAGCTTCCACCACCCCCGGCTCCCGCTACGCCTACTACCGCTGCCTCCCCCGCTGTAGAGGACAACACCCCGCTCGCAGCTCCGGAAGAGGGCAACGTGGAAATGCACGTGTCGCCGACGGGCGGGATTTCGTTTAGCCAGACTCAACCGCTACATCGTCGCGCGGCGACGATTCTCGACCCGCAAGGGCACGCGAAGCGGCACGAGCGCCGGAGTAGCACGGGCGGCGCGCTGCTATCAAGCGTCACGGGCACGATCGGGCGCCACCGGCGGCCGTCGACGAGCCATGGGACTGCAGGGGGACGACCTTCGCCCTCACAGCCTGATAGGTCGTTCACGCAGACCGCGGAGGCGCCTGAGGAGGGCGCGTCTGGGCGTGGGCGTCCGTCGAGACAGGGACGCGTCAATGGAGCTGGAGCCGGACACGAGCTCACGGATGGCGAGGATGAGGCGAACGCGAGTGCGGCCGATAAGGACTTCAAACCGGTGTTCCTGAAGGGTCTGTTCAGGTACGTGTGTGCTGTTCTTTCCCAGGGGGTAACTCACGTGTGATTCCCCGTGTTAGTGTGGCGACGACGTCTACGAAACCACCGGTGACGCTCAAGACGGACATCCGGCGCGTGTTGGACCGCATGCAGGTGCAGTACAGGGAGACCAAGACGGGATTCGATTGCATACACCTACCCTCGATCGACATCTCGTCGCTGCAGGACCCGCCCGCGACGCCGACGCCCTCTCCGCGAAAACACCGTAAGCAGGGCTCCGGGGGCTCAGGCGACTCGGGGGGAAAGACGAAGCGGATCGTGCGCAAGGCGTCGAAGCTGTCGTTCGGCGTGCGGAGCAAGGACAAGGACCGCGTAGGCGAGACGAGCCTGAACGGGACGACCTCCTCGCACAAAGACAAGGAAAAGGAGAAAGAGAAGGAACCCCCGAGCCGATCGTCTGGTGGTGCTGGCCCGCCCGCGACGTTCAACGCGACGCAGAGCAGCGGCTCGTCGTCCTTCTTCAACGTGTCCTCGAACGCGCCCACCATCCACGCGGACGATAACCCGCCCGCCTCCTCGCTGCAACCCGAGGACTCGCCGCGGCGCTCACATTCGCCTGCGAGGAGCAAGAACCTGCCCCCGATACCGCGCGATTTTGGCGCGGCGCCGCAACCGTTCCCGACGGGGGAAGTGGACCGCGAGGTGCTCGAGAGCGTTGGGCGGAATACACTGTCGGTCAGGTTCGAGATCAACATCGTCAAGGTTTGTCGTCGTAGTCCTTTTTTTGCGTTTCGGCGCTCATAAGTTCTGTTTAGGTGCCGTGGTTGCCGTTACATGGTATTCAGTTCCGTCGGGCGGGTGGAGATGGATGGCAGTATCAGATGCTCGCACGGCGAGTACTGACGGAGCTGAAGCTCTGATTGATGTGTTGTGTTATAGCCAGCTAGACGACGACCTCACAAAGTCACGCGCTCAACGAATCTAAAATGCCCAAGTGCTGTGATTCACGCTCTCTACGACACGCCGCAGACACGACTCCTCGCCTATTCCTAACCTCGCACCTACACCATTCTCTTTCTTTATGCCCGCCCCCTTACTGCCCTTTTTTGTTGCTTATTCACGTCATCTGATTATTTGACCTAGATGGCCGGTTTTCTTCCTGCGCTCTCTTTTGCTGCAAGTGGTCCATTCGTTGTATCTAAACCCTTTTAGCCTCTTTGGAAAGGCTTGTACCGTATCATGATTTCCCTTTTCGCTATTATGATCAGGTGTTTTTTTGGAGGGTTCTCTCTCTCTTTTTCTCTGTTCACTCATATCGTCTCTCTCCGCAATCAACCATATCATCCACCACCTCGTCTAAGAGCTCACACCTTCCATCAACCACATATTCTGAACATGCTTGAGTAATTAATTTCCCGGAAATGATACCCTTCCGTGATTGAAACTCGTGCTGAGGTGCCTGAGAGCCCTACGTGTCATTTGTTGTTCGGTTATCTTAACGATGATCGATGATCTGTGAGATACAGAGATCCAACTGAAGTCCGGGGCGGGATCCGCCGTGTTATCGTCTCAGCCTAGGATCACTGACCCCTCCTTCATCTAAGCAGACACGCTCAGCTCCTTCACGCTGGTCGTGGCGGCTGCGGCGAATTCTGTTCCCCAGAATCGTCTATAATCGAAGCAAGTATTCCCCCTTCGCCATTGTCGTCCACCTCGTCCTGGACTCAGCCTGTCTCTATTTGCGTCGCCTTCCGGTCTCTCCCCAACCTTCCACCCAGTTTCTGTCCTCGATGACCTACTTTCTTACCACTCGGGCTGCGTTTTCCCCCGATAATTAACTTGAGACCCCACTCGCCAACTCAATCGACTCCGATCTCGGTTTAATTTCCCCCGACTGGTCCTCTTTTTCGTTAGCGCTTGCATCGGCACTTGCCTTTGCATTTACCCTCGAAGAAGGGGAGCTGAATTTTGTTTCCACTCCATAGCCTCTCTCTCCATCGCGAATTCGCTCTCCGTCCATGGACCCTCGTCCGGACAGTGGTACAGTACTGGCACTCACATCCGCAAGTGTAGAAAGCGCAAGCGCAGCCAAAGGGATGGCTCGCGGCATTCCGGTACCGATCTTCGTGCAATAATGTGCACCGCAACGGAAGGAAGCCGCGCGCTGGAAGACCACACAACTCACGCGGGAGTCCGGGTCCAAGAACAGACACCGCAAAAACAAACTATTGAATCCGCTAGATTCAAGTTGTACTATGTATTGATACATACGTGGCTATGGAATTTTCACTTAATTTGTCTACGTACCTGCATGGTCGTGTTCTAAACGCTATGTTAATATCCCCAACTCCCGTGTCACAGGAGTCGGGGACATTAACAGCGAATGGGCTGCGACTTTTGCAACCTTGCAAGTCCGGGGCCGTGACGCATCTGCTCTCCTTCCCGGACATCTCGCTCACCACGATCGACGACTACCTTCCCCGGAGTACCGCCGCGCAGGACGCGCGCTTGTTGTGCGTCCGGCTGTTTCCAGGCCACACACCTCGCCACGTACGGCCTGCCCGCCACCATTCGTGACTGGCTCCAGGAGGCGCAACTACGAGCAAGATTGCCGGGGACATCGACTTTGCTCTCCCTTTCTCTCGGTTTCTCCGGCCATTACGAGCTCTGTTAGTATTTTCAGCGACTGATCCTTTTCGTTAGAGTTTGCATCGGCACTCCCCTTGGCATCCGCCTGGAGTACGGGAGTTGACTTCTGGTTTTCACCCCGTACCCTCCCGAAGTCGTTTTCCGTTCGTGGACCCTCGCCCATACAATGGCACACTAGTACTCACATGCACAAGTGTACGAGCGTAAGCGAGGGGTCGCTCCTTCAGGTGCGCCACGTGCATTCAGCAGGTGGAACGATAAGGTACGTCCGTGGCCAGCACTTTGCGGCTTCAGTCCCACAGGACATACCTTGACTGGAAATTGTTAGCCAAGACTGTCGCCTCGACCGAGGTGTTCATCAATCCGTGTTCTGTGCCTCTTGCACACTTTTTAACACACACCCTCTCATCCGCCTTCACGAACGATCTCGTATTCCTCGTCGAGAAAAACGCGTACCATGACAGAAGGAAACTGCATGCCGGAAGACAATACAACTCGTGTGGGGGTCTGTGTCCAAGGACGGACACCACAAATTGCACTGTTTGACTCCGCTCAATTATACTACGCATTACGTGGCTAACGTGTATGACCGTCTCATAAATGCTGTGTTAGTGAGGCAATGTCCTGTGAACAGGCCGTGGGTATGCAAGTCCGAGCTAAGTAACCAACCTATCCGGAACTTTCCCCTCTTTTAGTAAAGAACCAGAGCATCCTACTAGACTCCCATTGCCTGTCGACGATGGTTATGGGCCGACTAGACAGTCTGCGCAGAGAGATGAACTGCTCAACGGATGCCGCCGACCTGTATTTAGGCCAAATTCTGAAGCTGAAGCAGGGCCGGGAATGCTTCGGGGACCATCTCGCTGAGAGTTCCATCGAGCGCACGAGCAATGTGCTTTTCCATTACCTCAGATAAAAGCAGCGACCGAATGTTGGAGAATAAGCTGAAGAGTTCCAGCCATTTTGTGTCACCTACGCCGTCTTGCTCTAGCCCTGAGGACAGATGACCGATGAAGAGATGGTCTACGTCGGGGAGAATAACAAAACATTGTGTGAGTACCTGAGTCAAGTGCGAAGTTTGCCGGTCTGGTCCTTCACTCGAAATCAAAAGACCGAGACCCGGACCTTTTGAACTGAAGTGAGGTGACGATGGGTATTGACTTGAAGTGAATCCTATGCGGATATCGCTAGGGGAAAATTCCAAATGTGCAATGTTAAGCCGGGTAGGCTGGAGAAGTTCTTGGCGACGGAGAGACCGGGAAAGTTGGGGAACATGAAAGCCAAGCTATTTGAAGTATCTTACTTCGAGGTTTTTGATTCGAGGAGTGTCGATTTGGGCCAAGAAGTCCTCCAAATACTCGCTAACACCTAGGAATATAAACCTGGTAGGTGCGAAAAGGACAACTCTGGTGAGGGGATGGAGATGTCCTGGAGAAGGGCGAGAACGCGGATACTGGAACCCAATCTCAAGGCGTTCGAGCTCGGTCAATGCGGCCAAAGATACAGCCATTACATTAGGTGAAATGTAACCAGTCTCGGGTATCTGCCAAAGATGGTGTTCGACGAGGTCACTAGTTGACGAAAGAAGTGTTGGTAATGCCGGAAAGGCAATGGCGTCTAAATAAATATTTTGTAGACGTGGAGCAGATCCACCCAAGAATACATCGGGGAGGACTGGCGGCATATTTTTATGAAACGTTCATGTTCGGAGACAACAATCACCTGTCGCTTTGAATTTATCATCCAGCTGAGGCCGCAAGACCTTGCGCAAAACACACGGTGATCTGTATGACACCCAGCCCCGGTCCTTATAAGAGATTTGAAGTTATTACCGCTTATCACCACCGAGCACACGCACCCCACGTTCCCCGCTGTAGTTCCGCCGGGCTCCGTTTACCGGATTTAGTTCTGTGTAGTCTTCTCAGCTACGAATACCCTGAGGTAGAGTGGTGTTCTGCCTTGTTAAAAGGAACGAACGAACGGCTACTACACACCTTCTAAACACACGTTTGTCTTCGATCGCAGCGACAACAAATTTGTAGAATACAAGAAATGTAAGTCAGCCAGCATTCCTTCGGGCTCTGCTCCAAGTTGGGTCCCTTCAGCATATCAGTTGCATAAGTGATCGAATATTCGATTTAGAGCACGGTATGACTAAGGTGCTTGCCCGCGACCGCCGATGGGATTGAAGGTAGTAGAATCACAAGCCTCATGGCCGTACGCATGTTACTCGCCCGTGTTGTAGTCCCAAATGAATTCCTGAAACCAATTCTTTTATTTTTCTTCTGAGTGTGAGCTGGACCTTTGGCGGGGGCAGCTACATTCCTGGCTTGCTGCTGTCCTGGGCTGGTTGCTTGATCTTTAGTCGTCCCAGGCACTGAGATGGTCATACTTGTGGGATTTACTACTTGGCTATCTCCAGCATGAAGTCCTAACGGGCGTGTTAGATCATTTGTCGAAAAACTGAGAGTTATGCTCTGATAGGATGAGGCCCTTGATGAGGCCCAACCGCCCGGGGTGAGGGCTCCCGATGAAATCAGCCCTGCCGAGGCTGGTTTGTGCGGTGAAAGCGCTCCAGTCTCTGAGGTGCGTCTAGTAAGGGTCTTGCTTGAGGAGGCGTAAGATTGGTCATTGTTGGCGACAGCGACGATAAGACGGCACCCGGTGAATCCTGGGAGATCAGTGTGAGTTTTGCTGGAGAGTGTGGTGCCGCCGCTGATGGCTTTCGGGGATCCGGTGTGGATGGCGGAGCGAAAGAGGGCGGTATCTCAGCCAGTGTGGTCCGAAAGACCAGTGAGAATGTGGACCACGCGGATTGTAACTTTGGGCATTATGTGGCCCACGAGATGGCTTTGAGATCTGTAGCGCCAGGAGTTGGGGAGCTATTGCACCAGACGAAGTGACGGTTGACCTTTCTTGCATTATCGAGAAGGGCTGGGTCGGAAAATCAGGAGTGGTATTGGTGGGGAAGATAGAACCTGTACTCAAGCGAGAACGAGGGAGGTGCGGGGGGTATACGGTTCACCCAATCGTCTTCAGACTCGGAAGGTGTACACTTGGTGCTGATGCGTATATGCTGATATTGGGGATTTCAATGTACCGCGGACCAGTTGTCTCCCATCCTTTAACGCCTTTCCTCTCACAGGATTCATATCAATGAGCAGAATGTCGCTGGGATTAGCTGCTAGACCAGCTGACCGTCTTCTTATTGGAGAGGGAACCACCGCAGAGTTAGTCTTCCGCTGATTTCTAGCGAGATGTCAGATCGCGTCAGAATCGGAAACAATGAAGAACGACGAGCGGACCCTTGAAAAAATAATAGCCTCATCTGGCACCCAGAAGCTGCCAAAGCCCGCGTCTTTTATCCGTTTCGAGAAATACACGGCTGCGGTCATCCGCGAGAACCAAGATCTCATCAGTTGCATCCCAGAATTTCACTATCGGGTCGGATGTAAATTCGTCGCTATACTCACGCGCCAAACCGGGGAGACGTTTGCAAAAGTGAGGGTTTTGCTTGAGAGCGATACGTTTGTTTCCTTGAAGTTCCAACTGCTATCCAGAACTTGGTCGAAATGCACAATAAAATGCCGGAGCGGCACTATGAGATCACGTCTGGTGGCCTATGAACAGGCTACAGACAAATGCCCTCGCGTAGTGCTTTGTGGACTTAAAGTAACCAAGCGACCTTAGCCACTTCTCACAGTGGCGCCGCGCAAGTGATGGATTAAGAATACGACCTTACGAACAGTAAACCCTCACTATCACATGCTTAGCCTATTAGAGACCCAACCCCTAACAATTCAAGGATCTAGTAAAGTCAAGTTAGCCGCACGATTTGCCAGACTTCACCAAAACGCGACTCACACAGTTCGAGTACCCAGACCTGGTTCTTTCCTCCCCGAGGCGTGCACACTTGAACTTCGACATCAGCCCGCCCATCTATGGGGTAATCTGCGACGAAGCAGGTGCCACGGATCCACTGACATAACCTATCAAAGGGACTCAAAGTCAGCAATGGTTGCCAGTGGGGATGCGTGATGACGTACTTAACGCTAGGCCTAGCAGCATCACAACCTGGAAGAATCTCGATATTCCAAAACTGAATGATGTCGAGGCCGGCGAGACGTGCTCCATTGTCTGGGGTTTTCTCAATGCAGAGAAACTTTGATGGAGCGACTGATCGAATAATGTATTGGCCGTTGAGCTGCTGCTCTATGACCCACTGGAGCGTGTCGCGGTTGCATTAGGCACAAGTTGTCCAAATTGTAGCGGGGGTTGTTACCTGTTGGTTTGCTCCACCATGGGAGGCGTGTCCAATGATAGACCTGGAGTTTACGCCAGAGAGATCGAGGGCCAGCTTGGTTTGCTCGTTGGTGATCTTGTAACGCCCGCCTGTCTTGATGGTCGTGTTGATACGGGGCAACCAAGAAGAAACTAGTGGGGGCGGGTCAGCCGTGCCGATCACTAGACTTTACCAAAACGCCACTCACACTCTTCGAGTACCCAGACCTGGTTCTTTCTTCCCAAAGCTGTCCACAGTTGAAGATCACCTCCGTTGACTTGCGTGTCTAGGGGGTATTCAGCGACGAAACAAGTGCCACGGACCCTCTGGCAGAGCCTGTCAAAGAAACTCAAAGTCAGCAGTGATCACCAGTGGGTTCACGATAAAACGTGCATAACGCTGGGCCTAGCAGGGTCCTCACAACCTGGCAGAATCTCGATATCCCAGAACTGAGGCTTGTCGAGGGCGACGAGATGTGTTCCATTGTCTGAAGCTTTCTCAACTCCGCAGTACTTGAGGGTATTGACTGATTGAATGGTCCATTGGCCGTTGACCTGCTCCTCCAGGATCCACTGAGGTATGTCGTAGTTACATGAGGACACAGGTCATCAAAGTAGCGAGGTTGTCACCTGTTGGTTCTCTCCGCCATGGGGATTGTATCCAGTGACGGACTTGCCGTTGCCACTCAGATCGATGGCCAGCTCAACTAGCTGGTTGGTGATCTTGTAACGTTGGCCTGATTTGATGGACATGCTGGAATAGGGAAAACTGGTGTCGAAGAGTTGACTTTTATATGCCAGGGGGGGTGAATTTTCAGAGAGGTTATTCGTGACAGACAAAGGTACATACCGGTCGCATACCTGCATGGGTGACGCCAGACATTAAGTTCCTATTCGAAAAATAGGAATATGTTCGGAACATTCTCCTACCAGCTAGGGCCATGTGCACATAGGATAGCTTAAGGAGGTGGACGGGACAATTGATTGACGTAACATTCAATACTTTGGCGGGGTGATATAACGAATCGCCAGTTGAGCCTCAGTTCTGAATATCTGAAACGAGGCATACGCACAGTCCCTGTTCGATACTAAGTTGTAATTTACATCAACTGTCATCGATGTGTCGACCCCAAGTTATTCTCGCAAGTTCGAAAGGTCTCGGAAGGCGGATTCCGTAGTATATTGACTTGGGTAATGGTGGGGATAGCTCTAGTCAATACAATATTGGCGGCACAATCTCGGAATCTGATTGGGGAGCAAAGACAATAGTCTGTTCATAAGTGGACGTTGAGTGCGCGCCCGAGATAGACGAGATGAAAGCATAAAGCTTTGAGACCGGAACTACGAAGCTCTGAGTCATTCTAGAAGGGCAGCGCTGTACTTCATGAGGAGATCCTTTAGGGTCAAATCGCGATTACGTCACAGTCTTGTCACCTCCTCGTCCAACCTGGATGGCTAGGAGACAGCCAGAATCGTTTGACTGGCCACAAGTCTGAGTAGACGACAGTTGTTTTTGAATTGAACTGAGAAGCGCCATTAAGTTGTAGAAAAAGTCCTGAGGAAGGCCCCATTTCGACTTGAGGAACGTATGCATAGAATCTGACCGTGATTGCTCCGATCATAAGCGCATCCAAGAAGAAAATATGGCTTCCTTACCAAACCATGCAAGACTGGTTTCCGAAACCAGCACAAGATCCGAGTTTACAGCATCCCGTAAGCCCGTCAACAGGTCGTCGGACAGTCACTGAATCCACATGAGGATATTATGATTAATCAGCTACACGGAAGTGGCCCGACAATGAATCAAGGTAGCATCACACATGCCAACACGGCACAGGAACACGCATATTTTGCTACTTTTGTCTCCTTGGATAGTAGCCAAGTAACTGGATGTTGATTGAACATCGGCCACAGAGGGATGATCACCTAATATTGTTTCACTAGCATTGTTCCACTAGCAGTAAACGTGCGACGAGAAAAACCAACTCGGACCGCAAGCACGACACCAACGCCCACGCCAGAGAACGTGAGTATAGAAATAAGAGAGAGTGTGCATCTGGACAAGAACATCAGGGGTCAGCATTAAGTTGTGTTGGAGTTGAGATACAACCAATGCACCGCCAATTCTGTCACCGCGTAATGCGCTATTCTTGGCGCTATCCATTCCAACATCTATGTCTGCTTGATGTTACGAACCTCCTATGTTCTGAATCAGTGCACACCATTTTCCCCTCGAAGTATTTTCGAAGGCCGGTCTGGAGAACATGATGACGGTTTGCTGTCCGCTGACAACTGCACGTGATACAGTACGCCTTTGGAATGGTCACTTCCCGCTACCGTGTCGGCACTGCATTCAGCTGTCTCACTGCTGTCTCCCCTTCCGACTCTGCGTTCATTGATTGTGGGATCATTCTCATTTTGTCATGGTGCTCCAATATACATAAAGGGACACATATAGTGTGTCTCTTTGTGCCTCGATGACAGCGGAAATTCTGCGGGTATCCCAACACGATACGATCGAAGAATCCTTTGGCTGGGCTCACACAACCATGGGATTACCGTATGACTCTGAGCTCCCGATCTCTACAGGAGGATTTGCGCAGGAGCTGAACCTACACATATATTTAATGCCCTTCGAATTAGGTACGTCCTGGCACTGCATATCCTCTGCGATCTGCAACTCGGGTTCGGTCCACGCATTCCGCGGGGTAAATCTGAGTTTGATGAATTTAGAATGGCGTCTTACTACATATCACTATGTCAGGAGTTTCTTCGTGCATTCACCGCGTCATATCCTCGTACAGTGAAGTTCTTCTAGAATGACTGAACCTCATAGTCCCAGTCCCTGAGCCTTATGCTTTGATCTCATTGATCTCTGGGCACGCACTCAACCTCCACCTATGAATGGACTATTTTCAGACTCCCCAATCGGATTTCGAGTTCCTGCCGTCAATATTGTATCGACTAGAGCCATTCTCACCATTACCCAAGTCTATGTACTGCGGAATCTGCCTCCCGAGACCTTTCGAATATGTGAGAGTAAGTTAGGGTCGACAAACTGATGACAATTGTCATATTTGGCGATCCATTCTGTTACCCCACGGAAGCATTGACTGTGACATCAATCAATTGCCCCGTCCACCTCAAGCTATCCTATGTGCGCATAGCCCCACCTGGTAGGAGAATGTTCCGAGCATATTCCTATTTTGCGAAGAGGAAGTCTGGCGTCAAGCATGCGACCGCTTTCCGGGAGGTCTCTCAACATGCACCCTCAATAAGATAGCCATATAAAGGCCAACTGTTCGCCAACTATTTTCCTTATTGCAGCATGTCCATCAAGTCAGGCCAACGTTACAAGATCACCAACCAGCTTACTGAGCTGGCTGTCGATCTAAATGGCGGAAACAACAAGTCCGTCATTGGATGGACCCCCCACGGCGGAGAGAACCAACAGGTAAGAGCTTCCCTTCTTCCATAACCTGTGCTTCATGTAACTACAAAATGTCCCAGTGGATCATCGATGAGCAGGTCAATGGCCAATGGACTATTCGGTCAGTCAGTTCCCAGAAGTACCTCGGAGTTGAGAAAGCCCCGGACAATGGAACACATCTCGTCGTCCTCGATAAGCCTCAGTTCTGGGATATCGAAATTCTACCGGGTTCTAACGACCCTACTAAGCCCAATGTCAAGTACGTTTTATCACATACCCCGCTGACGATCGCTTCTGACTTTGAGTTCCTTCAACAGGCTCTGCCAGAGGGTCCGTGGCACTTGTTTCGTCGCCGATTCATCTCTAGAGAAGCCGGCCATTGGAGCTGATCTTCAACTGTGGACGGCTTGGGGAGGAAAGAACCAGGTCTGGGTACTCGAACAGTGTAAGTCGCGTTTTTCTCAAACCTGGTGACTGACACAGCTAACTCGGCTTTACACTAGTTTCTTCCTGGTTGCTTCGTAATAGCGTGTCTATCAAGTCGGGCCAACGTTACAAGATCACCAACCAGCATACCAAGCTGGTCGTCGATCTGCATGGTGGAAATAACAAGTCCATCATTGGATTTAACTCCCACGGTGGAGACAACCAACAGGTAATGACCCTCGCTTCTTGGATGATTTGTGCCTGATACAACCACAACACGCTCTAGTGGATCATAGAGCAGCAGGTCAACGGCCAATACACTATTCAATCAGTCGGACGCCGTAAGTACCTTGGGGTTGAGAAATTCCCAGATAGTGGAACGCATCTCGTCGGCCTTGACAAGCCTCAGTTCTGGGATATCGAGATTCTGCCAGGCAGTGAGGACCCTGCTAGACCCAGCGTTATGCACGTTTTGTCACAAACGCACCCACGATCACTGCTAACTTCAAGTTCCTTTTACAGGCTCTGTCAGTGGGTTCGTGGGACTTGTTTCGTCGCAGATTACCCGGTAGAGAAAGACGTCGCAATCGATCTTCAACTGGCGACAACTTCAGGAGGAAAGAATCAGGTGTGGGTGCTCGAACAGTGTGAGTCAGGTTTTGGTGATATTTGGCGACTCGCGCAGCTAACTTGGCTTCGTTAGACCCTTGAATCGTTAGGGATTGGGTGTCTAATGTCCTAGTATGTGATAGTGAGGGCTTTCTGTCCGTAAGATCGCATTCTTAATCCATCGCTTGTGCGCGCCTGAAAGGAGTGGCCGAGGTCTGCCGGATTAGCAACTTTGAGTCCACAAAATACTACGCAAGGGCCGTAATCGGCAGCTTGTTCACAGGCCACCGGACATGATCTCGCAGTTCTTCCCTGGCTTTGAATTGTGAAACCCGATGTTCGAGCCCTATCTAGAATCGCACATGTCGGTTCAGGCGTCCCAAACTCAGGTCCTTGTATAAGTATATTTGTGATAGCTGAACACTACTGTAGGGGACGGATGCCACGAGCCAAACCAATGGTCCCTAATTTTCTCACCCTGGTCTTTGGACTTTTTGTTCTTGGGCCCCCGGCGACGAAGTGCGAGGGGCCCAGACGGAAGAGTGAAAATAATTGTGAGGTCCCCCTTACGCAGCACTGCAGTCTGTGGCTATATGCGCCTTTCGGCGGAAAACGGAGGTATCATGAATGTCTCTCTATATCTGGAGCTTCTTTAACATGCTATCCTCGTGCGGCCACGGGAGAACTCTTCGTGGGTGTATCCCTGATCCCCGAGCGTCAGGCTTTTGTTTAGTCCCACCGATTGTTGAGCGCGCCCTGCCTATGGAAGTATTATCTAGCTAGCTCCGCTCACAGACACTGAGATCGTGCCACAATTATCCTCTAGACCTATTCTCGCCGTAACCTGAATCTATATAATATTGATCTTTCGAACCTCGACACGCGTTGACTGTTGAGTATGTCCCGTTCAGAATATTCAGAGCCAAGACCCAGCTGGCGATTCTTTCTGTTACCCACCCGCCGAAGCCCCGACGATTACATCGGTCACCCGTCCCGTCCACCTCTACCATATATGTGCACGCATACGCTCCACTAGGCTGGAAGATTATTCATAGTTCAATCAACGACGGCATCACTCACTAGCATGTATGCATGAAACCGCTCTCCGGAGGCTGGTGCACCGTAGTTACGCACACTCTTAATCTGGTTATGAATGATCTCCACGAATTTGTTGCTTTTTAAAAACCTAGACAAGTATCTACTTCGTGGAATTAATACGTACTGTACACGAACACAAGGTGAGTCCGAGTACCGCGTCTTGTGAGATCAACTTGGTGGAGCGGTACCAAATCCTAAACGACAAATTGTTTGAACGCCTCAAAGCACCCAAGAATGACAGCTCTGTTATTCAGGGGCTGCATTCCGTCATGATCCAACCCGTAAAGATCTTCAACTGGCAGGATCAGCTTGTGCACAATCGTTGGATTTTCAGGGTACTGAGCAGTCTCTATGGCGTCGACAAGGTCTTGCATAACGGTGATTTTGTAGAATGTCGGCGTAGTACCAAGAATAGTGATGCCGGGAATTGTCTTCGCTCGAATAGGCTCCTTCCCAATCCTCAGCAGGAGTCTGTTGTTGTACTGAAAGGCAGCGATCGCTTGCGCAATGAGCTGCTTCGGGATCCACTCCCCCCATTTCCTCCTGCTCCTGCACCAGGAGAAAGATCTTGGCGTTTCGATTAGCCACACAGACATTGCTTTTGGCACGCGTATACCCCCCGCAAATGAAGAACGACTTGTGATTTCACCAGCAAATATGACCACCAGCGATAATATCGTCGTACCCGAGTAAGCTAAGGAGGTGGGCGGCCAAATCTTCAACGGTTCCCTCCGCAGGTGGAGTTCTCATCGCCGGTTCCAGATAGAAGAAGTTTCGATCACCTCTATCAGCTATCCCACCAGTGGGACAGGTTTCGTTCTCGAGAATGACTTGGTGGAGGGATGACTGGGGTAGAGTGGCATTTCCGAAGAAAGTGGCGACGTCTTGAGAGATGACTGCGATATTGTAGGCAAGAAGTTCATTGCACTTCCAATCAGAACCTGACTTTGTGGATCGGATCAGAGTAGCCATCGGTGCTATTGAACACATCAGAGATATAGATAGAACCAAAACATTAAGATGGGGTCGTACTGAATGATAAGTTAGATGCGCAATCGCTTATCGCACGCGAATTAGCGGTCCAGCCGGCCCGATGCTTACACGCGTGTATAGAGATTTGATTTGATTTTATCGTCTCCTAAACAACTCCCTGTGAATGGGCCGCGACTATGCAATCTCGCAAGTCCAGGCTAAGTAAGCAAAACTTCCGGAACATTCTCCTCCTTGGTCAGGAGGGACCTGTATCTGTCAAACTCCCGTTGCGTGTCGACGATGGTTATTAACTGACTAGACAGTCTGCGCATAGAAATAGCCTGCTCGACAGATGCCGCCGACTGGTAGTCAGGCCGTATGTGAAGCAGGCGCAGAGCCGGCATCGCTTCGACCACCATCCCGCTGGTAGCTCCATCGAGAACATGAGTAATGCGCCTTGCCAGCTCCTCTGATACAAGCAGCGACTTGACATCAGTGAATAGGCCGAGGAGTTCCAGCCAATCTGTGTCGTCCATGCCGTCATGCTGGTCCGGTCTTGACAACCCATTGCCGATAAAGAGATGGTCCACGTCGGAGAGTACAACGAAACATTGTCTGAGCACCTGGGTCAAGTGCGAGGCTTGCCAGTCAAGCCCTTCGCTTAAGATCTCAAGATCGAGGCCCGGACCTTCTGGAGGAAAGTAACCTTGGAGGTGACATGACGGTGTTTGATAACTTGAAGTAAGTTTGAAGCGGGTCCCGCTACGAGAAAATTCTAGATGCATGTTATAAAGCTGAGATGGGTTGAGAATTTCTTGGCGACGAAAGAACTGGGAAAGTTGGGGAACTTGAAAGGCGAGCTGGTGAATTTTAAGGTCCTTCAGTAGAGGGGTGTTGATTTGGGCCACAAAGTCCTCCAAATACTCGCTAACACCCCGGAATCGAAACTCTATGAGTGCAGGAAGGATAGTTCAGGTAAGGGGAGGTAAGCATCTTCGAAAAGGGCGAGAAGTCGGATATTGGAACCCAATACAAAGGGTTTCGAGCCTGGTCAATGTGGCCAAAGATGCCACCATCACCTCGGGTGAAATGTAACCAACCTCGGGTATCCGGACGAGTTGAAGTTCGACAAGATCACTAGCTGACGAAAGAAGCGTTGGTAATGCTGGAAATGGAATTCCATCTAAATAAATATGTTGTAAACGTGGGGCAGACCCCCCCAAGAACGTATTGGGAAGGGCCGGGCTGACTGGTACATCTCCGTACAATGTCATCAATACCATCCAAAACCTTGTCAGGGTTGAAAATGGCCCATGCATCGCCATCGACACGTTTAGCAGCTGTGAGGGTGTTAAACCAAGCCCGATCCGGCGTACACGGTCGGGGTGCTCGAGCGCAGCAATCACATCGTCTTCTTCGTCAGGACCAAGGAGCTCGACGGTCCCAGTTCCGCCAGAGCTTATGTCAGAGTAAAAGTCAATGGCAATAGGAAAGGCTGGCCAGCAACCCAAGTTCTTCCTGACAGGTGTTCCGCGTGTGCAGATAAGTTCCAGACCGAGACGACGTGGTGACCCAAATATTATACGTCGCCACCTTTTGCATACATGCCCCAATTCGTGCCATTTCCACGTGGTTTTGATGCGTGGTGGAAAAAGAGATTCTCCATACATTCGATAGAAACCAAATATTTCGAGCAAGACATTGTCTGGGAGTAGGTTGATAGTCATCACAAGTCTGTGACCTATGCCACGCAAGTCAGTGCTCGGTGCGTGCGCAATACCCAAACTAGAAAATATACCAGGAACCCGTATTTTCTCGGGCTTCTCACAGAAGCTTTTAGAAACCTTTCCCATCTTCAAGTAGTTGTAAGGCTCAACTGTCGACGTTGATGCGGCGCAGGAGGACAAACAGGGAGAGGTGGTACCGTTGGTACGACTGGGCGGGGACTCGGAAAGTGGTTGGTTGGTTGTCTTGGATGGATGGCTAATTGGACATTGACAGCGAGTGCTCAGTAAATTATTAATTATTCCTAACGAAGACCCCGGACTCACTGGTGAAAGTGCATCGACAGAAGAAGCGTGGGTTGTTGTATTAAAGCAGGAGGATGAAGCCGTTGTTCTTATACTAGTGTACACCGCCTGAGTCAGAATCCTGTTCAGCTGCCGAATACAGTGAGGATAGGCGAAGATCCCACATGCCTGTGATTTAGGGAACGTGTGCACAGCGCCATCAAGGAAGCAATGTAATTCGAACGAGAGAGAGAATTCGTTTGTGAAGCCCCGAAGTAAGTGCAAATTGTGGGGCTCGCGGGACATAAGTTACTGTACCGAGTACGCATCACTTATTAGCCCAACAAGCAATACACTATTTGAAGTTAATTGGGAAAAGTGTATCCGAATACAGAGCGATAAAATGGAAGCACAGGGTCGGCGCGTGGCAAAGTGGTTTGTTGGCGGATAACGCCTACTAACTAGCAGCAATGGTGGCGCAAAACGAAGGTGATGATAGAGAATCTGGAAGCATAGAGACCGTGCATTCACGCGCCTAGCTTTAAGCTAAGTTATTATAGTCCATTCTTGAGCTGTGTTCAAGGCTGTGTTCAAATCTCGAAGAACGGACCGGACCGCGGGACCGCGGGATCACTAGATCGCTTACTGACACAGTAAACAGGTGGCTTCCCTTAAGAAAATCGAATATGTAATATTTGACTTGGATGGTGCGCCAAGCCAGTGTCTTCTAATCTAACCAGTTCTGTGACAATCGATTCACGCAGGTCTGATGATCGACTCGGAGCGTATCTACACAGATGTCACTAGTAACCTGTTCAGCCGCTTCGGCCCTCATCCATTTGACCTATCGCATAGATGATATCCTTGCACAGTATGGCGCTAAGATGACATGGGAAATGAAGGCGGGTCTTATGGCCAAACGTATGTCCCTTCTGCGGCCTCTTCCGAAATCGAAAAAGAGCTTAGTTACCCTTTCCGTTTCGACCTGGCGCAGCCGAGCGCGCCTCAGCAGTACACCTGTTCTCCTTCTTCCCGGATATCCCACTCACGATCGATGACTACCTCGTCCGGCGCACCGCCGCGCTGGACGTGCGCTTGCCGCACGTGGAGCTGCTGCCTGGCATCGCGCGACTCGTCGCGCACCTCGCCACGCATGGCGTTCCCATCGCCATCGCGACTAGCTCCAGGCGGCGAAAGTATGAACCCAAGACGGCGCACCTGCAGCACATCTTTGCGCGCTTCTCGGAGCGTGTCGAGTGCGGCGACGATGGCGAGGGCCGTGGCCAGCCAATCCCGGACGTCTTCCTCGCGGCTGCGCGCGCGCATCGGGACGCGCAGTCGGCCCGATAGCACGGCTGGGGTCGGGAAGGCTGAACGCGCGGAGAGGGCACGGAGACTGGTGTTTGAGGACGCGATTCCGGGTGTGCAAGCGGGCAAACGTGCCGGGATGAGAGGTGTGTTGTCTCTATTCCGTCTCGCGTCGCACCCTACTTGACCTAGAGTGTGTGGGTTCCCGACGAAAACCTGTTGAACGTAGGGTGCTCGCAGGCTGTGGAGCAACCCGATCAGACACTTAGTTCCCTGGAACATTTTGTACCGGGGGAATGGGGCTTACCTCCCTTTACAACCACAGAACAGTCCGAAACGAAGGCGTAAACTCCAGCACACACAGGCGACGTACATGGTTTGATTTTGGAGGCATGCATCCGGTGCAGAGACCATATGACGGCGCGCCGTCGTTGAAACTATTGCTCAGTGAATCAAACCTTCCCAGGCCCCTTCGAGCCGCAGAGAGCCCATCACAATGGGACTTGGACTACTAATTTGGTACTGAATTACAGAACTCATGAATCAAAAGTGGGGTTTTCTTTGGATAGTATCTATGATAACTGTTTCTCCCTTTAATTGAGCGCACTTTGGAGCACACTGCGCGTCAGCCGTCTGAGGTCGTCGGGGAAAAGATGTCGTTCCTCCTTGGCTTCAGTAGGGATGTTTTAGTCTATCAAAAAGATGCTCTGGCTCTAAGCATCAAGTTCAAATACTGTATAGCCCGTTTTTACTTGTGGTCCCTTAGGCAAGTCGCTCCTTATTGATCGACTTGCCTCTCAACTATCTCAGAAAATCTAATTATGTTGCCAGTACTCGTGGATAACGGTGTTTCGGAGCCACCTGTCGGACACCCAGCGGCGGCTACGGTCACGATCCAATATTTCTAATCCCTCCGGCAGGTTTGTCCCCGTACAGTACCTCTTGCGCACCGCGATGACCGAACACCATATTAAGGTATCTAACAAAAAGTGATAAGGTGGCTCACGCGCACGTATACCCGAGTTAAAGTAGGTGAGGAAGTACCGACCTGACGAGGGACTCATTAGTTCCCTTTACAGTACAGTATCATGGTCACATGTCTCGGCTTTCTCCTTTCGGCTGTTTGACGTGCTGGGCCAAAAACGGAAGTCACTCCCGGTCTCGCGCCACTCGTGTCGCATTTCGCAAATGTGTGTTGTCCTTGCGGTAAATCGCGCGATCCAATGTCTTTCACGCCTACTTTCTCTCCTCAATGTGTCATGTATTATCGATTCATCTTTGACCCGAGGGCCCAATTTGCATTGCGTCCGACGCGCTGCACCTCTACGATCCGCTCATGACCGGATGACCGCCGGGTCTCCCAGATGCAGCAGATTTCCCGAACGTCATACTGTATCGTACTATATTTCACCACTGTGCCACACCTCACCGACTTTACTGAGAATTTCCGTCGCATTCGGTCGGGGCTTCGACCCCTGACTAGGGTTCGTGCATTTATGTTCGGAGACGGCGATGACTTGTCGCTTCGAATTTGTCCCAAGCCTGATGCAGGACGCACGGTGATCAATGTGATGCATAGTGCATAAACGGGGTACAAGGGATTACCGGACTACCGCAGGCATCCCGATCATCCTAATGCCACCGAGCATGCTCCCTCCCCACGTTGTTCTCTGTATTCCGTTTTCTGGATTAAGATCTACGTGGCCTTTTCAGCTACCATACCCTGGATAGACTGGTGTCCCGCCTTGGTGTAACGAACGAACGAACTTCCGCATCTTTCTAAACATTCGCCCTTAATCATACAGATAACAAAGTTGTAGAATACATGAAATGTAACCCGCATTCCTTCATGCTCTGCTCCAAATCGGGTCCCTTCTCTTTACCCCCCACGCTAACCCCCCATTGAGCAAAGCCCTCCCAGAGGCATTCCCAATGTCAATCTCGATCCACGCATCTCCACCGATCCGACTCCCTTCTTCCGATCCACGACGACTTCGTACATACCGAACATACCTCTTGCGGATCAGAGCATATCGAGTCCGCGCCATTAAGTGATCGAATATTTAATTTCACGCACGGCCAGAGTAAGGCGCTTGCCCGCGACCGATGGGACCGAAGGAAGGTATGATGACCAGACGCATGTTTACTTCTTGCCGTAGTCCCAAATGTATTTCTGAAACCAATTCTTTTGCTTCCCCTGAGTCTGGGCTGGACCTCCGACGGGAGCAGCTGCACTTTCGCCTCGCTTCTGTCCTGGGCTGAGGGCTTGAGTATTGCTATTCGTATGCACGGAGAGAGGTGCACTTGAGCGATTTACGACCTGGCTACTTCCAGCAGGAGGTCCCGACGGGTGTGACAGATTATTTGTCGAGGGAGGCAGAGCCGTTTCCGGAGGGGGTGAGGCTATACCGCTCGTGGTGGGCGGCCCTGATGAAATTAGCGCCGTTTCCGTAGAGGCAGCCTGTTGCGGTGGAGGCTCCGGCCCCCCGGCTATGACGCTTGGTAAGAGTCTTGTCTGAGGAGGCATACGTGTGGCCATTGTTAGCGACATTGACACTGAGAAGGCCACCGGTGAATCCTGGGAAATCGGTGTGCGTCTTGCTGGAGAGGGTGGTGCCGCAGCTGATGGTCCCCAATGGCTCGTTGTGGATGGTGGAGAGAAAGGGGGAAGGATCACAGTCAGAGGGGTCCGAAAGTCTGGTGAGAATGTGGACAGCGCGGATTTGAAACTTTGTGCGGTCTGTGGCCCCGGAGATGACACTGGGATCTGTAGCGTCGGAAGTTTGGGAGGCGCTGATATGCCAGACGAAGCGCCAGTTGCATCTGCTTGCAATGCCGAGAAAGGTTGCGCTGGTGAACTAGGAGTGGGATTGATAGGAGAGGATGGAAACTGCGCTCGGGTGAGTACGAAGGAGGTACGGGGGATATTCGGCTTACCCAATGGTCTTGAGAATCGGGAGGCGAGCCGTTGGTGCTGATGCATACGCTGATATTGGGGGATTTCAATGTGTGGCGGATTAAATGTCTCCAATCCTCAAACATCTTGCCACTGAGAGGATTCGTAATAATGGGTGGAAGGTCGCTAGGATTCGCTGGACCTGTTGCTGGTACTCCCACTGAAGGGTGATTCGCCTGAGACTCTACCCGATGCCATAGGTTAGGTGTGCCCTGGATGTCTTTTGCGACAATGTGTTCTCCCTCTAGTCTTCCACCGAGCTCTAGCGGGACGTTGGATCGCGTCGGAATCGGAAAACGACGCAGAAGGACGACGAACGGACCCTTAAAAATGATAGCCTTATCTGGAACCCAGAAGTTTCCAAATACCCGTTTTTTTTCGCCTGCCTCGAGAAATACACGGCTTTGTTTATCAGTGAGGACCCAGATCTCAGTTGCATCGTGGAAATTTTCTATTGGCTCCATTGTAAACTTGTCGTGATAGTCGCATGCCGATCCAGGGAGACCGCTGTAGAAGTGAGGGTTTTTCCTGAGGGAGATAGGTCGGTCCTTAAGGCGGCTGAAGTTCCAAAGGATTTCTTCTACACTTGTTTTTTCACCGAGCTCCTCTGCTACATTCGTGAGATAACGAGGAACGGGGTGAGTCGATGCTCACGTTTAATGATGTGGGGACTTGGGTCGGGGAGGGAACCAGGGAGAAGAAACTCGACCACTTTCGTTGTGCCCTCTACCGGCTGGGGACCGGCGTTGGTACAAACAAAAGAAAAAAGATGCAACCTCACCTTCGCTTTGGATCTCTGTACCAACTTGCTTAAGAAATTTGATGAGGACTTATCCTTTTCCTTCGCGGATTTCAATCTTTCAGCGGCACCTTGTTGCCTATGTCAGTATAAGAGTCAGTAATAATGCCTCGGACATGATAACGAGGTTACTTCGGATGATATTTTTGTTCATAAACACTCAGCACATCGAGAGCCTCCTCAAACTTCTTATCCGTTTTCTTAGATGTCCTATTCTTTGACTCGGAAGCGGACGTCAGTGCGTCGTCAGCGACTGTTAAAACTCTTGCGAAGCAGTCAGAACCAGATAACAGGTTCAATACATGCAAGGATAGTCACTTGGTTAGATCTGCATGCTGGCGGGGGCTTTGCTCTCCTACTCTGGCAAAAAGTCGGCAAATTGAAACCAGTTCCGTTGCCTGCTTTCGATATGCTCTGCCAATGTTCTTCATATACTTGATAAATGAGAGTGCATCGAAGTCAGATGGGTGATTCTGGGCGGACATAAGAACGAGTATTCGGGAAATGTAGGCAGTAGTGGAGCGACCACGGCCGGGGCAGATGGGTCGACCTGGGCCTGCGTCGCCATAGGTAATAAGTAGGATGTCCCAGGGAGCAGTACACGTTGAACGTGTGCTCTAAAAGAAGACAGACCATTTTACATCGGTGTTTCGTGCCCTTTCAAATAGTCACCCAGATGACAGCGGAGACCGAACGCGTTGGTCGCACATCTGGCATGCAACATTCCCCCGTTGACTCGGCAATTTCCGGTCCCCCGTCGTGTGTCACCAGCAGTATGTCGGGAACGTTGTCTGTTGGGATTCATTTCAGATGTTTGTCCGCCTGGACTGCTCTTCGCATTTCTCCATAGAAAGAACCTGGTTGGTACTAGAGATGGCTACAGAGCTTGATACATGTCAAACTGTGTTGCGCTTGGTATTGCGAGGTCGACCTGTCGTTTCGATGCTAAGTTCGTACCTTGTTGCTTCGACCGTCAAACAGCCATGAGCAGCTCCCACGCCCACCCGTGCTCATGTATGAAGGAAAGGGTGTTTAGGTGCGCTGTCACCTTCACACAACTCATACCGTCCAGGCTTGTCCTATGGGACTCAGCGAAACATCAGATTAGTAGAAAAATAGTCCCATGAAGATTCACCTGAGCAGGTACAGTATCGTCTCACCCTGGTACAGCTCATTAGCTAGACAATACCTCTTGTGCCCCCAGAGAAAATCTTCGTTTTGTGGGGCCTTCCATGCGTTGAAACTGCGCGCCATGAGGATTTGTGGCAGCAACCATTGGGGTGAGAACGGAGCAATATCCTGGAGAAAATGGTAGGAATGTTGTTGGTCCGGTCGGTACTAGGTTCAATCGAACATTTCCACCAATAAATGACGCTGCGTGATCGCGTGGACCACTGAGGTTGCTGTCTTGTGCGACGTCACTACAAGTCGTGAATCGATAAACCACCGCTGAAGAAAGGGGCCAAGATGGTCATGGTGTGCGTTGGCGGAAATTGAGGGTTTCATACGGTAGCACGAGTTGTTAAGGGCAAGAAGAATCTCCCAAGAACACTCATCCGTTACTCCACAACAAACACGTAGTTACGTGCCCGCTGATCGCAAGGCCCTGATCCAGGGCTTACCTGCAAGGAAGACAGAAAATTTAGACAAACGGCGGGGCCTTGGCTTTGGCTCTCGTCGCCTCTAGACTCAGAATTAAACACTGATGGGTTACCATGGGTAACAAGGCCGCGGAATATACTAGTACATGTACATGAGCTATGGCCAGAATGGTGCTATTTTTGTCGAAAGCTGTTGTTTAGGGTAGTCAAACCGAAACAACTGGCCTGTATTTTCCAGCTGCCAGAAGGGGGCTTGTGATGAAGCGGTATTCGGGGGCGTAAGATCATGTGTTTGTATCCGACGCAGCGTGCTCGGGAAAAGTTCAACGGAGAAGCCGTTGTTGTCCGACACTTCATTTGGCGTGGAGGACCGGGGCCATCCTGATACGACGGACCGAACCCGAAACACGTGCCCTGAGAGCCTCAGCGCCTAGGAGTGGCTACTTGAGTTCACCGAATTAGCGTCGACTTCGCTCGGCAAGTAGATGGCGCCTGCATGTGAGGTGAAGAGTGACAAAGTAGAATGACCATGATATTGTTCTATTATGTGGGCGTATAGCGGTGCGACGGTTCGGGACGTTCTGATAAGGTGGTGCCAGTGAAGGCGGTAATTAGCGAGAAGGCTTTTCCGCATTGTTTGCACGTGGCTTTCCTCAAGCGAAGTCATGGGGACCAAGAATTTTGGTCGGAGTGTCGATAGCGTTAGTACAAAGGGTACGGTACACTACGGAAACGCTAGCAGGGAAGGTCGTACACGTTAAAAACGCACTGCTAGCGATCAAATTCCGGTTACGAGTACCCCGAAAAGGACAGGCGGCACACAAACGTTAGAGGGTCTGCTGCCACCTGGCCCATGTATCGGTCACAGTACAGTAGCGAGGAGCCCGCGGATGGAATGTGACGGACTGGAAGGTCTGGCACGTCCACGCCTGTCTCGGGATGCGCACTTGCATAACTCTGGTTATCCAAGACCCGGGCCGGTGATGACAGCCCCGGCGAACCAGCGCTATAATGTGAATTGAAGGTGAAATACTGTGATTCGGGAGCCACTGATGGTCACCACGCTCAGAAGTTCAGGCATCGATAAGACATATTTGAATATTGGTTTGGTTCTGTAAGTTAGCTTGTAGCAGTAGCTGCAAGAGATAACGGGAGGGGAGTAAACAGGGGAACGCGTTCGATAGCTGGTGGATCTAATTGAGCGTCGACCATGTCTGCGGAATAGTGGTTTCAACCAGTTCCAGTGTTGGGCGTCCGTTGAAAAACCATGACCCAGTCCATATACATTTCGTGGTCCTGGGAACGCTTCTGGCATAGTGTGATTGAAGAAATGGAGATGGACGGCGACTTCGTAGATACCGTTGGTCCTTTGCTGAGGGTTGTCAAATTTTGTTGGGGTTCGTATTGGTGCAGGGACGACGCTGTACGTGTTTAGAGGCAAGTTGAGGATGAAAATGTTGAGCAGTCCAATTTCCAGCTCCTGATTTGGTGGGGCTGGTGACACGTCTTTCGGTGGCCCCTGGGTAGGTGTGCTGCCACCAGCGGGGAAATTGATGACATGGAAACGGGAGTACTTAGTATTGTGGGGAAGACGCACGCGGATTCAGTTAGTCGCAGAAGAGACATCCAACTTCTGGCTGGTCAGTCCGCGGCAAGTTTGTTAGGCGCCCATGTCGGCTTGACTTGGATGAGACGAGGAGTCACAAGTGTAATGAATCCCGGGGGCACCTTGTCGTTCGTGACTATAGGATGATTCGCGTGACTCACACAACTTTTCACGTTGGTTCTCGACAACGGCAAGGTTGTCCCCAAATCAACCTTCTTTCCAGTCTTAGATTTTATGACAGGATTCCGGGGGATTTCTGACTGCGTTGGTAACTCCGCGCTATCACGGAAGAATCTTCGAGGGAAATTGTCGAGCCCATCTCGCAAAAACGGCTCTTGGTGACTTTGGATATCAGTTGTTCGCCCTATAGCTTCCCCAAATATCTGCCATACAATATGGGAAGGTCAGACCGTGTAGTGGTAGGCTCACCTTGACAGTAATAATATCATATTTCCAAGAGATACCTTGGTTCATGGGTAAAGATTCTCTATGCTGCCAGCCCTCACAGTCGATATCATCGCTCTTGACATGCTTGACACCTTGGAGGGTGCAGTAACAGTACTGTAACACACCATTTATCGTACGTTGACCATGCAAGCCATTTTCCGATGCGTTAGATCATGACGACCAGTCACTCATGGAAGAAGTTGGAAGTGCTAGGAGGAACATCTTCGTCGGCAAAAGGCGCGTACGGATGTGTATGTTGAACCTACATACTTCTAATAGTACTCATAGGTTTCCCAAATACACGACAAGTGCTGTGACTCCTTTTTACACATTGCAGAAACAAACAAATAACAGTCCTCTTCCTGCGGTGAGTCCACGCCAACATGAAGACCGTTCATGTATTCACATATCGAGCGTAGTGGCTCACAGTCATCACGATCAAGACGTGCACGCAAGTCCAAGGCGTTCTAGAGGTCGTACTGCATCCAGACACTGGCACCCAACTCCTGAACCATCTGAGGTTGAAGCCCGTTTGGAGCACAGTGGCAGCGTATGTTTCGTTTCTGACGCATATGGACCGTTGTGGACCTGACGTTACTGAGGTTAACGAAAGCCCTAGTCGTGAACAAGGGGATCTCGACTTTACCAGGGGACGTTCAAAGTAAGTACGATGAATTCTTAAAGATACTCCAGGTATGCCTTCGGCTTGTTCTACTATGAGCAATTTTCTTATGGCTATTTCAGAAACTGAGCAAGCTCGTGGTCATACTCCCGGACTCCTCGTGAATATTTTGAAGGAGGCCGGCCGTGTTCGACGCCCATTCCAGGCATAAGCTTTCACGCTTGTCATGTTTTGCCGCTTCTTGGCAGACCACTTTAACAAGATTGGGGACAAGACAAGTGTCACTGTTGACCATGTCAATTCCTTGGAGGAGTATGTTTGGCTTCTGGGATGAGAGATGATTTCCCTTCCACTCAGATACTTCCCTCAGGGCATTCAACGAAACCTTGACAGTACTACAAGCCGCTGTCATTGCCATCACTCAGCTTAGTGTTTTCGACTTGACGAAATTCGAGTCCGATAATATGGTCCAAGAGTTCAAAAGACGGAATCGGTTATAGAGGGGAGGTTCACGCCCTCCGGTGTAATATTTTTCCTCTCGCTTGGCTTCCGAGAATATTGATTTCCTCTCACGCAGCTGTCTGTGGAATGGTCAAAGAAGGCGAACGTCCGAAACGAAGAATGGGAAAAGGATAAGAGCCATATGGAGCAGCTGAATAAAGTGCTGAATAAAGCGGGTCGTCTTGGAACAAACAAGCAAGCTAAATTCCTTACGGTAATGAGAACCCACAGAGCACCAGCGCGACCATCGTGAAGGTTAACATCAGCATTCACGAGAACTCACCAGATTGACGCGAACTGTGCAGTACCTCTGGTATGCAGTTGTCCTCCGTTAAACGGTAAACTGCGTGTTGATGTGGAATTACCATTTATCATAGTTTCAGAGGAAGCCACGACGCGCTTACTCGCTTTGCGTTGGATCGCCGCGACCGCTCTCCCAAGTGGAGACGATGGTAAGCGCGCACGCACGGGTGGCTCTTTCCATAAACCGACAAAAAACGAAAGCGTTGAGTTGCAAAAGACAATTACCGGAATTTCCGAGGGCAATGGAGAAGTCAATCTCAAGTTTGTATTTACCTGATAGCGACCATACGAACCCCCTCGTACTACCGTCCCAGCAGTTGTGCACGATGTTCCAAGCCTGTAAATTGTGTTAGCTGTACTGTAAACCTAGCAAGGTAGTACCGTCTAAGAACCCAGCCTATATCTAAACGAACTTGCCCCAAGAACAGCCGGACGTGTCACGTGCGCGTCCCGGCCGACCAAGAAAAATCTACCTTAGAACAACCACTATGTTGCCTATCAACACTCGCTCTCTCTCCTAGGGGTGGCAACTTTGGAACTTAGGAGACTTGAAATCCCAATAATAGGATCTTTCGGGCCTGTACATAGACACGCACTGGCATGTCTAAGTCCTCCTCTGAGTTATCCAGCGACTATAGTGAGAATAGCTCACCACCCCCGGGAAATATGCTCTTCCTTGATATGCAAATGCCACACCTCGATGACACCGACATGCGAAGGGAAAGCTCGGTCTATTCGGTCTGATAAGAGTTCTGATCCTGGGGATCCTTTCAAGGGCTGTGTTTTTCTGTCTCTACTTGTTTCTCGAGAAGGGACGTCCTTCTACACATTCTGCCAGCACCAACCTCCCTGGAGTAGATAAGTTTCAGCTCGTCAAGCCGGATCATGCATCCTTCGTTTGTCATCGTCATCTAGATCTCCTCATGTGAGAGGTTTTTGTAGAACAGCAGAATTACAGTGGTAAATTGCACATACAACCCAAACATACCCTTAATTAAAAGCCAAAAATTAGTTTTAACAGTACGTGACACCTCTTTCGACCTGGAGTATGTCGTTCATATGAAAAGCCTGCGGGCTACAGGGATTTGTGGCGGCCTCAACTATTAGGATGAGAACGAAGCAATGCCCTGAAATAAATTGATGGGAACGTCGTTGGTCCGGCCGGTGCCAGGTTTAATTGAACATCGTCATCAATAAACGAGGCTGTGTGGTCAACTGAGGTCGCCATCTAGCGTGTCAATGACGCTACCGAACGTCGCGAGTCGATTGTCCACCGCTGAAGGAGGAAGGTATCAGGAAGGTATTGGTATGCGTCACCGCGGTCGGAGATTGGGGCCTACATTGAGCCTCATATTGTATTACTTAGTTGTGAAGGGCATAAAGAATCTTAGAAATCCACTCATCCCCCTTCTCCACAAACCAACACGTAGCTATGAGCACACTGGTCCCAAGGCCCGGATCCACGGCGCAGCGGGGAGCACGTATCTGCAAGGAAGTCGGGAAACTGGGACAGAACACGGGGTGAGACTTTGGCCCTCGGCTCGAAATAAGGCGCTGCCAGATGGGAGAGAATAGCAAAAGTATCCTGCCGCCAGAAGAGGGCGTGAACTGGTATTCAGAGACGCATCGTGTGTTTGTCTCCCCAGGATCTTACAACCCCCCCCACACGTCGAACCCATGTTCATGTTGTAGCGCCTACTCCTCAACCCCGTGTTCGGGCCAAACAGAAGTCGTCGTTTCCGGCACTCCATTCAGCGTGGCGTACTGCGGTGATGGGCGGCAATCTTGGTACGGCGGACTGAACCAGAAACATGTGTCCCGAGAGCCTCGGCGCCTGAGAGTGTCCACTTAAAGTTCACCGTTCGCCTTCGAAATAGCGTTGTCTTTGCCCAGCGTGTAGATGGCGCCTTCATGTAAGGTGAGACTGGTGAAGTGTGAGAAAGTGGAGTGTCCAGGGCGATTGTGGTTCGGGACCTTTTGATAAGGTGAAGGCGGTAATTAGCCTTTTCCTCATTGTTGGCGCATGGGCATGGGGACAAATAATTTGGGCGGTGTAGGCGTAACATCAGTATGAAATCGCCAGCGGAAACGGTCGTACACGTTGTAACTACACATTGCCAGCAATCGAATTCCGGTTATGTGCCCCGAAAAGGACAAGCGAGGCGTAAAAGTTAGGTCTGCGGCCTCCTGACTCACCATATTGTTCAGTGGCGGGGGGCCCGGAAGTGAGGCGACGAATTGGGAGGGTCAAAGGTCTGGCATGTCCACGCTCTCTCGAAAGACGCCCTTACGCAACTCCCCCGCTATCTAAGACCCGGGGTAGGGGAGCAGCCCCGGCGAACCCGCGTTATTATGTGAGTTGAACTTAACACCGCATATTAGAATTCGGAAACCACTGAGGTGATCACCACGCCCGGAAATCCAAGCATCGATAAGACGTATTTAGATATTAGTTTCATAAGTTAGCTGACTGCAAGAGGTGAAGGGAGGAATAATAAACAGTGGGAACACGTCCGGTGGCTGGTGGATCCAATCGAGCGTTAACTATGTCTGCGGAATAACCGCTTCAGCCAGCTTCCGCCTTGGACGTCTGTTGGTCCTTGGGAAACCATGACCCAATCCACCTCCATTTGTGGTCCGGGGAATGCCCCAGGTATGGGCTGTGATTTGAATATTTGTGTGAACGAAGAAAAGGAGACAGACGACTTTGTAGGCTTCGTGGGTCCCATGCCGTCTTGGGCCGGGTTGCCCGGGTTGTCGACTTTGGTTCGGTTCTGTATTGGTTTCTGTTCCTGGGAACGGGGCTGCACGTTGTTAGAGGCTGGTTGAGGGTGAGAGTGTTGAGTAATCCGGTTTCCAGGTCTTGGATTGGTGACGGGAGTAATGTCGATTGGTTTTGAAGGGGTGTTGGTTCCGGAGAATAAGCCTGGCTTGGCGGAAGGCTGGCGTGATGCCACGTTTTTCCGCGGCTCCTGAGTAGCTGTGGATTCGTTAAGCAAGGGTGACAAAGATTGTGTCAAAGTAGGGGGAGTTGCAGGGATCGGTGATCCACGCAGATGGGACGGCGGCAGTGGAGGGAGTGGTGATGTATGGGCGGGACTCGGTATAGTGGTGGCGATCGGCTTGGAACCGGGTGTGTGTTGATTTGGAGGTACAGGGACCAATGGCGCTGGGTGTACCTGGGCTTGAGGAAGGCATTGGGTATCCGCACTGTGTGTTAGTGGGACCTCGACATTGGCGGAGGAAGATGCACGCGTCGGATTGGTTGCAGGTGGGACATCGGACCTCTGGTTGGAAGCACGTTTGTCGGGCACACATGGAACCTTGGCTTGAGTGAGACAAGGATTCACAAGCATAAAGAATCCCGGGCGCACCTTGTCGTTTGTGACAACTGGACCGACGCAAATTCTCACGCTGGTTTTCGTCGAGTGCAAAGTTTTTTCCTGGATCAACACCTTCCAGTCTTGGATATCTGTGACAGGTGTCCAAGGAAGCTTTGGTAACTCCCGCGGTATCGTGGAAGAATCCATGAGGGAAATGTCGAGCTCATCTCTCCAGAACAGTTCTTGGTGACTTCGTATATCATTTCCAACGAGTTGTTCCCCCTGTAATTTCCCACGAATATCTGCCAGATATTATAGGAGGCGTTCAGACGGAGTGACGTTAGGCTCACCTTTAAAGATCATAACATCGTTTGGCTTTGGCATCCATACGTTTCCAAAAATACGTTTTCGCGCTTGGGCCTCCAGGTAAATACGACCCAGACTTGACTTATCAACAAGAACATAAATAGTATCGTTTTGGAGTACGAAATCCTTCATGGGTTCCATGAAGAATTCAGCTCTATAAGCATCCCCGGAGGTCGGAAGGTGGTGATAGAAATGAGGATTCTGCCGCAACGGGATCCGTCGCCTCTCATCTGTAAGACGAGAAAAATTCCAGAGGATCTCCGGAAACCCTGACCAAGCAGAGAGCATCTCTGCAGCCCACGTGAGAACGAGGACAGACTTCAAGCATCTCTACTCACGATACACAACGAGTGGTTTTTGGTCAGTTAGGGACTCGAGTAAGGTAAACTTGACTTTTTCCAGCTTGGGTTTTTGACGTGTGGGGGTCTACGGCTCAGTGTTAATACGGGAATAAAGACTCAAGACAGTGCCATGGCCTCACGTCTACGCCACGCCTTGCTACAAGTTGGTTAAAGAAACCTAGATGTCGTTGGTCTATTTCTTTTGCTTCGGTCATGGTCGCAGCTACCCCCTTGACCCTGGTTCAAAGTAGAATCAACAAATACATTATATTGGGTGTACACTCTCCTCATACTGAAGCAATTTCTTCTGAGCTTCATCGAATGCATTGGACGCCGCGTCTGTAATTCTTTTCCCAGCTTTGGTTGCAGAACGTAGCGCCTCATCTACAGCTAACATTGCTCTGGATATTCATTAGTGGTGGACTAGATAAGAGAGAAGACGGTCACTCTTTTAATTTTGCATCAAGTCGGTCTTCTTGCGGAGATGCTTCCACGAAGAGACGGCATATCGTCACCAGTTCTATAGCTTGGCGTTGATATGCTCTTCCAATAACCTTGACGTACTTGACGAAAGAGTAGGGATCAAAGTGTTCTTCTGAAGTGAGGTGGACCAGCATTTGCAGTCAGAGAGTGTTGTAGAGCCTCCGATGAACGCACGACATATAAGTAGGACTTACCTTCCCAGCCCCAGGAAACAAGTAGATACTCTAATGGTGACGCACGTAGATGGCATGGCCTTGAGTTCAGTAATGAGTTAATGAGTGACCGCGAGTTGATGGGTTGCACAGGTCCAAGATAAGTGTTGTGTGGCCTTTCGGCAGTTGCCGCGGTTCAAACGTTTACAATGAGGACTTTCAGGTTCGAGTCACCGCCAGGACAGCCATGAACTCCAGATCGTCATTGCGCAGCCCAACGCATTGGACATTCGTGGCTAACCAAATGTGGTCGCTGGTTGTAGAGGAGTTCGTTTATCCCAGCTCGTTGCATGTTGAACGGGCCTCAGTGGTTGTTTTCTCCGTGAGCCAAGGAATAGATCTCTGTTCAGGGTTTCGTCTTTGAGCTCGCCTCGTTTTGATCGTTTCCTTTCCGTGAACTCCGACAGCGCTTCCAGCCCACACTAGCACAACGTCTGGCAACCGCTCTACGCCGAACCCTCTGCCTGCAGTGCGCATCGGTCCACCCGCCAATTATAATATCTTCAATTACATTCTCATGGGAAAGGCATGCAGATGCATGTCTACACCACCTGATAATATTTTTAAGCTCAAGCCCGAAAACTGGATATCCTATCCACTGGCACCTGCTGTGACATGCTTTATGCCTCAAGCTTCCGAGGTATACAAGGTCCGTCTATCCTTCTCTCGATCCACCAACAGAACGGGCATCTGATATACGGAAACTTAGGCACGTACTCGAAGTCCATAGGCCATACTGCTTCCACGCAAGGGATTCAATCTCCGTACCTCGGTCGTTCTCGCCTGGGCTTCTCGGTGGTCCGTGGCGCCTCGCTATCTCCTCCGACTCAACCACCAGTGGCTCCGTGCTGCCGACATCGATAAGTCCTCGGCCGTATTGTGGCTTGTGCGAAGCACCTCATTCGCCCGTCATGGGATGCTTCGGATTCGAGATTTGAGCATGGATGGTTCAGTTATCGATCGGCATCAGAATTCTTTACGCCAAGTCAGGTCGCTACGGTATTACAGTACTTCTAGCGCTACGCAGCCCATGATGGCCTATCCTGCAGCACACTACCGTGAACTTACTATATTGTCACTGACTGTTATGCCTTACTCTCTGTGCTGTCATTAACCCAGCTGACTAGGAATACGTATCAGGGGGAAGCAATTACAAAGTTTTCCACGTCATATTTCCAAAAGCGGCAATTAGCAAACAAGGTATCTAGACTCGGTGTATAGATTCTCGTCTTGCTGTCCTGTCCACCTTAAGGCCTCACCTCAGGTTCTTGTCTGGATTTTCTAGAACATTAAAAACGAGCCGAGGCGCTTGTAGCTCGTATAGTATAAATACAACCTATCCCAACACATCTGCTTACACCCATCTCACAATCCTGTGACAATGTCTACCTTAATCTTGACAATGCCTCCATCTGTGGTGCGTCCGCTCAGCTACGAGCATCGCACGCTTCGGGCCCACGACGCCTACAAGGCAACTGGTCCGTCGTTTACACTCAAGGAAACATCTTGGCTCAGAGGCCAGTCCATCATGCGTGGCACCCTCTCCTCTTCTCGCGGCACGTTCGACGTGGTTGCAAAGCTAGGGACATCCACCGACACCATCAAGGCGCTCAAGAAGGAGCTCTCTTTCTACCAGAAACTTCGTCACTTGCAGGGAGAATGCATCCCCAAGTGCTTTGGATATTTCTTCAGCCCATCTGAGGACCAGACCTTCGGCTGCTTGGTCCTTGAGTACAGCGGAAAGCCGGTCCGCTCTATTTACGACACGCAAGGCGACGTACCACTCGCTCTGAGGTGCGACCCTTTTGCATGCGATCCATTGGTGGTATCACTCACGGCTTCTTCGCTTCAGGGAGAACATTATCAATGCAATTAAAAGGATCCACGACGCCGGCGTGGTTCACGGTGGGCCCGGAATATTCGACGTACTGATCACGAACACGAAACCGTTCATAATCAACTTCAAGAATGCCTCGGAGAAGATGTGCGAACGGAGACTGGACATCGTAAATGGGGCGATTACCCCTACACGGGAGCAATTTGGCTGTGCAGAACTCTATCGGCTCTGTGTCGACCTTCGGGTGTGGAAACCCCGTACGCTTCCGATAACTATAAACCACCTCCGTTGGCTGACAGATCCTTTAATAGGCACATTCGTCGTTGATAACCAACGATTCCCCGTGGAAGATGTCTCTAACCCAGCGGCCCTTGCTGAAAAAATCTCAAACGACTCAGAACCTGCAGACAAATTCCGAACGGACGCAGTGCACGCCACTGTAAGGCATCTTTTGGAGTTCTACAGAGAAGAATTCCCAGGCCTGGAAGGTCAATACCCACCGTTTTGTTCCGATGTTCTATGATAGAAAGCTGATGGGATCAACTTTGCAGACTGGCATCAGCGGTGGTTAGTGGCTGGGTCACCACTTCCTGCACAGATAAACGCCACTGAAAGTAAAGACGGTGACGTGGCGAACGATCTATGGAACTTACAAATTCCAATTCGCTCGGCAGCAAGCATTCGAGCATAATCCTAACCGATCGTACTCTATGTCGATGGCCTACAAAACCTGTAGACGTGTTTGTATTGTTCCAGGTTATTCCCTAGATTTCCTTTCTCCGGTGGTTAGCACGACACATTGTTGGTAGACACATTCTGGACACATTATTTTTCCTCTTTTGTAGGGTTTTCCGGTAGATCGGTCTCGTAGATAACTCATCCCAGGAAATAAAACTGTACTCGATTCGAAGCAATCTTCGTGCATCCTGGCCCACAAGTACCTTAACACCTGTCACACAGAGTGATGGTCAAACGGGTGTCATGATCAAGGTGTTTGCGTGCGTCGCAGTCACCAATTACGATTCCTGAGCCATCTATCCATGGATTATGGAAGGCCTAAATTTTACACCGGTAAACCGCCGTAAGTCCTAGCCAATAGTCACGGAAGTACTTGTCAGCGAAACCTAATCGCAGCCTAGACCACTGGCAGCAGGCTGACACCCTTTGGAACAATTGGAATCTTCTGCAAGCCCTCACGGTGGGCCTACTGGCATCATTGTTCTTAGCTTGGCACCTCACTCAGGGTCGGTTTGGAAATTCACGAGTCTAAATAGCCCGTGCTCCCCCGAGTCTATAATACAATCAAAATGGGGTAAGTCACCGAGCTATCTCCACTTCGATTGCGAAGATACGGTACGTATTTCTCTGAGTCACCGACCCAGGCTCCGAGTCGAGACATAACTGCCAGTGGGGACATTCTTCATTACTGTTAGTAGCCGGCACGGCTTCGAGTTCGGGCCGATGGAACGTCTGTATCATGATCATACTGCAAAACAACTGTGCTCTGACGCAGTTCCATGAGGGTAATTATCCAGACACAACAAAACGATAGGCCTTTTACGTAGCCGCATTTATTTTACGTCAAATGTTTAATCCCGCACTGACAACCCAAGAACGCTTGACATCACCAACGCTCTTATCTCCCATGTTACATATCGAGCTGATTGGAGTTTCCCACACAAAATCTGCTCGTGGGACCATACCCACGAGATGACAGCTCTAGATCATCACACTTGACCAACATGAGACAGGACCACATTGTGTCTAATGATAAGTACAGCACCGTAAGCGATTGAGACAATTTTACACGAGAACCCCGGTAGCGAAATTGTTGACCGGACGGGTTTTTTTTTAACTGCCATTGACCGGATGAGTTCTAATTCAGGGGACACGAGAACAAAGCTCAGGATTTTGATAGCGTAAACAGATCGTAGGACATCGAGCGGGTGATTAGTACTGTACACCACAGTAGCCCAAGGTGGCCTCACAGGCTATGATAGGAAACGGATTGATCATCCCCGACGCTGAGGATCGTCGAACCGGGACCATCTGACCATCATCAGCTGAGACGAACCGTAGGGACAGAGATTCCCAGATCAACAGTTTTCGGTCTGAGACTGGTTCTCGAAAGGTTCTGCGACGTTATTTTCAATGGTAGCCTCCACAGCATCACAAGGGAAGCCTAGATTTCAGGATTTTCGGGCTTGTTGCACGATAAGTTGTTCGCCTTCTAACGCCCCACAAAATCTGCTAACCATGGGTCAGCCGCTCCCAAGAGAGAGAGATGTTAGAGAGATGTTATGCGCAGTTTGAAAACGATTGTTGTCGTCCATGTCGTCATAGTCAGCCTCCAGCCAGATACGAGCTCTAGCTTGTCAACACGAGAACATATACAGTATCCTCATCATTCAGAAGGTGGATGTCGGAAGGTCAAAATAGTAGAAGTCAGGGTGTCCCTGCGAGTTTGATGGGTTTTCTAGGTTCGATAGATAGACACACGTGTCGTGCCAGGTCAGTGCCAGTGTCACTCGGACAAAAGTGACGTCAAAACCTCTCCACATTCGATTGCAAATGAGGACTGAGTGTCATCCGAGTCGCCAGGGCAGCTATGACTCCGACCCTTTGTTAGGATTCAGTCCGAGACGGACGCAGTCCGGCAAACCGAGGTTAGACCGACATATTCGATAATCGTTGTATTACTGAAGTTAAACGGTTATCTATGAATAATATTGTAGGGAGAGGAGCATACGCTCTCCTCTGGACTCCCACGCTCACACATTGTTCACCTAACCGGCTGCCCGCCTCTGTAAATCTCTATACCCTTGAGCTCAAAATCAGACCACTGTGCAGCACCGCACAGGGAATCGGTGACCCACAGTTTGTGGCCACTGGAGCTTGCCCCAGAAGAAGGTTTTCCTTGTTCAAGCGTATCGGTAGCTGTATAGCAACAGCCGTCGTCTTGGTCGTCTTAGTCGAGACCCGACTATCGACTGACAGCGTCGACTGGTGCAAGCGCCAGCAAAGATTAGAACGGAACCATTTCCCACGTTATTTGGTACCAATAATAAATCTTAAATGTTTATATGTATTATTTATATTTTAAATTTACCCCATCCATTTCAGAGTCTAGAAATGTACGACGATGCTCTATGTTTCCGTCATGCATTACGACTCACAAATTTTTACGAGCCCAAACCTGCAACGAGGCTCCTTTTTGGAACTGTTACGGTACCCGTGATTTATAAGCTATAAGCTACCTACGGGCGAACTGTAAAAGGCCAGTGGTTCTAGCCTCCTAGGGTTGGTTTCGTAACTAACAAATGCAGTCATAATAGGATTTCCTGACTTCTTTCTGTGATGAGGTAAAGAGAGCAGTGATTTCGCTGCTGTGGGAACTGGTTTTCCGAGTTTTCGTTATAGCTTTATAAAAGTCAGGTCCTTGGCTCGGCTGGGTCCCACAGCCTTTTCCAGGAGGCATGCTTATAACTCTCGATGATAACCTGTCCCTTTGGGGGGTCCTTGTAATCTCACAGCAGTACCTGATCTTCACAGTTTGTATCGTTATCGGCTTTACTTTTTTCTCGACAGCACGTTATTTCCAAAGCCCATGGCGGAAACTTCCACCGGGACCACGAAGTCTTCCTCTCCTTGGAAATATCCTGCAATTGCGTAGTCCGCAATGGCTCACTTTCGTCAAGTGGAGTCAACAATTCGGTCGGTCACGTTTTTCCCTCCGTCGCTACGTAGTTCTCTGATTCCCTGTTTAGGCGATGTCATCTACTTGAATGTAATGGGACAACCTATAGTTGTTCTCAATACCCAGAAGGCCGCAGCAGATCTGTTGAACCGCCGTGCCGGGATCTACTCTGATCGCCCGCGCAACATCGTCGCCGCGGAAATTCTCTCTGGTGGCTTGGTCATCACACTTCAGAATTACGGGCCATTGTGTGCCGATTTTCATCATTATTAACCTTTCCTGACGATCGTATAGGTGGCGTAGAATGCGCAAAGCTGTCCATGAAGGTCTCAACAAGTCCTTCGAGGTCCCACAACTTAATGAAGCCATTTTGCTCACCTCTGGGTTCCTTGCTCAACCCGCGATGTGGGACAAGCACATTCGTCGAACGACTGCGTCTCTCACCATGTCTATCACATATGATACCCCACCGATAGTCTCCGAGCAGGATTCGGGGGTCAAGGCCATCAACGACTTTATAACACGTCTGACGCGGGCAAGTCTTCCTGGTGCTCACTTGGTGGAATTCCTTCCGTGGATGATGCACATTCCGAGCAGGTTGGGCGGTTTATGGACAAAGTAATGAATCGATTTTAAGTTCACAACGATTACGTTGTAGGTTCGCTAAATGGAAAAGCAACGCAGAGTATTGGCACGAGAAAGATTCGATGATGTTCGTGGGCCTTTTCAATAATGTCCGCGAAAAGCTGGTCTGTTCTATTCCTCATGCAGCTAACGCTATGGTTAACTCCACGTCAGTTGAAGGGTATAGACGGCCCAAGTCTCGTAGGAAATTGGATCAAGGACGCCGACAGGTATGGGTTGTCTGAACGTGAGGGTGCTTGGCTCGCGGGATTGACATAGTATGTGCATTTATTTACTCCCCGAGATTCGAGCTTGTTGCTCAGAATGAGCATCAGCGCGGGAGGTTCGGACACATCGTCCGCAGCCATGGAATGGTGGATGATCGCAATGGTCACCTATCCGGATGTACAGAGACGTGCTCAAGCAGAGCTCGACTCCGTAGTTGGGCGAACACGTATTCCAACATTTTCTGACTTCCAGCGCCTACCCTACATCCGCGCCATGGTTAAAGAAATGCTGCGCTGGCGGCCCATGGACCCTCTTGGCCTCCCACACCGCTCGACTGAGGATGACTGGTATAATGGGATGTTCATTCCCAAGGGTACCACCATGATAGTCAACGTTTGGCACCTCAACCGCGACCCCACAATCTATGGCGCAGACGCCGCACACTTCAATCCGGCAAGGTTTTTAGATGTCAACGGCGAGGTTGCCCCGGGCCCAGTTGATACAAAGGAGGAAGGTCATGTTTCGTACGGCTTCGGACGACGGGTTTGTCCAGGAAAGCACTTTGCGAACAATTTGCTCTTCATCGACATTGCGATGGTGCTCTGGGCGTGTAATATCGAACCTGGGAAGGACGAGCACGGGAATGTGATCCCGATTGACGTGGACGGATGGGTAGATGACGGAGTTCTTGTGTGAGTATCCTCCGGTTCTCGAATCTTCCTAGCTGACTGTGAGTGTGCGGTTTCGGCTTCCAACAGTCGTCCTGTCCCGTTCAAAGCCGACATCTCACCCCGCTTCCCAGAAGCCGTCACATTGCTCGCGGGTGAGCGTGAGTTGAGGGTTCTGTAATCAAGGCGCGAGTAGCTGTATTAATGACAACATGAGAGTCTGAATGTCACGGCATTTGGGGTTAGTCACAGAAGAAATACCCGCTGAACTTTGTAATGCCTATCAGAGGGGTTGCACTGCCCCGTGCATCAGTTTGCACTGTCCTTGTTCCTCGATGAAAACAGCCTACAAACGTATTTAAGGGTCATGAGGGTGCGGGGGATGGTTAGGAGGTCGAGGCGTAAGGAGCGGTACTGTGTATCATTGTTAAGGTGAGAAGCTTGGTCGCAATAAATCGGGTTCCAAGATTATCGTGATGCACCAATGTCGTGCCGTACAGTAGCGAGAATAGTCGCCGGCCATTGTTTATACTTGGTCCAACCCTGCGCGATTTCCACCCTATCTGACTTGTACTCCAGGATGCGCGAAGCTGTAGTTCTCCATCCTGTAATCTAACGCACGGAACTGAACGAAAGTCAGGATCTGCTCTTTAGGCCCAGCAGGAAATCGAGTGAACGAGGTCAAATTAGATAACATCTGGTAGAATATTCGTGGTAATTTAATGTCATAAAAGTTGGACTGTGCTTCGTTTTTTTTCGAATCTGTTAGAAAAAATTTAGAATACTATCAAACCGTTTGGGCCCATTTTATGTGGTTTGTAAATATAGTTGTGTCCCACAAATGTCATCGATTCTTGTCGAATTATATATTACATCTATTTATCACATGGCGACTACGCTACTGCCCCAGAAATAGGGTTGCCTAGGTTCAGACTCGCGGCCCGTGGTCGGGGGGGGGGGGGGGGGGGGAGATGGAAGGGCGCCTTATGATGGGAAGTGTAAATAGAGAGGAAAAGAATTCCGTCTCCAGTCTCAAGCTGCGCCAGGGGAATGCTGCGCACCTCAATAAGCAAGGCAAGGTCGTGGCGGGAGGTCCGCCGTGAGTAACTCTACACGGCCAATTCACCCCGGACCCTGGGACCGGGTTCGCACGCCCAGACTAAGTTAATCACGTGTGGGGATTATTCGGGGGCTATTACCGTGTCAGTTGAACGTTGAAAATCACGAAGCCCGTCCAAGGGACAGAGCTTGTGACGGCCAAGCAGTACTTTCTGGACCCTGCTCCAGGGTCATACACTGGCTCTCTCACAAGTGAGAGCTGACTAAGTGCTGATTATCTAAACACTTTGGCAAGCTTCACGGCAACTTTCAACTTCAACTTCAAATTTTATTTGTCTTGCCACTTCACCGCTTCTACCCCTACTATCATCACCACTATTTACTGACTTCAACTTCAGCATTCTGCACTATGGTTTCCTGTCTCCTTGCTCGAGCGTCAGATCTGGGTGGCACAGAGGCTGCTGACGCAGAGTCGGCGCTTGCTGGTGCGGTTCGTGAGTTGTTTGTACAAGTAGAAAAGACGGTGTTCTTGGTGGAAGAGCGAGACTGCGAACGTCCGGTTGTGAGCGCCAATGCGTCTCGCGCCGTCAAATTGCGTCAAACCCGAATCCTTTTTTCGTATGAGCAGGACCGTTTCCGATTTCGGGAAACAAAAATCGAAACTCCGCGATCATAGATCCGATCCCCGATTCCGTGTCCGAGTTTCCCGAATCCCTGTTTCAGTCTCTAATACCTGGAACTCGGGCACGTGTTTGTAGTAGCAGTCATGCAGTCATGAGTTATGCACTAGCACCTTCCCTTGCAGTTTCCACACAATGGTCCCAATCTCCGTACTCAGCTGACTCTCGTCTGGGCTTCTCGGTACAGCATGCGGCAGGCGGCGCCTTGTTATCTCCTCAGCTAGTGATGGTGGCGTGCTGCCGACACTAACAAGCCCTCCGCAAGTCCTGATCTATCTCATGTGCCCTACAGATCGGCACCAGGTCCGATTAGAGTTCTGCGCCCCGGTTCGAATTTTCACCCAATTTTTTGCTCGGCTCTCTGTACGGCCATGCTCAGGGATCATTAACTTTCATCACCATATTCCCAAAAAAGGCCTCTAGTAAAATCAGTGTCTAGACCCTGTGCGCTCGTCCTGAACGGCCATGCAACGTTAAGACCTCAGTTCCCCGTCTAGAGTTCCGGGAGCTTGAATAATAACGAAATGAGGCGTACACATGCATCTATAAAGCCAACCTATCCTCTCAATCCCCCCATCCATCTCACAGTCCCGCCACAATGTCTATCCTAATCTTGACGATGCCTCCATCTGCAGTGCGTCCACGCAACTATGAGCACCGCACACTTCGGGCCCACGAAACGCACAAAGCGACAGGCCCGTCGTTCACACTCAAGGAAACATCTTGGCTCAGAGGCCAGTCCATCATGCGTGGCACCCTCTCCTCTTCCCGGGGCACGTTCGACGTGGTTGCAAAGTTAGGGGACTTCTACCGACACTGTCAACGCGCTCAAGAAGGAGCTTTCCTTCTACCAGAAACTCCAGAAAGCTGCAGGGGGAGTGCATTCCCAAGTGCTTTGGATATTTCTTCAGCCATTCCGAGCCCGAGACATTCGGCTGCTTGGTCCTTGAGTACAGCGGCAGGCCCGTCCGCTCCCTTTACGACGCACAAGGCGATGTACCACTTGCTCTGAGGTGCGCCTTCTCGTTCGCGGTCCAAGCGGTGCAATGACTCACAGCTTCGTCGCTTCAGGGTAAATGCTATCAGCGCGATTAGAAGGATTCACGACGCCGGCGTGGTTCACGGTGGGCCTGGAATATTCGACTGTTCTTGTCACGAATACGAACACGAAACCGTTCATAATCAACTTCAAGAATGCCTCGGAGAAGACGTGCGAACGGAGACTGGACATTGTGAATGGGGCGATTACTCCCACGCGGGAGCAATTCGGCTGCGCAGAGCTCTATCGGCTCTGTCTCGACCTTCAAATGTGGAAGCCTCGTACGCTTCTTTTGGCTGTTTAAATCGTCTCAGTTTGGTCACCTGATCACCTAATAGGTACCTTCACCTTCGATAACCAACGATTTCCTGTGGAAGATGTTTCTAACCCAACGACCCTTGCTAAAAGAATCTCGGGTGACACTGAGCCTGCTGAAAAATCTCGGACAGAAGCGGTGCACGCTACTGTGAGACACCTTCTGGACTTCTACAGAGACGAATTCCCAGGCTTGGAAGGTCAGTACTCACCGTTTTGTTCGGATGTATGATGAAAAGCTGATGTATCAACCAGACTGGCATCAGCGGTGGTTGGCAGCCGGATCGCCACTCCCCGCGCAGATAAATGCCAGCAAAGGTAAAGATGGGGACGTGGCGAACAATCTTTGGAACTTGCAAATTCCAATTCGCTGGGCAACAACGTCCGTTCAAGTGTAATTTCGAACTATCTGTGTCAATCATAGCTTTTGCACCGTAAGTCCTATGTCGATATACTCTACAGGACTTTTGACCGTGTTCGTACTCTTCCGGATTATCTCCTATGGTTCCCTTCTCAGTACACAACACATTTAGGGTATTTACTGGGAAATTGGTGTCACCGACAACTTAATCTAGGGACAAAGGAAAACAGTACGGTCTTTGTGCTGCCCCGCATGCGCTGGGATTTTATTACGCATAGTAACGGTCGAACGAGTATCGTAAGCAAAGCGTTACCGCTTATCGTAGTGACAGGTTACAAATGCGTGGTGTACGAGGCACTTTCACAAACCACTATCAGTCCTAGCCAATAATAGTGCTTGACGGCAAACCGATTCACGGCCTCGGCCAAGCACCCGGTTTTCTACTTTTGGAAGAATCAGAAACGCTCATGCATCATGGCGGGACCATCAATGTTCTAAACTTGGTCAGGATTCTCAACTTTGTATAATGCACGAGTTGTGCCCATAATATTACAAAGGTCAAAGAGGGGTGACAAATCACCCCCGCTATCTCCACATCAGTTGTAAGAAGCAAGTATAGTCATCCGGCTAGACTTAAGATAACCCAGAGCGTGACATGATAAGCAGGCTGCGGGAGAGCTTCGTCGGATTGCCTGTTATCTATCGAGCCGGGCGTTAACTCAAAATGACCGAGCGAGTCACGATGACATACCCTACCATTACGGGAATTTCCATCATACTGGAGTACAAGTTGCGCAGCTCTGAAGCAGTTCCATGAGGATCCCAATTATTCAGACACAACAGCTTGCCTCTGCGCAGCAGAAGGCTGCGTTTTTCGTCGAGCGGTTGACCGCATACTGGAGATCCAAAAGTGCTTGACATCATGAGCGCTCTTGATCTCTCCCATGTCACTCCAGTCAGCTGATCGTGATACCGAAGCGTCAAAGGTATATCTGATGGAAAATATTGGTACTTACGGTAAGTGTCAACGTGACCTTTCTTATAGGCTCAACTGCGTTTGAGAGGCACTTCCTTTCGAGTGTCGACACGGACAAGACCCTCTCGTGCCAATACGCATTCGAGAAAGTACAAGGCCTGAGGGACCCAAAGGAGGTAGTGAAAATTTTGACCGGATGAGTTCTTTTAATTCAGGAGACCTAGTTCGGGGCTTTGGCGACGTGAACAGATCAGAGAGCGCCAAGGAGGCAATTGTTACAGCATCGGAAAGAAGGACCTCTAGGAAACGAACTGACCACCTCCGGTGCTGAGGACATGTATTAGGGGGGGGGGGGGGGGGGGGGGGGGGGGGGGCTGTTAGTAGAGCTACAGTGGTAGCATAAATTGACTTGCGCGTGGATCATCAATTCTAACAACGATGTGGATGACCAGTCAGTGCTTGAGGTTCGCGCTCAACATCGAAAGAATCACACCTACGCTAGTCGTAGGCGACGTCGATCTCCACTATAAAACGTGGTCGCTCTTAGAAGCTAGCCCGTCGCCGGGCGAAAGAAGAATTGAGGAGTGGGCAGTCACAAACGGGCAGGAGCTCTTGAATGCGGCAACTCGCAGGTGTATGGAAAAGCGATAGTCACGGTCAGTTGGCTCTGATCATGCGCTGATCTGATCATTTGCCAGCACTAGCAAGACGCGCGACCGCCCAAGGAAACGCGCAACGAACAGTATGATTTGGATATTGATGGCGAGACGCACGAGGGGTCTGACTAGGGCTCGAGAACAGAGTACCTGTGGTTGGAGCCCCGCACCGAACGACATATGAAGTTGACGCCCTAGTCGGCCTCTCGACGACACCTTACAAGGGGTGTCGGAGACAGCCCTCAGTAACAGCCCTGCAAGGTAGGAAGGGTAGTGGAAGCGATCAAGCATGCGGCCACTGACGACGACGAATCAGCTGCGGGAACCGCGGTGGACCGGGAGAGGCGGAGGCAAGGGTGGAAGCCCCAACCTTGCTCCCAACGAAGCATTTTGACACCCCATCCATGAATTCAAACGTGGTTGCATGTGCATGCGCTAACGCGTTGCACAGTACAGGTCGTCATTGTCTCACTCACTTTGTACCGCTGGCTTCGTCACGTGTGTTTACTCCTGTTCCAAGCAGAAGATACACTGACAGCATGGTTCTGTCTTGCGTGCGTCTTTGCGTGCACCAACTGAGAAAAGGCGTTGACTAATACTTAACGATTTTTCATCATTTGTAGTGAGAAATTTATTTTATTCAAAGATTATGTCCATCCAAGGATTAAATCGTTGTGAAAAAACTTAATGTTTTTCCCTGGAATAAATCAGAAGTGACCATTGTTCTCAATAAGCTGAACGTTAAGTTTTTTTCGCAGTGTGATAATTCCCGAATGGACTTAAAGTGTAATTAGAATTACTTTTTAATTATGGATTGTGTAAAATCATTAAGTATTAGTCACTGCTTTTACTCAGTTATTCGTGTGAAAAAATGGAATTATGTTGTCAGTGAGATTTCTGGCCCCGTAAATAAAAGGTCGGTTGGTTGAAGACTGCTTACGAAGTGTATATGCATATAGTTAGCACACGAGAACCATTTGAAGCCGATATCGTGCGTGAGAAGTGTGCATTTGGGAGGTCTCGGATCTCTTGGTACTGTACTCGCTTGTGTAGAGCCAGTCGAGACAGCGCCCGCTTTTGTAATATGAAACGAGCCACCTCGACTAGCGGCAGGAAAAAAGGGAGTTTTCAACCATTGTGCTCCAAAGCCATAGACATGATCGTCAGACGTACACTGGCAACCCCAAACTGATGAGTTCCATCTCATTGCCACTTCCTTCTGTGGCGAGTACTGGCAACGACATCGCCTAAGACCAAGATTGCATTCGAACTACAATTAACTTGTGCATTACATTATAAAGTACAGCACAATCCGTTTACATATGTCCAAGTCACTATGCCTGCAGAGCGACGACGTTGTTGGCGAACGGATAATCAATATATCCAGCCGCAGTCTCCTTAGAGTAGAATGTATCACGGTCATATTGCGTCAGAGAAAGTCCTTCCTTCAGACGCAAAGGAAGATCGGGCTATGATGTGGTCTGAGAAATGGCTTCACTGACTGTCAAAAATGCGACTCACGTTTGCAATGAAGTGGCGACCAAATGCGACCAAACCTCCGTGCTTCTCCACCGTGTTGATTGCAGCAGCACCGTCCATGCCACCTGCCGCAATGTAAGGGCGATCGCCCCAGATTTTCCGCAATTTGTCGTTTGATTGAGCACGGTTTTCATCCGTGATGGCTTCGTCCTTGTTGACGCCATCAACACGTGGCTCAACGACGTGAATGTATGCGAGGTTCGAGTGCGCGTCACGGATGCGTTCAACCAAGGTGGTGAAAGTGGGGAGCGGATCCTTCATGCCCATGTCTACAAATCTGCATTAGAGAGCTCGGAAAGTACGAGATAAGTACTCACCCTGAAATTTGGACCATGGGCTGATGCGGATGGCTGTCCTCTCTGCGCCAATACTCTCCACAACTGCGTTGATCACCTCGAGAGGGAAGCGCACACGGTTGTCTACAGATCCCCCATATTCGTCCGTCCGTTCATTTGTCATAGTCTGCAAAAACTGGTCTATGATGTAGCCGTTGGCTCCGTGTATCTCCACGCCGTCGAAGCCCGCCTCGATAGCGTTGCTTGCTGCCTTCGAGTACAGTTGGGGATATTCTTTGATCTCCACAGTTGTAAGTTCGCGCGGAACAACTCGTTCTTTGCTGTCACCGAGGGGGATAGGGCTGGGGGCGACGACATCAAACTCACCCTCCTGCCTGAGGATGGCAGGATCGGCAGTACGTCCTAGGGCCCAAAGCTGGAGGAAGATGTAAGAGCCGTTGGCGTGAACAGCATCCGTAGTCTTTGTGTGGTAAATTCAGCGCATACAGTAGTCGTAGGACAACCGGAAACACAAACCTTTTTCCATCCAGCAATCTGCGCGTCGTTCCAGATGCCCGGTACGTTCGCATATCCCGCTGCTTGAGGAGCGATAAAAGTGGCCTCTGATATGATGAGCGTTCCCGGTACGCTTGAACGCTGCGCGTAGTACGTCTTGGCAAGTTCACCGTGAACGTGCTCCTTGCTCGCACGGTAGCGCGTCAATGGAGCCATCACGACGCGGTGCTGAAGGTCGGTAGTGCCGACGCGGAGGGGCTGGAAAAGAGTAGGCGACATGACTGAAATGACGATGAGATTGTGAGAGGAGTTGTAGCAGTGGTAAGATGATTTGTTGTTGTTCGAAGGGCTTCTAAGAACGCATTTATAACCTCGAGCTCAGCCATGAGAACGTTACACTACTGCCAGGGTACAGTAAGGCTGAGAGCAGGTGGTTTGTAAGAAGGGGACCTCTAATTAGATTGGTAAGCGACTTACTGGCACCGCATCATCTCTGTCCCACTCATCTTTGTGAAGCGGACTTAACTAGATTCCCGTGCTTACAGTCGGCAGAAATTTCTACCCTGACAAGCAAGATGATTTATAAGTGAAATTACGAGAATGACGAGAGCGGACTGGAGCAGGGAAGTCTGCGATTCGGGCAACTCTCAGCGAACGATGATATGATGAAACAGCAGCACATTCTGAGGTGGCCTGTCGCTCGCTGCCGACCCACGCCCCATTTTGGCGGTCGGTCAAGTCGGTGCGATGGGTGGCATGCCCGTGGGGACTCTCGCACTGGTCCGTCCACAACTTTCCCTCTCGTTCAATAAGTCTGAGGCCTCGTGAACCCCGCTATGTCCACACTCTTTGAGCGTATGGGCGCGGAGAGTGTGGACTTCATCCACACGCTTGACGACGCCAAAGTTCCCACTGGTAGCGCGACCATGCCCAACATTGAATGGGAATTAGACGCACCAGAACAGCCCATCTGAAATCGTGGTAAACTTATTCGTGAGATATGCATTCCCATCCCGAATGTATGGTACAATTTCGCTGGCCACTTCACCGAGTTCGAGACACAAAACTAAGCTGAACATTGTAGAACGGTATTAGGCAGTGACCGCTTTCGCATACACATGTAGGAACTACAACATATTGGAAGGTACATACAGTACACTCAGAACAAGCTATTAAACGGCGAGCTAACCAAGGACAGAAACGCATAAAAGACAAGCATTTAAGAAGCAAATGCATGGACCCATGGGTGCCTGGACCATATGCTTAGTTATTTCTCAACAGGAGACCGGTCTACGAAACTCACTTGGGTCACTACGAGATCAACGGGATCGGTGGGCAAGGTCAAATGGGCCTCGTTCATTGACACTGTGACAGTTAAGTAGAGTGTTACAGCCGACGTCGACTGTCCGACTTGTCCATCACCATTGTTGAGAACAAAAGGGGCATCTACAAACGAGATGTCCAGCCAGTCAAATGATTGAGGTTCCAAATAGAAGACGAACTAATCTGGGATTCGACAGGTATCTTATACTTTCCAATAAGGATATCGCGGCGCGCGAAAGACTTCGCATAGAGACACAGTATAAGACACGAAGACGGTGGTTGTATAAAACTAGAAAGGACCTTCAGCAGATATAGGATTAGAAAGGTATTCCCTACAAGGAATCGAGTTTCTGGTCCCATTGTACTGTCTGTCCCTCTATCTGAACTCCTTCCGTCTTCTTCGTTGTCGTCTTATGAGCTATAGTGACATAGAACCGCGTTTTCCGTCCAAACTGATTCTGGGGAATATTTTGCGCTCGGAGGACTGACAAAGAGATTAAACATCTACCAGGAGCCGAATGAATCAGGATTTAAGTATATACCAGTCACCTCAACGCATACTAGCTGGGGTTGGCGCCCCTGCGGATCGGTGATCTGGGGACTGTCCAAAGACAGATAGGCATCCAACATCACTACAAAGGAAGAGAGGACCGACGAACCGCGTTTCAGAATTTTCTGGTCCAAGAGGACCCAGGCTGTAGTAGTGGACAATGACAGAAGTACTACAGGTCAAATTATCTGTGACGCACGAATCCAGTGTTATTTTCTGGTGCTCTGTGTCTTGGGTATGGGCCATATTAGAGGTGCAAGAGTCGTAGAGGATGTTCTCGGGTATTTAACGACTGTGTGGATCGGGCGTCTAGGTAAATAGGCACCAACTGTGCATCATCGATTGATCCACCATTCCTCCCGTTGTTACCATGACGTTATAAACACGTAAAACCGTCGGCCAAGCAGCTGTTGGGAAATACATAAGACATTGAGCGAAGGCTCTTTCAGTACGTGCACTGTACTGCGTACCAAGCTGCGTACTATTCCGGAGCCAACTAGATGGTCGCTATGGCCCGTAGACAAGTTGTAGTCTCGCCGAAATCGGATCAGTGGTACCTTCAGAGACCCAGTGCTGCGCGCTAAATTGATATTCTAAAGTAACTTCCTTGGGAAGATATACAATAATAGCACAGTCGGACATGTTGGGTGACGGAAGTACAGGGGAATTTAGAGCACCGCGTGTAATGCCGACGAAGCGTTTACCATCCGCACCAAGATCCGCAGGCTGATTGCACCAAGTTCGTCATGGTCAGTCACCTTGATAACACCCTGAACGCATGCACGTTTATTCAAGGGCTGTGCAAAGTCCTTGAAGCAATAGTGATATTACACGACACCCAATACTTGGCCCAGTAGTGGACATAAGCCGAACTTGAAGGAGCTAACTTTATGGCTGTTTCTAGTCAATGTGCAGTCCTTCTTTGCGAGTCGCTGCTTTGCTCCCACGAGGCAGGTTTTGTGCAGCGCCGCATGAGGGGCCGGATGAGGGGATGACCGCGCGTGGCGCGGGAGTAAAAGTGAAATGGCCCAGGCGATATGTTGGCGGGACAGCATAGAGAATGGGGGGAAGCGCGAAGCGCCTCTCGACCGAAAAGGTGGGTCTTTGTTGCCGAGGCGAGGTCGCGACACCCAACCTATAAGGAATCGATGACGCGGCGAGTGAGACTCGGCACCCCCTAGTTAGGAAGGGATGAGGTAGGCTGGCTGGAATGTGCCCTTGATGTGGCAATCGGAAGTCACTCTAGCGAACCGAGGTCATCGCAGAGGCGATGCCCTGCGGGAAAGCCCAAACCTTGTGCCTCACACCTATCCTCCTCCCACGCGTGCACCATCGTATCCACGACGTGCTCCTCTTCTGGTGGGAGGGTAAAGCCAGCGGCAGGGAAGGAGGTGCAAGCGCGTGTGGGGCAGGTACGCACGGGGAAAGGCCAATGGCAGGGAATGGGGTGCAAGCGACGCGCGGGGCAGGCCGACGACGGGAGTGCAGGCACGCACGGGGCAGGGCCGGCAGCGGAATAGGGTGCAGGCGACGCGCGGGGCAGGCCGATGACGGGAGTGCGGGCATGCACGGGGCAAAGCCGGCGGCGGGGAACGGGGTGCAGGCGATGTGCTGGGCATGCCGACGTCGGGAGTGCAGGTACGCACAGGGAAAAGCCAGCGGCGGGGAGTGAGGTGCAGGCAACGTGCGGGGCAGGCCGACGATGGGAGTGCAGACACACATGGGGCAAGCCAGCAGCGGGGAATTATGTGAGCCGCTGGCCTGCTCTAGTTGATTGTCCCGGGCGGTCTTTATTGTTGTTGTTCTCTCTTGTCCAAGGCTCTCTTGGTCGTTGAGCGGCCCCTTCCTCAGTGAGGGGATCAATGCCCGGGTGGGCATCGGTCATTGTCTGTCTTCAGAAAAAATCCCACTTGTTGTCATCAAGGCTCAGGTAGATGCCCGTGCCGGATCTTCAAGTATTCTTCAGGTGAGGCTCGAGAGATGGCCGAGGATGTATTTACAAATGGGTATTATCCGAAAGAAAAAGATCCCAGTTCTCTAGACCAGTTGGAAAATGCACTGACAACATAATTCCATTTTTTCACACGAATAACTGAGTAAAAGCAATTAAAAAGTAATTCTAATGAAAACTTAAGTCCATTCGGGAATTATCGCACTGCGAAAAAACTTAACGTTCAGCTTGTTGAGAACAATGGTCACTTATGATTTATTTCAGGGAAAAACATTAAGTTTTTTCACAACAATATAATCCTTGGATGTACATAATATTTGAATAAAATAATTTTCTCATTACAGATGATGAAAATTCTTTAAGTATTAGTCAACGCCCTCGGTTGTGGCCGAAAGTGGCAGTGTCTGCGGAATCATCTCGCTCCAACCTCGTATGGATCGCTATCATTTTGCAAAGCGCTGTAGGCTCGGTCCATTATCGTTGACCTGCGCTGAGCCTTCGCACACATCTCAGGCCTCGCTGTCCTCCTTGCAGGGTCAACGAGCCGTGATGCACTGGCATGGGATGGCTGACAATGTTCGAAGGAGCCTCTTGGAAACTCGCCCGTATTCTTGAGAGTTCGCCACAAATTCGGTTGAGACAATAACGTTCGTCCGCGGCGATTGTTGCCTTATGTCGAGTCCCGACAGGCCATACGGGCTACACCGCGGGTCAATGAACCATGATACCTAGCTGCGCTCAAAGGTGAGTCCTTTCTTACATCGCACACGCACACACTTCTTTCACCTACGGCCATAACCACCATGGCCCCCGATCTTTTACCTTTTTCTCGCCCCGAGTCACACGCTGCCTGTCAACCCCGCCGCTGGCGGCCAGTCCTTCGTTCTAATGGCACGCTGAAAGTCAGATTTTTCTCCACCGGATTCTTTCTCACTGGTTTGGTCTATGTGGCCTTCTTCTCTTCTTATGGCTCTTCGTCGTGGCGTCTCCCCAGCTTGAATCTCCCTGCACATTTCGATCCGGATCCCTTAGAGCTCGCAGACCCCCTCCTTGTTGATCCGAACTCCGCCCCCTCTCCCCCTTCTCCACTCTTTTCTCCTGATGTCCTGACTCTCGAGCAGATCAGAGACATCGTAGCTCCCACCCGCGGTTTTTTTTCTCGAGACTATAGCCTCGGTCTCGGTTGGAACAACGTCAGTGGGTCTATCGGCATTAAGTATCAGCTACGAATGATCGTTTGACAGGTACGGTACATCTACGAGACCGCTCTCCTGCAGGCAGAACTACTGAATCGTACCTTGGTTATACCCTCGTTCATCTACACACGCGCATGCGAGTACGACATGTATGTGATGCGTTCCCTACCTTGCGTCAATGTTCTCATACCTTTTCTCATGTGCAGCACTGTTTGCGCGGACTACGCCACTATGGTTAATAAGGGCGACGCTCTAGGATCGGACGAGTGGCGCGAAATGCCGATCGAGAAGCAAATGGGATTTCGCATCCCTATCTCGGTTGTTGTGAATATTACACATCTCCGTAGTCGGCAACCGGTCATCACCGCCTCGGAATACCTGCGCCTGCACGGTCAAGATCCCGAAAGCGAATCGAGCAGCGGGCTTTGGCCCCGCCAGTCGTATCACACTCACCCCAACGTCTTCGAGACGAACAAGACAAAAACGCCGTCACTATTCGTCATCGAGAACCACTGGTATGCTCCCGCAGATACAGTCCGCGTCGACTACATTCCTGAGGAGATGAAGAAGAGGGGAGGGTTGGAACGCCATCCCGGACCAGACGATTACGACGGTAGCGCCGAACATTGGCCTCCCATGGAACCCACAGAAGCTTTCTATTGATCTGGCTGAAACTGCAGTTAGGATTGGTTTCCCGCTGAACTGGGACACTGCCAAGTATGTTTTGAAGAATTCAGATCTGATCGGGGATGAAGATCTTGACGACGACGTCGTCGTCAAGGAGTTGCTAAACGCACATGGCTGGGAGGTTTTGTACACATTCCCGGCTGTGTAAGTCCCATTGTTCCACTTTGTTCGTGATTACGACGCTGATTCCACCCTCAAGTGTTAGAATGGACCTTGCTAAGATCGTTGTTGGTGATCTCAGACAAGTCGCTCCACGCTCGTCAATCCGAGGCTTCAAAGATGACTATCATGATGTGGATGCTGACGTTGTCGTACTTGCTGGAGAGACTCATGTCAATACCAAGCCCGTAAGTAGCCGTTTTGTCACTATGTGGTGAATCCAAACGATTTTTCAGGGTGCCATGCGTTTCACAGAGGAGCTGGGACGCCATAGATATGTGGGCACGGTGGTGCATTCACTCATCCAGCCTCAGAAGGTATTCGACCTTGCCGAGGTCCTGTCCTCCCGTATGCGTCAACGCACAGGAGGCCGTATGTGGATGGGAGCACACATGCGACGCGGAGACTGTAAGTACCACACACGCGCACTTCTACAAGCAGAGCAATGCTGACGCTTTGATACTCAGTCGTACGAATGGGGTGGGGGATGAGAATGTCACCTGAGGATCACGTCCGGCACGTGAAGGAACGCCTGGGGGTAGGGCGCGCACTCCTTGCCGACCTTCAGCATGGCCACGATTGGAGGACGAGTGATATCGAGGGGGCCCAGCCCGATCTGGAGCAGGCCATGTTACCGCCGCCGCAGGTCGGGGACCCCTTTTTCATCGCGACGGACGAACGCGATCCGGACGCACTGCGCAAGATCGCCGCTGCCGGCGCAGTCCTCATCTCCGACCTCCTCACGATGGAGGACCGTCGTGAATTTGGCTGGCCGTTGATGATCACGGATTTAATGGCACTCGTCGAGCAGCAGCTGCTCGTTCGCAGCAGTTACTTCTACGGACACTGCATGAGCTCGTTCTCGGGCGCGATCGTAAATATGCGCGGGGGCCGCGGGGCAGATCCACGGACCATGCTTCTGGATTGATATTTTTAGTGTCACGACTATCTCCGCTAATTTGAGCACAAAATTTAACTAATATCTTCGAACCGGATCTGAGAAAGATCTCCTGCATCCTTCCGTAGCGTCAGATGGTCTGGCGTTGCACCAAGTAGAGTCCTGGCGCAGTAGTCGTGAGGACCGCAATAGATAGACGCATTGATCGGGGTGAGATCATACACGCACCAATCGGCTTCTCCTTGATGCTCGTCACGTCGACCCAGCAATCCTCCTTGTGCGCGCCCTGCGGACAAGCCAGCAGAAACGCGTGATACGTCCCCGACTCGCATGCGAAGCTCGGCAGCTGCTCCGTCGTATTGTACCTCGGCGTAAACGAACCGACTTTGTCAACGCGGCGCGGGAGGGTCCTGTACGAGAGCGTCTGCAAGTCGACTTTGGAATCCACCGCGAGGGACCACACGTCGATCGTCGATCCGACGCGCGCGATCTCCATTGCGTCCGACCCGTACTCTGGGATGCGCAGCGCGAGGCTGCAGTTTTCCATCCCGTAATCCAACGCGCGGAACTGGGCAAAAGTTGAGATCTGCGCTTTACGTGTCAACGGGACTCTCTATAGCACGCACGCGCGCGCGCGACCCCCACCTCGGGCTCGACGAGCAGACGACGATCGTTGTACGGAACGGTGCCGTAAGCCGCCATGAACGACACCGGCCACTGCGGATAGACCTTGTCGGGTTCTGCGGCGGATACTTGTGCGAGTGCACCGTGGTAGGCCTTGGATCGGAGGGAACCGATGTTTCGTTTTGGTTCCGTTGCGGTACAGCAAGTCGAAATTGATGTAAGTGCTCGGGGTTTCCAGCTTCGCGGGGTCAGCATGGTACCAGAGGGACCGGGCGTAGCGGTAGCCCAAGGAAAGAAGGAGGACGCTGTCGAGAATCGTGCAGACCGCGATAATGACGAATCCGAGATATAAAAGGGTTTTGGACTTATCGCTTGGGACGACTGTGCGAGTACAATCAGGATAGGAAGGCGTGCCAGTACGGGCAGAAGAGTAAATAGGATAGAGTCATACTGGGGTCCCGGCGCTCTGCATCGTTGTGATCTTCTTCTAACTTATCCTGGGGTAGGGGTTGGTAGCTACGGCGCCACATGAGGACAGGGGAGGGACAGGAGAGGGGATTATACAACGAGAAAGCTTATAGAGTGGGGCATCAAACAGGCTGGCCAAGGTCACTAGACCCTGTGCGGAACTAGAGCGCGCATATTGAGCCATGTAATCGTCGGGGCAAATCCGCCGAGAGTACATGTGAGTGATGCGTGGAATCCGCGCGTGATGCCGGAATGAAACAGACATATTGAGGTCAAGGCATCAACGAATCAATAATATCATCAGCGGGAAGGCGATGCATTGCACGCGTGGTGCATCGTGTCACTAGATGTAGTGATGATACACCCAGATCGGGTAGCATAGATTCGCTGGAGATCGTTCACACGAATCGCACAAACTGAAACTTAGCTTAACACCGCCGTTGTGGTTCAGTCAAACTCGAGGCTGGGTGTTGCTAGTACAGTACAGCCACGATTCAGAGGGAGGTCGCCTGATGATGCCACGTAAAGGGACTTACTGGACAGCCGGGTCTCCTGCAGGAAATGATACCAATCCAACCAGTTCCTCGCATTGTAGTCCCAAGCCGTGTCGAAATCACGACACGTGTGCGTCTGCCCAACGCGATCCACCTCAAAGTCGCGCTGAGTAAAGTCTCCCGGCTCGAGCGTCAGGTCAGGGTGACACAGGGCCTGCTGACGGAGGTAATTCAGGCAGTGCTGGTGGTGCGGGAATCGGTGCTTGCTCGTGCGATTCGTGAGCTGCTTGTGCAAGTAGAGCAGACAATGCTCTTGGTGGTAGAGCGACACCGCAAACGTCCGGTTGTTGGCGCCGATGCGCCCCGCGCCGTCGAACCCGAACCCTCTTTCGTACCACCACTCGTCCTCTGCCCCAGGAGCGCCTACCACGTAGTGCACGCTCTCCTCCACCACCATTTCGACCTTCCGCTCCAGAGTCAGGGGGAAAAATGGCGGCCAATCGTCACCTATTAGGCCTTCGTGCGTGTCAACCTCGCCGGATCTGAGGAACGTATCAAGGGGAACTGACTGTATTCCTTCTTCATGACGATTGGTTTCGAATTGGACATTCTTGACGAATGCGAACAGAGCTGTGGGTCATGATTATAGACGCGATGCCAAGAGAGGTGACGAGTACGACGAGCACGCTGTTGGCATGCTTTTGGTACATTGTGTCCAGGAGCAGCTTTTGGGCGCGCGGAAGAGGGGAGATCTATTTGACGCACTCTCGTTCAGTTGGGGCTGTGTAACTCATCGACCCTATAATTAGAAGGTGTATCGCTTTCTGCATTGGTGATGATCGATGATCAATGATCATGCGACTCGCGGCGTTTGCGAGGCTATGGGCTGACCAGGTGGCCCTCCATATCCTAGTCCCAGGCCCATTTCTTCTCATGGACTCGGGCCCCCATCCTCGTACAGAGCCGTACTCCAGAGGTTCTTTCAAGATTCGCCTCTTATCGTCGTCCTTCCTTCCTCCCATCAACTTGACCCACCTTCCTGAGTATCCGACCAGCACTCTAGAGAGGACCTGGGCGACTGAAAATTATAGAAGTACGATACAGTATCCGAGAAAAGAAAGTGCTACACAACGTATTAAGTAAATATTCCGAGAATGCCACTACATAGAAATAAGCGAACAGTCATGTCGTGGAAATATGTAATGCTTCTGTCTACTGAATGCAACGAAACTACTGCGATACCTGGGGGAATCGTTAAATGGGAGGGGTTTATTAACAATTGAGCTGAGATGCAGGAGGCGCGAGGTGGGATGCCTGGGGAAAAGAAACCGGGAGAACAGTACTTCCAAGACTACTTGCCCAACGACCAGCATACGAAACAGGTAGAAGAGTGGATTCATGTTTCCTCTTATCTTGGGGGAAATCCCAGGTAATAGGGATGAAATGCAGCAACGGGAGCATTGCAAATACACTGGTGACAGAGACTGCCGCGCGGATACCACCTCCCTCTTGCATCCAAATATACAAGAGGATCTGTGCTGGGAGACATAACATGGACACCAGTAGTGTGAACAACCCTGGTGGCCAAGTCAACGATCTTATTGGAGATATAGTGTATGGTGCGCACAGTGCCATTCTATCCATCTCCACCGCCGTGGAGTAATATTGTCGCTGAGTCTTGCTTCAAAGGAGGCAGTTTCGAATCTTGGAGTGGTGATATTCTCCCGAAAGCGCGCCACGAGCATTGGGATATTTCCGAAATTCTCGGTGAGTACCAGCGAGCTGATGGTGGCGCTCATGCTGAAGATAAGAGCTACGTAGGTGAGTAGAAGGAGACACTCGAGGATGGCAGGTGCTGGTTGCTGCGTAGAGTTGGGGGACGACTTGAAAAAGACCAGAAGTTGTGATTCCACTCCGGAAAGGACTGTAGACTACGACGAGAATAATGTCAAGACATTGTCATACAAGTAGAGCCTGAGACGAGCGTACCACAACTGCCGCAGCTTGATACGTAGGGAGTTTGTGCTTTGTGACATCCTCTACCCTTTTTCTCGTCACGGAGCTTTCTTCGTCGACACGAGAGCGGAAGGTATTGATGTGTAGAAACCCAGACCTATACAGGCCTCCATACGAGTAGTTTTGGGGGTCATTGGTGCACGATGGGGAATGTGCAGGGGACATGCTTAGGGCCTTAGACTGAGGGAAATTCTGGGGGGAATTATGCGATATTTTCAGAGGCTTTTCAAGAAGAGCAACGTCCTCGACACGCTACAACCATGAGGACGATACCAGAGCTTGGGACCAGCTTAGACAGCATAGGTACTCCAATAAGGTGATCCACGACGAGGTGATGGTGGACAACATGCTGTCTTCAAGCTCATCCACGACAGATGCAGTTCACGGTGGCCTGGGTGTATCGGGAAAACGTTGTGAGGTGCAAGTAATGTGGCTGTTAGGATCATGGGGCACCGGTAGCGGAAATGTGGACCTGTCATGACGAACGAGAACAGAATCCAGGACCATGAAGCCTACGTGCGCCATTTGTGGGGTGAAAAATCCACGGCTGGGGTCGTGCCGCTTGACATGCCGCCAATGAGATGTTTTGCTGCAATACTAATACTGCCTAGGACCCGAAGATGTCTTTATGGTTGTTTCTGGTCAACGTGCAGTCCCACATCGGTGGCTGGGAAAGTGACGTAAATGAATAGTCCAAGATAATCATCACCTGAGTTGCCCGGAATCGATGTTCCGAACGAAAGCTGTCGTGCCAGTGTCCATTTTGCCGGCCGCGCCTAGCCTACCGTAGTGATCTGTGCGCAGGCAGGACGAAAACCAAACTATCGGTTACCCACCCAGGATCCAATTACGATGACTCAAAGGTATCGACACTCCCAAGTTTCTTGTCGTCCATAGTGAATCTGTAGCCGGGCCCATAATAACCAAGAAAAAGATTTATATACGATGTTTTTAGCATGAACTCGTGAGGCGCGCCATCTCACCAGATCTCACTGCTCGGTGTGCTGCACTGCATTTCGTCATAGGCGTTTACCTGAGTTTCAATCCCTACAGACAGTCTGGTCTGCATGTGTAGTGGCTGTCCTGTGGCTGTCCATAGTACAGTGTACCACTGCAGCCGAAAAAAACTTGGCATCAATGAATCATAATCGGATAACCAGCTATGACGTGTGCATAACATGCATGACGGGGCACGCTTCAGGTGCCACTCAAGGCGTTGATTGTGGCCACAATGTGCAGGGTGCCACGCTTATTGGCACATCCCGCCCGTATTGAAGCTGGGCAGTACTATTATAGCGATGCATGCTCTTTGCACTGGACTTTGTATCCGTACTCTACAAGAAACAAGGATAATTCTTCTCGGCAAGCGGTCACGCCGATTGCCTCTTCATCCCTCCAGCTCCCCTGACTTTACTTCGTTCAGTTCGTGAGCGAGTTTAACAACGTCATTCTGATATCTTATCAGGTCTTTCATAGAATAGAGTTCTGATACAGACGCACCCCTTTGCGTGTGATCTTCACGGCCGGATCCCCCTCGCGAGCGTTGCGTGTGATCGTGTTTCCCTAATCAAAAAGGAACACATTGGCATTTGAACCGCCTACATATGCAAGCCCTTCAGAAGGGAGTTGCGCACCTTGTTACTTTCGACCTGGGCTTGACCCTCGACGACAACCTCGTCGACTTTTCCCTCAATGTTGCTGCTTCCCCACTTCCATCTGCACGAGGCACGATTTAGTCTAGGAAGCGCAGCGAAAGTATGAGGCGCACGAAACATCCTGTCCTTTTTGTAGAGGCTCGCTCATTGTAAAACTTGCGTCGTCGAGATTCAAAGGCGAGTGATATAAAACATGCGAAGCGCGAGCGCGATATATGCAGGATCGCAATGTACGTCATCGCGTTCGTCACTCGATCGTGACATGTGGATGGAAAATGGTATCATAGGAGGCAGCCCTCCCACCGCCGCGGCAGATGGAATGGAGTAGAGTATAGAAAGTGGGGTTCTGGTGGGACTCCGAGGTGCGAGTTGTGATAATGGTGCTTCCACTTTCCACTGCATGCAAAGCATAGTTTTCAGACCAATAAAACACATAGGAAACCCTATGGAGTGTTAACCACTTATCAAGGGTTTTTTCTGTCAAAAAACTCCGAAAAAAAGAGTTTGAATATTCCAAGCAAAAACAGCACATGCAGTGAGTACTTTTGGCAGGCAATGAATCATGTGACTCGGAAAAAAATTCAAACTCTTTTTTCAGAGTTTTTCAAAAAGAAAAAAGTGGCTAACACCTTCATAGGGTTTTCTATGGGTTTTATTGGTCTGAAAACTCTGCTTTGCATGCAGTGTTCTTGACGTGTGGGTCCACTGAGAAAATGCGGGCACTGTAGGTGGCACACGACACGTGCTCTTGCTTCGGGGCGTGGCCGCGTGGCATGGCGTGGCGTCCGCGTCCACTGGCATACACTTACTCCCTTTGTGTTATGATTTTCGTGGGAAAAGAGATGGCTTCTATCTCGACAATCAGTAGCCTGAGCAAAGCACTGCCCGAGCTCGATACCTCTGAATCACAACTCGAATTTAGCCATCGACACTTCAACCCTTCACTGCTATAATTCATGGACAAAAAAGACCGCCTCAAGAAATTCTTCCAGAAACCTGTTGTTCAGGACGTAGGAAAGGCCGCATCTTCCGGACTGGTGGAAGCACTCAAACAGGCGGACGACATCGCGGGTCTCATACCAGTTCCTGGTCTGAAGTTTGCCCTGCAATCTCTTCTCGCGTTAATCCAGGCTGTCGACGTGTGTTTCGAAATTGCGATTAGGAATGTAACTGCTCACGACTCTAGCAGCAAACCGCTCAGAACTCGGACGCCACCAAGAGGCTCCAAAATCGGATCGAATCGTTGACGAAATCCATATTGATACCCATCAAAAAGGTAGATTTGAAGGACATGCCAGATGGGTTAGTTATTGAGCTGAATGGACTTGCGAAGTGAGTAGTACTACGCAGCCGTGTGGGTTCTGATCCAGCGGCTGAGGCTCGCGATAGGATATTCGAGACCAACGCCACAAACTGCCGTGTGAAAATATCTCATGGGTGGTTCCACCGGTTTGTCCGTCGCGAAGATGATCAAGGAGAGGTAGCGAACATGTCCAAGGCCATTGACGAAGCCGTAGCGCAATTTTTGGTGCGTCCCGACGGAAGGTTCTCCCGTATTTCGCGTCGATACTGAAAGCTACCATACAGTCAGTAGGGACGATCAAGTTGGTAGAGAATATGGCTCAAGTCAAGCGCGGAGTGGATGAACTGCGGGAACAGAACCAGGTCCGTGACCACTCTAAGTCAAACGAGATACCGACGTCTGAAGGAAATTACCTCAGATCAAACAGATTATTTCTAAGAAAGCGGAGAACGCCAATCACTTGTATCAATCGACGGAATCAGCACAACGTTCCAAGTGCCTCAAGGGAACTCGAGTAGCCGTTCTCAATCGAATTCGTGCTTTCCTCGAGGATACCGCGGGCGCGAACTTGTTCTGGCTTAGTGGGATTGCTGGCAGTGGAAAGTCAACTATTGCACAATCAGCCGCTGTCGAAGCGACACTCTTGGCCGACTGCATTGTCGCAAGTTTCTTCTTTTCTCAACGCGGCCATGCCGAACTCTGCGACGCTTCATTCGTCTTCCCGACACTCGCATACCAATTCAGTCTAGCAGATGCCGGCTTTCGGAAGCGTGTCTCAGGGATCGTCAAGGAGCAACCAGACATTTTCGAAAAGGATTACATTTCCCAGTACAAGTCACTCATTGTCGAGCCACTCAAGGCGATGGAATGCGCTCAGCGCCACGTTTTTATTGTCCTAGACGCATTTGACGAGTGCGAACCACGTGGAGCGACCGCCATCCTCAATACGCTGTTGAATAAGGATATCGATGTTCCTAAAGAACTGAAGGTCTTAACCACGAGCCGACCCGAAGCTCACCTATGTCAGGTTTTCTGTGCCCAGGACGACGTACAGAAGCTTAATCTACAAGACATCGACGCGAAGAGTGATATTCGCCACTACCTTCTCACGTCATTTAAACAACCGCCTATTACCTTAGCCACTCCCTTCGACGTGGGAGAAGAAGTGATTTCCAAGCTGGCGGAAAGCGCCGGAGATTCGTTCATCTATGCGGCGTCCATTCTCCGCTTTGTTTTCGACGAACACGCTCGAGACCCGCGAGGGCGGCTTGACATCATTCTTGGTAATCGAACAGATCCAGAGGAACGCCCATACGAACGCCTGGATGCCTTGTATCTCAGTATCCTCCGTCAAGCCGTGCCTTCTAGTGCGAGTAGCTCCATCAAGCGTCGGCTCCGGACTGTACTTAGCCAGCTTGTCACCTTTCGTGAGCCACTTCCGATGGTGGTGATGGGGAAGTTTTGTGGGCTAGAGCCTCGTAACATAAGGGACGCTCTTCACCACCTGCATTCTCTCATTCAAGTGCCAGATTCGGACAGTCAAGCGCCTCGTATCTACCACCTCTCATTCTCCGACTTCATTATCGACTCTACGCGTTGCGGGGATAGAGGCCTTGTGGTAGATGTTGACTCTGCTGAGAGAGATGTCCTTCTTAGCTGCTTCGGTCGTCTCTCCACGCAACTTCATCGGAATATGGCGGGTATCGATGACCCGTCTCTGTCGCATTCCGAAATCGATAGCTTTCAAACCAAGGTCGAGAACGCCGTTTCTCCCGAGCTGCGATACGCCTGCCAATATTGGGCATCTCATCTTATGAAAACCAAAGACGTCCACGACGAGAAAATATGGCTCCGCCTTCGGGACTTTCTCACTCGCCGCTTGTTATGGTGGATCGAGACAATGGCACTACTCGGCACATTGCGTGAAGCGGTGGAGTCAGTGGGACAAGTCCGTACGTGGATGGTACGTATTAGTGCGTATTTTACGTGAACCATTGAATGACGTGGCTATACTCAGACCTCGCTCAAGGGGGAAATCGGGGACAGGTCTGACTTATTGGTGGACTTGGTGAATGATGCCTTCCGTTTCCTTTCCTATCACGCGGATACTATTTCATCCAACGCTCTACACACTTACTACTCCGCATTACCCTTCACACCTACGGAGACGCAGCTGCGGAAAATTTATGCTCACGAGCTCGAAACATCTGTCAAGATTTCACATGGGGTTGAGCGAGGATGGGATCCCACCGTGATGGTCATGCGGTTCAAGGCACCTATATGGGGCGTTTCCTGGTCCCCGAACGGTCAATTCATCGCTGCAGTCGAATCTAAATCTGTTGAAATACGGGATACGCTGATAGGCTCCTCTGTGGTCTCGATTGATTTGCCAAAGCCCTTGTTTTACGTCTCGTCCTATATCGATGAAGTCGATGTTGGGCAACGCTTGAAGGGATTAGTCCAGATGCCGGCCATACCGATCGGAGGACAGACAATGGAATCATACCTCGTAGAAATGCTCAACTACGCTGGATACATCGCAAGTCTTGCGCCTGTTTCGGGTTTAAAGAATGTACTCGGCTCATTGCTAGCACTGATTCACGCTGGATATAACTACGGACAAGATGAGCCAATGCGGAATCTTGCAAGCAGCGTCGGGTCGTTTACTGAAGTCGTATCAATGCCGATCAAAGAAAAGGAGTTGAGTGACATTCCTCGTACGGTCATTAATGATCTGGAGGAGTTCACAAGGTGAGTGTAGCATCGGACGTTTATTCGTGTGGCTGATCACTTTGAAAGAGCGATTGAGGCCGCTACCGCAACTTGTCGACAGAAGTTATCCCGGGGAAGATTTGAACGATTTGCGGCGGGGATAGAGACTGTGAGAACGCAGATGATACGGGAAGTGACAAATTTTTATTCGTGCATTTCGGATGCCATCGAACGGTTCACGGTAAGTCCGGTTGGGAACAATAGCCCTATAGTATTATTGACAACGTATTTACAGAAGGGAGAGACGATCCAGCTGCTCGAAAATATTGGGAAAGTTAGGTGCGGGGTGAGTGAATCACAAGTGGACGAGTTCCAACTCGAACTCAATACGACCGTGACTGGCATCTGACAACATCCCTACAGATTGAACCGATCGTTTCCAAGAAGACAAAGAATCCCAACTTGTCGACACATGCACAACGTGCTGAGTGCCTAGAAGGAACTCGCGCAGCCTTTCTCGATGAAATTTTTGCGTGGCTCAGGGACCCATCTAGTGCGAGAGTTTTTTGGCTCAGCGGCATCGCCGGTAGCGGGAAGTCGGCCATTCTTCAATCGGCTTCCATACACGCCGCCCTACTGGCTGATCATCTTGTTGTCAGCGTCTTTTTCTCGCAATTTGGCCACGCGGGACTTTATGACCCGTCCTCTGTCTTTCAGACACTCGCCTTTCAGTTTAGTCTATTGGACATTGGTTATAAGGAGCGCATCTCAAATGTCATCAGCGAGTATCCCGACATCTTCGAAAATGATCTACGATTCCAATATGAAAAACTGATCATCGAGCCGCTGCGTGCAATACGTCGACCTCACAGCTACGTCCTCATCGTTCTGGATGGACTCGACGAATGCGAACCTCATGGAACGACCGCAGTTCTGGAGGTGCTGTTGGCTGAGGACGTCGATCACCCTAAGGAGCTCAAAATCTTAACTGCAAGTCGTCCCGAGGTTCATCTGCGTAAGGTCTTTGATGCCCAGAGAGACATACGGAAACGCAGTCTGGAAGATGTTGAGACGGAGAGCGATATTCGACATTACCTCCGGACGTCATTTGACCAACCGCCCAACCTTTTGGTTAACCCATTCGCTGTTTCCGAGGAGACGATATCTGAGTTGGCGAAGCGGGCTGGGAACTCATTCATTTATGCGGCGACAATTGTCCGATTTATCTTTGACTGTCAAGACCCACAAAAGCGGGTCGACTTTCTTCTCAGTATTAGAGCGGACTCTGATCTGGAGCAATATCCGTACGCACATCTAGATGCTTTGTTTCTCAGTATCCTCCAGCAAGCCCTTCCGCTCGGAGCCAACGGGTACGAGAAGCACCATCTTCGGACAATACTAGGCTTGCTCGTATGCTTCCGTGAACCGTTCCCGATTAGCGAGATGGAAACGTTCTGTGGGTTAAAACCCGGCGACGTCATGAAGACCGTTCACCAGCTGCTCTCTCTTGTTCAAGTGCAGAGTCTCAGTGACTGTGCACCTCACATCTACCATCGTTCATTCATTGACTTCGTCGTCGATCCCGCACGCTGTACAGACAAGAACCTAGTCGTGGATATTGGCTCAACTGAGAGGCGTATCTTTGATAAATGTTCCTCTCTCTGCAATCTGTTATCACAAAAAATAGTAAACGATTCTGCGGCGAACAATTCAGGCCCTGTATGGGAATGTTATCCCACCAATCCGGCTTTTTCCACGCAGGAGAAATACGCGTGCCTATATTGGGCTTCTCACCTCACTAATATCAAGGACGTCGACGAGATTACACTATATCACCTCGATGGCTGCTGCCTGTTGAGATGGATAGAGACAATGACAGTGCTCGGTATGCTGCGTGAAGCAGTTACACATATAGGCCGAGTTCATACATGGGTGGTAAGTATTACCGTGTTTGCATGACCCATAATTAACGTGATACGCCTACCATATCCAGACCTCAATGAAAGGGCAGGCTGACAAACCACCCGACCAACAGGTTGACTTGATGGACAATGCCTTCAGTTTGCTCCTACACCACGCGACGACCATATCGTACGACTTGCTACTCATTTACAACTCTGCACTCTTTACATCGGCCGCGGGGTTTCAGCTGCAAGTGGTACAGGTGGCGCGCAGTCCTGCCAGTCCAACTCGCAGTAGCTGGCGCGTTCGCCCGCCCCCGCTGGGGGCCTACTCTCTACCCCGAGTCGATCCTTCGCATGGATCAAGCGTTCTCATGTCCACATTCAAGTTGTGCTCTGAATTTACGCCAATTCTCACTTGGTCTCCAAACAGTCAACATATCGCCGTGTTCCGACTTAATGGTATCGAAACACGGGATGCCCTGTCAGGCTCCATTGTGGATTCATTCTACTTTTCACCACCTCTAGAGTATGTGTTAGATCCCAAAAAGGTTTCGAGTCGATGTCTCGCCTTTTACCCAGATAACTCGAGGATCGCATATGTAACAAGGGGAGACAGGGTGCGCGTGCGGAACACGTTGGCTAAGACGGAGGAGTTTGTGGTGATGAGCCACGAGGGCGGACTGGTGAGCATCAACGTGTCACCGAACGGGAAGTTGCTCGTGTTCGCCTCAAAGTCAGGACATATCCAAGTCTGCGACGCTGATAATGGAGCTCCTATTCGGGCCATTGAGACGGATACCAAACTAAAGTCGACGTCAATCTCCCCTGATAGCCAATCTATCGTCTCCTTTTCCTATTCGCGCAACCACGGAGTACGAATCTGGAACGTAAATGACGGGCGCCTTCTGGGCATACTTCCTCACGATATCATATCAGTCTCGTTTTCTCCGGACAGCAATCAACTTGCCAGCGCCTACGAGGATGGCCTGATTCAAGTTTGGGGAACGTCGGCTACACAACCAACCCTGGAATGGCGCACTGGCCCCCAGCCCGTGTGTGTTTTCTTTTCACCAAATGGTCGCCAATTAGCCACACCGACGGGTGACAATGTGTATATCTTGCGCCGAGACGCCAATGGTGTCGTGGCGTTGAATGGGCATACCAGTCCGGTGACGTCATCAGCATTTTCTGCCGACGGCTTGACGCTCGCTTCGGGATCGTTGGATGGGACTATCCGAGTTTGGGATGCTTCTTCCACTGGAAGCAACACGGTCGAGAATGGTAAACAAGAAGGGTGGTATCGTGTGCACTGGTCACCGAGAAGTCGGTTTGTCATGGCATTAGGGCGCGAATTGAATGTGTGGATTTGGAGTACTCAGGACGGGACTTCCAGAGTGTTACGAGCATGGAACAAGCATCTCGAGCGTCTGCCATTCGATGTGGATGATTCCCCTGTGGCGATTTCCGATTGCGGGCGCTATTTTGCGGTGGAATCATCGCGTTCACCTCTTGACGGTGGCGCCGTCGATACTTACATTTCCACCCGAGAAATTACACCCGACATCACACCGTCAAACCAATTGAACCCGGGCCCGGGTTCGAAATGCTACGAGTTCTTTCCGAATTCAACCCGATTCGCAGTAACTTCTCTGAACGAAATATATATCTGGGATGCCTCAGTCGCCGATTCTGAAGTTACTCGTCTCGCTGGCCATTCGAGGGAGATCGATGATCTTTACTTCGTTCCCGACGGCTCTCGACTTCTGTCCCGAGCCGGTGACGAAGTTTTTTCCTGGGACGTCCGTACCCTCCAGCCTTTGTCCATCATAACTGGTAGCGTGGTCCCGCCTCTTCCTGTCATGAGCATGGAGGATCACTGGATAGCAGTGATGCTGCCCGACGGCGGCAGACGAAAGCGCCTGTTTAGGTTACCTTCAGGGTATGAGTCACCGGGTGGGTCTTGGAATGTGAGGGCGTCGAGGTCGTCAAAGCGCATATTCATGGAGTGTAGAAACGGAAATGCTCTGATTGCTCTTATTGTTGATTTTTCTGCACTCCCAGCTTTTGGTTTACAGAATTAGTGTACGACTGATAACTGTCCCCTATGCTCTCCACTCTGGATCGTCGTAGATTCCATAAATTTAGTCGGTCGCGCTACTATTACGACGTCTTAGTCTCTGGCTTGTATCTGAGAACGGTCCGAGAATACTATTTGCGTCTGTCCGAGTTTACGGCTGCATCCATCTGTATCCTCGTCTCATTATTATTCCGTCCCCGACTACTGTCTACGCTTCTGTTGGTTCGACTCCCCATATGTTACTCGCCATAACGAGGCACCAAGGAGTGAGGCCCACAATACACATCCACACGATTACACGTAACAAAGGAGCACAGTATTGAGCAGTCGATTCTATTGAGGTTGGAAGATGTAAGAATCGCGCTGGCATGATGCACCACGCACTAGCCAACATAAGGCCATGGACGTATTATTGAAGGTACGGATGCTTCAATGTTAGATGCTGCTACGTCGCATAAATGAATGTGAACGAATTAGTGCGTGTATGGGCGGTGTCTGCATGATAGACAATGCCTTCTGAAGCGAGTAGTACAGGGGAATCTGAGGTAGAATACTCAGTGCTCACTTCAGTCACTGCGTGTGCGAAGGCAGAAACTGAGGGGCTGCGGTAGAAGGGTTTATGAACTAGGTACCATACCAGAGAACTATACCATACTAAATTTATGCTCTGCTTCCGCAGATCAACAGCAGTCTTTGGACGTCTAGTACCACCAGGAGAGGGCCCAGGGGCCCAATCCGAGGATCAGAGGAAGTAAATTCTAAGGAAACGAGATGAACTACTAGTACAAAGGATATCGCGCGGGTTTGCACCAGGCACGCATCGAATGAACAGATACGAACGAACTGAAACATAGCCTCACAAGAACATATTTCGACACGTACGTGGTCTCAAAAGATTACCGGGACTGGTTTTGGTACTGTGACTGAAGTCTCCAAGCCTTGCTCCAAGTCCCATCTTGGTAGGCGGCGGGCGGCCCACCCCCGACAATGCGCGGAGAACTCACGCTCACCTGCGCGTCTGCGTAGCCTCCGTTGAAGCCCAGGGCCATCTCAGCATGTGCCAACCGGATGCTAATGAGACGATTGGGATCAAGTAGCCAAGCAGCACAAAATGACAAGAGCACATGCCGTGCGAATACGTCGCCATCGTCGTTCCAGCACATTGGGAACTGCCCCTACGACCTCCGTGCACCCTCCCATCTCGATGGAGACCCTGCAGGTCCTCAAGAGCGATGAACAGACACCCTTGATGACGGAATCAACACCGCGCAATAGGGACTCTCGTTGTGCAGCGTGCAGGCAAGAGGGTCCCGATTAGCCTCCCCGGAGAATGTAAGAGAAAGATGGGTAGCAACGCTCACCTGTTGATTTTCCCATCCACACGACCCAAACGCGATCAGAAACTGATCGCCCGCGCCTAAAAGGTCAGACGTCATCCTCTAGTGGATGCCCGTAGCGGTGTAAATGGCCCGGCTCGAACTTGCGACTGGTCTTCTGCACAGTTTAGAGCAAGGAACGACGTGCCACCGTAAGTCGCGTCGCGCGCTCTGCTCGCATAATCCCACGGTGTCCCGGCGCGCCAGGAGTAACAATCGGGAGAACGGCAACAAGGGGTCTTCCTCTACGTACTCTTAGTCTTCCTGCGGGCTACGGGCGGGTGTAAACGGGTTGCGCCCCCTGCCGCCTTGGTGCACGTACTTGCCAGGGGCACGCGGCGTGGTCTGCATCACACGACCGTCGTCTTGCGTGGCGTATCCTTGGTCTTTAGGCACGCTAGTCACCGAGAACAGGACGGGCGAAGCTACTCTGGTCGGGGGTCGGATGCAGGAGTGTTGGGATGCGGATACTCGAGGAAGGACTAAAGTGATCGGATTGCTTGTCGGAAATTTGTTCGAGCAGGCTTGAAGGCCGATCTTGAGTTCCCATAGTTTATGGTGGATTTTGAGTGGTCGGCGTTCTCGCCACGAATTCGAAACACGTCAGGGTGAATGGAGACGTGCGATTTCCCCTTCCTGAAGAAAAAAACCCGATAGGCGTCTGTAGGTCAAAATATAAGTGAAGGTGGCCTTGCGAGTTGGTGCAACGCTCAGGCTGACGGGTTGGATGTCCTGTACAGACATTGCCACATTCGCGAGTCCAAGTCGCGCTCACTGCCATGGACCACGGTACCGTTATTGGTACCATTTCATTCCTACTAGTACCTTCCCTTTACAGTAACTTAGTTCCACATGACATGAAGCTACAATAGCGCGCTTCGTCGACGTAAAGAGTCCACCTTATTTTTATTTTGTCTGGGCAGCGGCACATGCCCTCGTGCGCTTCCGATTTCTAGTCCTTCACCCGCTCGCTCCGGGCCAATCATTGAGGCAAGTGGACCCCGCATGCTTTTTCCCACCCTGTATTCGTACTACCTACACTTGTCTCGCATTTAAACCATTCATCTTCTTTCCTTGTCGCTCCAAAAGCCCTCCCCCCGGACGGCGCCCAGCAGACCAGCGAACCTCAAAGATGGCACCTTTCTATCGTCTTCCGCGGGATAACCATGTACATAGACACATTTTCCCATGTGAAGATATCTTAGGTACGATAAGGGTTTTCTCATGGAAAAATCCGATTGAGGGTTTCAGTTGTAAGTTAGCTGAAGGTAGGACTTTAAGAGTCCGCATCTGCGTACACTCGGGCCCCCGCTCGCGCAGTCACTTCCCCTCGTGCATCTTGAGTAACTCCTACCGAGAATTCAGGAATACGGTTCCATCATCTGTACTCATACCCGTACAAGTTCTCACCAGGTGACCATCATGATCAATGCACGTAACCAAGTGTAACTACTTGAAGCATTTTGTCCTCGGGGGCCTGTTCCGCCGCAAGCTGTGCCCTTCTGGGGCTCTCTAGGAGGGCAGGGGACTGATGACCAACAAAACTGCCGTTGGCCATCAGCGCCTAACGTGAGCCCTGCGACGATTGCGCGTTTCGAGTACACGGGAGACGCGGAGGGCGTCGACGCGTTCAAGGTCATCCAAGTGGACGTGGTGACGCACGTGGCGACTAACGTGAGGTGAGAGGTGCATACAGGGGTTGACTCGTTCTTGAAGTTTGCTTACTCTAGTCACTCTAGCATGCAGTTTACAGTTTATTCTCGGTTCTTTGCAAATACGTTCTGAGGGTGGCATTATGTCGCGATAGAAGTAAATAGGTCCTGGTTCAAAACTACAAGGGACTCGGTATTAGAGGAGTAAGAGCATACCATAGCCCTTAGCCCTTCGACTCGAGAGGGTGCACCGCCAAATTGGCGAGGGTAAGCGTAGACAGAAGATCCGCCAGTCATTGAGATTCGCCATTATTGTCGTTTAGGCACAGTGTTTTAAAACAGTATAGGGAGTGCATGATAATATAAAACAAATGCTCACAGTCATGATGTGTTCTCGTCCTCGTCGGTGGGTGGTGGCGCCTTCATGCGTCGCTGGTAACAATTCGTGTCACAGTTGTCGTTGTCGTTGTCGTCACGTTGTGGTTATCAGAGTCGTTATTCCGCCTTGTCGGATGGTCTCGGTCATCGAGATTGGCGGGCTCTTCACAACCTGCTCGCGTCGCGAGCAATCGCCATAAGGTGCTCACGTTACTTGCATCTTTTGTAAGGAAGCGCTGTATTGTCCTCTGTCAGAGTGGGAACGGTACACTGAGAACTCGTAACTTACTTGCACACCTGCGTGGCCTCCGTTGAAGCCCAGAGCCATCTCTATGTGTGGCAACTGGATTCTAACACAACGATCAGACGCAGGTGGCCAAGTAGCACCAAAAAAAAGGTACCATACGTATACGTCACATACGTCACAGTCACCGTCTTGCTCATTATTATACCATTATTCATTATTTCCATCTCCGAGCACATTGGGAACTGCCCTGCCACGACTTCCGTGCTCGCGTCTCGACTAGGGCCCTGCAGGTCGAGCGAGGAACAGACACCCTTAATGACGAAACAACCACAACACACCCACTGTACGATGCGCAGGCGAGAGGGTCACGATTAGCCTTCCCGGAGGACGGAAGCGAAAAACAGGCCGCAATGCTCACCTGTTGATTTTCCCATCGATGTGACCTAACCGAAACACGATCAGCGACTGATTGTCCGTGTCGGAAAGGTCGAGGGTCATCCCCCAACGGATGTCTGTCACGGTGTAAATACCCGATTCGAGCTTGCGACTGGTCTTCCGCACCATTTGGAGCAAGGACCAGCGCGCCGCCGCAAGTCGCGTCGCGCACTCTACTCGCAAATCCCGCGGCGTCCCAGCGCGCCGGGGGAAAACAGTGGCAAGAGGCCCTCCTCTGCGTTCTGTTGGTCTTCCTACGGACGCATATACTTGCGTACCTTATCGTTGGTCTTCGAGGGCGCTGGTCATCGGGAACGGGACGGGTGACGGAAGCCGGGGATCGTCGGAGATCGGATGGGGCGTGTCGGGACGCGGGAACTCGGCGGAAGGAGTGCTTGGATTGCTTGTCGGAAGCTTCTTCTAGGAGGCCGGGTGCGATTTCCCCTTCTTGAAGAAATTAGTCCCATGAGCTTCAACAGAAGTCGAAAGGTCAAAATAAATAAATAGAGGTGAGGTTGTCCCTGCAAGTTCGACGAAAGTGACAAGTAGCATTTCGGCAATTGCCACCCTCTTACAATATTGCTTCCTTCCACTCATCCTCGCACATTTAAACTCCCTTCTTTGTCACCCCAAGAGAGCCCTCCCTCCGGTTGGCACCGCTTAGCAGACCAGCGAACCTCAAAGATGGCCTTTTCTATCGACTCCTGCGGAGTATCCATGTGCATACACCAAGGTGTACACTTTTACCCATGTGGAAACCTCTCAAGTACGATGGGGGTTTTCACACGGAAAACCCAACTTAGGGTTTCAGTTGTGGCCCATTACTATTTTGTGTTACGATTTTCGTGGGAAAAAGGGTGATGGCTTCTAAATCTCGACAATCAATATCATAACCTCAAGCCGAGTACAGTAAAGCACTGCTCGAGCTCGATATCTCTGAATCACAACTCAAATCCAACCATCGCCCCCTCAAACCGTCACTGTAATCCATGGATAAAAAGAACCGCCTCAAGAAATTCTTCCAGAAACCTGTTGTTCAGGATGTGGGAAAGGCAGCGTCATCCGGACTCGTGGAAGCACTCAAACAGGCCGATGGAATTGCGACTCTCGTACCTGTTCCGGCTTTGAAGCTTGCCCTACAATCTCTCCTCGCATTAATCCAGGCTGTTGACGTAAATTAATTTTTAAACGCAATTAGAGTTTAAGTGCTCATCATTTTGACAGCAAACCGCTCAGAACTCGGACGCCGCGATGAGGCTCAAAAATCGGATCGAATCGTTGACGACATCCATATTGATGCCCATCGAACAGGTAGATTTGAAGGACATGCCCAAAGAGTTAGTTATCGAGCTGGATCGACTTGCAAAGTGAGTACACAGCCGTGTGGTTCTGATTCAGCAGCTGAGGCTTGCAATAGGATATTCGAGACCAACGTCACAAGCTGCCGTGTGAAGATATCCCATGGGTGGTTCCGCCGGTTTATCCGTCGCGAAGATGATCAAGGAGATGTGGCGAACATGTCCAAGGCCATTGACGAGGCTGTAGCGCAGTTCTTGGTGCGTCCGAACGGACGGGTTTTCCTATATTCTGCACCGATATTGAAAGTTATTATATAGTCAGTAGGGGCGATCAAGTCTGTGGAGACTATCGTTCAAGTCAAGCGTGGAGTAGATGAACTGCGGGAACAAAACCAGGTTTGTGACCATTATCTCGGTCAAACGAGAGACGATATCTGAAAGCAATTACTTCAGATCAAACAAATCATTTCCAAGAAGGCAGAGAACGCCAACCACTTATATCAATCCGCGCAATCCGCGCAACGTTCCGAGTGCCTTGAAGGAACTCGAGTAACTGTCCTCGAACAAATTCGTGCTTTCCTCGAGGACACAACGGGCGCGAGCTTGTTCTGGCTTAGTGGAATTGCTGGTAGTGGGAAGTCAACCATTGCACAATCAGCCGCTGTCGAAGCGAAGCTGTGGGCCAACTGCGTTGTTGCAAGTTTCTTCTTTTCGCGACGTGGCAACGCCGAACTCTGCGACGCTTCATTCGTTTTTCCGACGCTCGCTTATCAATTTAGCCTAGCGGATGCTGGCTTTCGCAAGCATGTCTCGGTGATCATTAAGGAGCACCCCGACATTTTCGAAAAGGACTATATCTCTCAGTTCAAGTCACTCATTGTCGAGCCACTCAAGGCAATGGACTGCGCTCAGCGCCACGTTTTTATTGTCCTGGATGCGTTCGACGAATGCGAACCACGTGGGGCGACTGCCATTCTAAACGCCCTGTTGAATAAGGGTATCGATATTCCTAAAGAACTGAAGGTTTTAACCACGAGCCGACCCGAAGCCCATCTACGCCAAGTTTTCTGTGCGCAGGACAACATACGGAAGCTCAATTTACAAGATATCGAGGCGAAGAGCGATATTTACCACTACCTTCTCACGACATTCAAACAACCACCCATTACCTTGGCCGCTCCGTTTGATGTAAGCGAGGAAGTGACTTCCAAGCTGGCAGAAAGCGCTGGAGACTCTTTCATATATGCGGCGTCCATTCTCCGCTTTGTTTTTGACGAACACGATCAACATCCACGAAGGCGGCTAGAAATCCTTCTGGGTAATCGAACAGATCCGGAGGAGCGCCCACACGAACGCCTGGATGCCTTGTATCTGAGTATCCTCCATCACGCTGTTCCCTCTGGTGCGAAGGGCTCCATCAAGCGCCGGCTCCGGACTGTACTTGGCCAGCTCGTCACCTTTCGTGAGCCGCTTCCGATGGCGGTGATGGAAAAGTTCTGCGAGTTAGAGTCTGACGACGTAAAGCGCGCACTTCATAACCTACATTCCCTCATTCAAGTGCCAGATTCCGACAACCAAGCACCTCGTGTCTACCATCTCTCATTCTCCGACTTCATTATCGACCCTACGCGTTGTGAGGATGCAGACCTCGTGGTGGATGTTGACTCGGCTGAGAGAGAGGTCCTTCGTAGCTGCTTCGATCACCTTTCCTTGCGACTTGATCGGAATATGGCAGGTATTGAAGACCCATCTCTGCCACATTCAGAAATTGATGGCTTTCAAACCAAGGTCGAGAATGCCGTTTCTCCCGAGCTGCGATACGCGTGCCTATATTGGGCTTCTCATCTTATGAAGAATAAAGATCCCCACGACGATAAAATGTGGCCCCGCCTTCAGGGCTTTCTCACTCGCTGCTTGTTGTGGTGGATAGAGACGATGGCGTTGCTCGGCACGTTGGGTGACGCGGTGGAGTCGATGAGCCAAGTCCGTGCGTGGATGGTAGGTACCAGTGCATGTTCTGCATGAACCATTGGATAACACGGCTGTATTCAGATATTGCTAAAGAGGAACGTCGGCGGCGGATCTAGCCTATTGGCCGACTTGGTAAACGATGCCTTCCGTTTTCTTTCCTACCATGGCGACACCATTTCGTTCAACGCGTTGCATGTTTACCACTCTGCATTACCATTCACACCTTCGGAAACACAGCTGCGACAGATCTATGCTCACGAACTCGGAACATCTGTCAAGGTTCTACGTGGGGTTGAGCGGGGATGGGACCCAACGGTAATGGTCATGCGGCACGAGGAACCTGTATGCAGCGTTTCCCGGTCCCCGAACGGTCGATTTGTCGCTTCAGCTGGACTGAAGTCTATTGAAATACGTGATGCGCTGATAGGCTCCTCGGTGGTCTCGATCGATTTGCCAAAACGTTTGTTATATTCCTTATCTGCTGATACGGATGTTGGACACCGCCTGAGGAAATTACTCCACTGGGAGATACGCCCGATGCTGATCGGAGCACAGAAAGCGAAATCAGGACTCATGGAAGCATTTGAACGTGCAGAAGACACCGCAAGTCTTGCGCCGGTTCCGGGTTTGAGGAATGTACTCAGCTCTTCGATTGCACTGATTCATGCTGGATATGGACTTAGACGACCCGGAGTTCAAGAAGAGTACTTGCAAAAGACGATGATAACAGTTGAACATGAACTTGAATTTCTCATCAAGTCTTTCACTGAAGTCGTATTAATGCAGATAAAAGAAAAGGAGCTGAGTGATGTCCCCCGTCAGGTGATTAACGATCTGGAGGAATTTACAAGGCGAGCGCAGCGATAGACACTTGTCTCTGTGACTGATCATCTTCGAAGAACGATCGAGGTCGTCACCGCAACTTTACGACAGGTGTTGTCCCAAGAAGAAAAGCTAAGAAGATTGGAATTGTCGAGGATATATGGAGATAAATTGAGATTAGACTTACAATATGATTGGTTATGTATGTCATGGCGTTCTTTCTTGTTGGATGCCATGCAACAATTCATGGTAAGTCCAGTCTAAGACAATAACTTTACGGTAATAATGACAAGGTATTCACAGAAGAAAGCGATGATTCAGCTGCTAGACTCGGAGAATGTTATGGACCTCAAGCGCAGCAGGGTGAGTGAACCACCGGTGGATGAGTCCCAACACAGTACGACAGATGCGAAAGTACATCTAACGGCATCCCTACAGATTGAACAGATCTCAAAACGGGTCGGTCTCATCGACCGTACCAGGTCTATGGAGCAGTTGGCATGTTTACAAGCAGCACAATGCGCTGAGTGCTTAGAAGGGACTCGCACAGCCGTCCTCGATGAAATTTTTTCGTGGCTCAAAGACCCATCTGGTGCTAGAATATTCTGGTTAAGCGGGATCGCCGGCAGTGGGAAGTCAGCCGTTGCTCGATCGGCCTCCATAAGCACCGCTCTTCTAGTTGAACATATTGTCATCAGCATCTTCTTCTCGCAGTTTGGCCACGCAGGACATTGCGACCCGTCCTCCGTCTTTCAAACATTCGCCTTCCAGTTCAGTCTATTGGACATTGGTTATAACGAGCGCGTCTCAGAGGTCATAAACGAGGACCCCAATATTTTCGAAAAGGACTTACGATTCCAATATGAAAAACTGATTATCGAGACGCTCGGCGCAATACGCCGACCTCACGGTCGCATCCTCATCATTCTGGACGGACTTGACGAATGCGAACCTCACGGAGCGACCGCCATTCTGAAGGTGCTGTTGGCTGAGGACGTTGATCACCCTAAAGAGCTCAAAATCTTTATTGCGAGTCGCCCCGAGGCTCATCTGCGTAATAGTTTTGATGCACAGAACGACATACGGAAGCTCAGTCTGGAAGATGTTGAAACGGAGAACGATATTCAACTCTACCTCCGCACATCATTCGAGCAACCGCCTACACTCATGGTCAACACATTCACTGTGTCCGAGGAGACGATATCCGAGCTGGCGAAACGGGCTGGGAACTCGTTCGTTTATGCGACGACTATTGTCCGATTCATCTTTGACAAACACTCTCAAGACCCACGAAGGCGGATCGACTTTCTTCTTAGTAACAAAGCGGATCCGGAGGAACACCCATACGCACGCCTGGATGCTTTGTTTCTCGGTATCCTTCAGCAAGCCTTTCCCCCAAGCTTACTGCTTGGAGCCAGCGACGACAAGTGCCGACTACGGACAGTACTAGGTCTGCTTGTATGCTTCCGTGAACCAGTTCCGATGAAAGACATGAAGGCTCTCTGTGAGTTGGAACCCGGAGAAGTTCGGAGGGCCCTTCACCGTCTGCATTCCCTCGTACAAGTGCCGGACCGCGACCAGGAGGCACCTCGCATCTACCATCGTTCATTCACTGACTTTATTGCCGATCCCGCACGTTGTCCAGACCGAAACCTTGTTGTGGATATTGGCTCGAATGAGAAGCGTATCTTCAATATATGTTCCTCTCTCTGGAATCCGATGAAAACACCCATTACGAAGGAAAACGCTCATGCAACAACAGCTAACAACCGTGGCGACCCAACTTTCTCTTTCAGACGGGCGCCATACGTGTGTCTGTATTGGGCTTCTCACCTCACTAAGATCAAGGATGTCGATGAAAACACACTGTGTCACCTTGATGATCGCTGCCTGTTAAGATTGATAGAGACAATGGCACTAGTAGCGGGTATGCCGCTGCATGAAGCAGTTACACAAATAAAGCAAGTTCGTACATGGATAGTGAGTGTTTTGTGTGGTCGTGATAGGTAATTAATGTAATATGACTATATTTAGACCTCATTGAAAGGACAAGCCGACAAAGCATCCAACAGACTGGTGGACTTGATGGAAAACGCCTCCCGTTTGCTTCTACACCACACAACGATCACTTCATGCGACTCGCTGCTCATTTACGACTCTGCATTCTACACACCGGCGTTCCTTGAAGTACATGAACAGCTGCCGCCGCTAGTGGTGGAGGTGAGGTATGACAGCCACAATCCTCGCCTTGACGACCGCGAAATTGTTCATCATACGGATCCAGTTTCGTCCCTGGTGCCTATGTTTAGGACGTACAACAGTTTTATGCAGGTCTTCGCCTGGTCTCCAAATAGTCGACTCATCGCAGTGTCTCGAGTCACTGGCATCGACATACTGGATGCTCTATCAGGTTCCATTGTGGATTCATTCGATTTGTCGCCGTCTTTGGAGAATGTGTTCGATCCCAAAAGGGTTTCGCGGCAATGTTTCGCATTTTACCCAGATAACTCGAGGATCGCATACGTAACACGGGGTGGCCGGGTGCAGGTCCGGAACACGTTGGCTAGGACGGAGGAGTTTGCCGTGACGGGTCACGGACTGGTGAGCATCAACGTGTCACCTAACGGCGAGTTGCTCGTGTCCGCCTCGAACTGGGGGTATATCCATGTCTGCAACGCTGAAAATGGAGATCTTCTTTGGGCCGTTGATACCGGTACCAGGCTAAAATCGACGTCGATCTCCCCGAATAGTCGATTGATCGTCTCCCTTTCCTATTCACGCGACCACGGCGTGCAAATCTGGAACGCGATTGACGGACTCCCTCTCATCACACTTCCGCACGACATCATATCTATCTCCTTTTCTCCAGACAGCAATCAACTCGCCGGCGTCGATGAAGAGGGTCTGGTCCGAGTGTGGGGGACGTCACAAACGACTACAGCACCAATCCAGGAATGGAGCATTGGCGCACTACCCGCCTGTCTTTGCTTTTCGCCTGATGGCAGCAAACTAGCTGCCGCGGCGGGCGACAACGTGTACATCTTGCGTCGTGACGCTGACGATTTCGCGACGTTGGATGGGCACACTGGTCCGGTGACATCATTAGCATTTTCTGCCGACGGCATGACGCTCGCCTCAGGGTCGTTGGACGGGACTATTAGAGTTTGGGATGTCTCTTCCATCGGAAGTAGCACGCTCGGATTCGTGAAGGATAAACAGGCAGACTGGCATGATGTGTCCTGGTCGCCGAGAGGTCAGGTTGTCATGGCGTCTAATTTTCGGGAAAGTAAGGCGTGGATTTGGAATACCCAGGACGGGTCCTCTAGAGCGGTAGAAGATTGTTTCCCTGTGGCAATTTCCGACTGCGGGAAGTACCTTGCTACACATTCAAGTTCACGGACGCAGAACACCGAGACGATTACCACACGGAGAATCGCATCCGACGTCGCACAATCAAACTCATTCTCATTCAGCTTTAAGGCCTCGCCGGACTCACTTCGCCCCAAGTTCTTTCCGAATTCGACCCGATTCGCTGCGATTTCCGGGAAGGAAATATTTACCTGGGATGCCTCGGCTGCTCATCCTGAAGTTACTCGCCTTGTCGGCCACTCGGAGAAGCTCTGTGATCTTTACATTGTACCCGACGGATCCCGACTTCTATCCAGAGCTGGCGAGGAAGTTTTTGCCTGGAATGTCGATACACTCCAGCTAGTCTCCAGAACTGGTAATGTGATCCCGGCCCTGCGTTACCATTCCCCTATAATTGAGATCACGAATGATAACTGGGTGGTAATGACACTGCCTGACAATAGCGGACCAATACGCCTGTTCAGGTTGCCTTCGGGGTACCGACCATATATGCTTTCAACTTGGAGCATTACCATGTCGTGGTTGTCTAAATGTATACTCATCAGGAGCGGAAACGGAAACGTTTTTATTGTTGATATTTCTGCACTCCCAGCTGTACTAACGACTGACCTTACAAACTGATTTTGGATTCTTGTCCCCCATGCTGTATTTGTTCTACATGAATAGAACATACGTGGCGGTGATGTGCCACCAGGTAGCCACTGGAGTCTTGACTGGAGTACAGTACCATTGCGACATGGTAAATAAAACCTCAGAACTGCCAGTGAGAGTCGGAGCGAACTACAGTCTCCTGATCCTTAACTGTACTGATTCGATGGGATGCACGACCAAACCCAAATCAGCGTAGGTTGTTGAGATATTGGTGCGCGTGCAAGGCAGTGGGGCACACGTTTGCGATCATACCCGTTCTGATTGTTTATCTGTCTGATTGTCCGTCTTACTTACTGCAGTGTATTGGACTGGTTATCCGTCTCAGTTGGTAACAGTACAGTCATACCCGGTACATACGGTACCGTGACAGTCTTCGATACAGTACAGGCTGCGTACCAGTAACAATTTACTATAAACCTAGTCATCGCTCGTATCCGTGATTCCCGAGTCCACTATTTCTGTCTAGTGCTCGCGCACACCAATTTGCTTTCGTGTGTGATCTCCGATTCCCTGCGGCTGCTATAGCTTGTTTCATAGGCAGCGGATCGACTTTCAAGTCACTTTTGAGTGCCCTGCAAGCTTGTAAATCGGAAACCCAACATGGAACCAAGTCAATCATCGAAATATCGTTATTATTGTCGTCTAGGCACAGTTTTTCACAAATATTAAGATATAGGGAGTGCATGATAATATGAAACAAATGCTCGTCACGGTCATGATGTGTCCTCGTCTCGTTAGTGGGGGTACGGCCTTCATACGTCGCCGGTAACAATGCGTGTCACAGTCCTCGTCGTCGTAGTCGTCACGCTCGTGGTCGTTATTAAAGTCGTCATTCCGCCTTGTCGGATGGTTTCTGTCGTCGACATTGGTGGGTTCTTCACAACCTGCTCGCGGCGCGGCGCGCGCAGTCGCCAGAAGGTGCTCATGTTGTTCGCATCTTTTGTAAGGAAGAGCTGTATCGTCCCCAGTCAGAGTAAGAACGATACGCGGAGAACTCGTAGCTCACCTGCGCCCCTGCGTAGCCTCCGTTGAAACCCAGGGCCATCTCAGTGTGTGGCAATCGGATGCTAACCCGACGATCAGGCTCAGGTGGCGAAACAGCACCAAAAAAACGTACCGTGCGTATACGTCACCGTCGCCGTCTTCCTCGTTATCAGCGCTCCCATTGTCCATGATCTCCATATCCCAACACATTGGGAACTGCCCTGCTACGACTTCCGTGCTCCCGTCGCGATGGAGCCCCTGCAGGTCCTCAAGAGCGAGGAACAGCCCGGCGCTGACACTCTTGATGATGAAACCGGAACCACACGACTGGAACTCCCACTGTGCGACGCACAGGCAAGGCGGAAGGTAATGATCAGCCTTTCTGGGGACCAAAACCGAAAAGACGGGCAGCAAACGCTCACCTGTTGGTTTTCCCATCCATGCGGTCCAAAGGCGATCACCGACCGATTGTCCGCACCGGAAAGGTCGAGCGCCATCCCCCACCGGACGTCCGTCACTGTGTAAACGCCCGGCTCGAGCTTGCGACTCGTCTTCTGTACCGCTGGGATCACGGCCCGGCGTGCCGCCGCAAGTCGGGCCGCGCGCTCCGCACGCAGATCCCGCGGTGGCTCAGCCGGCGCCGGCGCCACCGGGAGTAACAGTCGGGAAAATGGTGGCGAGGGCTGCTCCTCCACGTGCTCTTCGTCTTCCTGCGGGCGCGTATACGCGGGCTGCGCCTCCACGCCGCCCCAGTGCACGTGCTTTCCAGGGGCACGCGACGAGGTCTGCGTCTGCGCCACGCGATCCTCATCGTCTTGCGTGCTGTACCCTTGGTCTTCGGGCTCGCTGGTCACCGGGAACGGGACGGGAGATGCGCCTCGAGTATCGTCGAGAGTCGGGTGAGGTGTGTCGGGGCGGGGGTACTCGACGGCAGAAGTAAGGTGATCGGACTGCGTGTCGGAAGTTTCTTCGAGCAGGCTTGCGGGCTGGTCCGAAGAAACAAGAGGCTGATCGGGTGAGTGATCCTCGGTGATAATAGGAGTTTCTTGGACAATCGGCATTGCCTCTTGAGAAGCCACAGGTTCCTCAGGTTCTTCTGGTTCTTCAACTTCCTCGTCAACATTTGCAAGTTCCTCCGCAGGCTCTTCACTGGAGAGTTCCGACAGTTCCGGGCTGACTGGCTCGTCGGGAAGAGCCGTGAGTTCCTGTACGGGTGCTGGACCCTCCTGTACGACGACAGCGACAGCCTCTTGGACTTCTTGTACCTGGAGTTTCTCGAGCAACTTCTCGAGGTCACCTTCGTCTGGCTCATCCACGGCCTGCTCTGGTTCTTCCACAAGGGTGTCCGTCGTCAGGCTCCGAAGAGTGGAACATAGCGGAGGCCTCGCTCTCGCTACCCCCACGCTCTAGTCCCGGTGGGAAGCGCAGCTCGTCGAAGGGGCCCGGCTCTGCATCTTCGTATATCGTCATCTTGCGCTCTTGCAGTGCTCTGGCCTCTTCTTCCTCCATCGCGCGCTGCTCACGACGCCGCTCCATAGTCTCTCTTGCGATCTCCTCCGCGCGGTCCCGGAGAGAACCGATCGCACGTTCCATGGCCGCCCGCGCGGCGGCCCAGTCCGTGCGATGGGAAGTCTCCTCCTCTTCTGACGACTCTTGAAGCTCACCAGGTTTGGCCTCGCTGACATCCTGCTCTTGGGGCACCTCCTGTGTTGGCGGGAGTCGCGAAATTGGCGTAGGTGGCTGGATCTCGACGTTCTGCGTCTTCGGCGTTGGAGGTAGTGGGGAAGGAATAGAGATTGCTGGTGTGGGGGGTACTGGGGATGGAGGATTAACTGCCGGAGGATTAACTGCCGGAGTGGGAGGCAGAGGGGAAGGAAGAGAGGGCGCTGGTGCAGGCTGGGATTTGGATGTGAGCGACTGTCCTCTCATTAGCGCGAGCGCGTCGCGCGATGGGGGAGAGTGGACTCGCGGCGGCACACGCGGTGGTGGGGGCGGTGAGGACGGCGGGGTCGAACTGCGGGACGAACTTGGTGCATTACCCATTCTAACGTTCGTTTGTAGTACTGGTAGTTGTGTTCTTGGTGGTGGAGGTGGTGGTGGTGGTGAAGGGATAAAAGGATTGGGGTGCTAGCAACGGTGCGCAGGGATGCTTTTGTGCTGGGGCGACCGGCGCATGGCGCGTGCACCTCCTGGCTGCGGGCCGTCCCCTGGTTCTGTGAGAGGGCTGCAGGGTGGAGGCAGCATGTCATTCATGTTGCAAGGCGAAGCTTGTGAATCGTGATAGTTGGAGCAGTGCGTGCCAGTGAAACCCCGACATTTCAACACGAGGTGGTCGCGTGTCGCATTGTTCGCGGCTCAGGCCTGCCTGATGCGCATGTCCAGTATCCTAGATAATGCTTTTTGATGACAAAAGCGGTACATGGCGCAGGACACGCGTTGGCTGGCAAGGAGCCCGGGGTACAGTAACAAAGCGCGCCAATGGAGCCAAGCCATTATCACAGGCCGCCCAGCTTGAGCGCCTGGATGTGAGAGTTGTGACAAGAGTAACCGTGATACTGCACTGCGCACCCCTGTAACTATACAAACATGGATACAAAACTGTGCTCTGTACGCACTGGTCTGTTCCTGGCTTCTTCCACTCAATCATCTTCCTGATACACCTGGGTTACGGTCGCTTGAAAGTTGACTTTGTAGCTCCAATCGACCAATGACACGCCACGCCCACGTTCAACCACGTTCAACCCGCGTGGATCACTGCGGAAATTGACTGAGAAATAACCCTTATCAGACATAAAATATTACATTGTTCTCTCAGGTGTCCTCGACTCACTCATGTGTTCACAACATTTTGATGTGTAGAAGTTCTGGATCTACTTCTCCTATCCCGACTGCATCACCGTCCGTCACAGAGCACAGCCCCTCCCAGATCACGGATAAACTCGCTTACCTGTGCCGTTGACCCAGGCACTCGTTGACTGCGGGTTCATTGTCACGAAGAATGGCAATAACACCCACGTTTCCGGCCTGACACAATGGTTCACGAGCATTACCTATTTCATTGGCGGTCTATGGAAATGGCAGTTGGCGGATATCATCACGTTTGACTATGAGATTCTTACAACAAGCATAGCTGCCGAGTCTCACCGCAGGACCTTGAGGCTCCATTGCTGATCCGGAACCTGATGACGTTGTGACATATACGGCTCATCACTATCACGAATGAAAGCCCCCATGACTATTATTCACGTAGTTTCTGTGAAAACCACGTGTAAAACTCCAATGGGTCATCGGAATAGACGGGTCGATCGTGGGGGGTGTCTAAGAGGTATAAATATAGAATGATCGTATGGTCGGTAATGTTGATATTGAGTCAGCTAGTAATGGGACCAAGCTTCAAGATTCAAGAAGACTGGCGAGGAGTGTCACGGATTCGGGACCCGAAGGGAGCTGTGCTTCAGGGTGGAGGTTTCTGACTAGAGACATCGTCTGATAGAAGTCAAGGACAGAAATGAACAGCATATCACTTTCACACATATATTCAGGGACTGTGGGAAGTAGAAGAGCGTTGGGGGCCCAGATGATGGTGATTGGAGCTGGACTTGGGGGCTGGATATGATGAAGCGATCTCACTCGTGGTCACTATTACATCCAGAAGGTTTTCGTCTTTAGTCACGTTCCGGTTGTTAATGGAATGTTTCGAGGAATGACTAAAAGCGGGTAATCTGTGGGCTTCCGCGGACAGTCACCATGGCGTAAGTTTCCACAAAGCGAGCAGGAATGACGACCTCGATAACGGTAGGGACCAACTGTTGATGTTACTCTTAGAACTATTCGTGGGAGATGTTACTGCAGACCAACTACAAGTCACTACGTAATGGAAAGGAAGAAGCCTTTGGCAGCTAGAGGCGCCGAAAGCATCACGATCGGCACAAGTTCTCGCCTTTCAGCTAAACCTCCACAGTATACGGTTCAACAACCGGCCAAAATGTGAACCCGATCAATGACACGACCCGCAACGCCACTCCCGCAGCTAGCGGGTTGAGACTAGCTTGGCCTCCGTGAGTCTCGGTCTTGGTCTCGGTCTCCAGGTGGATCACCACTGAAACAATGTGACTGCAGAACAAGGTCCCGACCATTCTCAAGTGTTCCTCAGTGTGCTTGACTAGGAGGCGATCCAGCATTAGTCACACAACTGGATCGTCTCGTTAAGTCATCGAAGAGGGTAGCTCAATAAATTCAACATAGCGCAAGCTGACTCAGCAAACGAGGCATACAGTTACGGAGGCGCACAGCCTGAGGCCAACACGCGACAAGCGGTCATCCGACGGGGAACTTAAGCTATCCTGGACACGCGTGAACCACGCCTTGAGTGAAACAATGACCATCGCCGGCAATCTCAGCGCATCAGGATGAATGAGTTGATAGCTAATTCCAAGGGAGTTACTAGTACCGACAAAGCGGCTCTGAGCATACAGCTGCAAGGTTCCAAGCACGAGTGCACGAGACAGCCGAGGGTCGCCTTCCGACCTTCCGACCTGGAAATTTTACCTTGATATCATTGATGAACTATTCGGGAACCGCTGGGAAGTATTTCGAGCGCAAGGGCTGTCTCGAAAATAATCGCACGGTTGCAAGCCACTCTTCGCACTCCCCTATCTTATTCTGGCGTACGTCAAGGTATGAAATAGCCAAGTTAGAGTAGTATGCCATACCGCTGAAAGCCCCAATACGGTGCGGATGTCTTCGAATAATCCGCTCGTTGCATGCAGTGTACGCGATTCCTCATCTGTGGGCTTCTCTTCCAAGAATGGAGCCTTACCGTTGTCCGACATGGCGTGCTTCGTATGAGACCCGCAGATGTGGTCAGGACATCCGGCGCGGATTCTCAACTTCATAAGAGATAGGTGGCGGCAAACAACTCCGGTGATAGCCTCGATGAGTGCAGTTGCTGTGAGAAGTGACACAGGGAAACGCAGTATATCTGGCGCTAAATTAGGCGTTCAGGTATTGTTCACCGATCGGGTCAGCACATACAATGCGCAGCAGCGAGCAACTGCTTCCAAGTCTCGCTTAGCACGTCTTCCCACGCGCGTTCAAAGTGCAACACGTGTCGCAAAGTTGGGAGCGCGAGCTGAAGTTCGTCTAGGATTGCTTGTGGGGTGGGCATCCCGAGATCATACGAGAGACATTCGAGCAAATCGCGCTGAGAAATCTAGGAGATATCAGGGAACGATGGGACTTCGACACGAACGACACACCTCGAGGTCATCAAAGAACATTTCGTGAGGCGCCATTTCCAGAAAATGACGCGCATAGATGGGCTTCAGAGGGGGTAAATTGTCACGATGAATCTGTGCGACGCGGGGATTCATCAAAAAATGATCCAACAATCAAACAACTGCTTAGACCTTTACAGCGAGAGCAATTGCCGCGACTGCATAGTCCCAGACAACCATCCTTCGGCTATCATACGACTCTTCCCATTGGTTCACGTCTGGGTGGTCCGCTACTTCCTGGTTCTCTTCCCTGGGTCTTACAGAAATAGGGAAGAAAAATGAAATAAAGATGAACGCTGCAAGAAATCGGGTATCTTGATGGGTTGTCAGTTGGTCATGGAGGTCCCAAGAGTGAACCCTCTCTTCCGCCGACACGGTCATCGTAGAGCCTTGGGGAGGCTCGACCTGCGCTTTTATTAGGAGATGGCATCAACGACGGACTCGCGTATACGCGTACCGTCAATATCCATGCGATGACTTCCATGACGAAACCGTCATTGGGAGCAAAGTCGAGAGCCGCAAGGGCGCCCGAACCTTTTCTCCGCAGATAGACGACGTCTTTCTGGAGTAGGGACTCGAGACGAGCTTTCGCGGCATCTTCACTACTCGCAGAGACGCGTGGAATTACAAAGTCTTGGAAGTGTTGAGGTGAGAGAATGGGAATTGGACTGGGAACACGTGTTGCTAGTTGAGTAGGTGGGTACGATGAAACGAGTCCAGTGGTAGAGTCGTGCCAGTTGTCACGGAAGTGGGACGATGCGGTGACCTGAAGGCCCGGTTCGCACTGAATCAACGAATGAGATAAATGCAGTCGTCCCGATCACCCTTTGCTTACATCGTCTATGTTCGAAACATGCTCTTTCCATCTGGGGAATGACGATGACTTGTGGAAAAATATGTTTATCGTTAAAAGAGTTGAAGATTTTGCCAAAGGAGATAGTACAGGAATTCCCGGCGGCAGAGTCCTGTCGAAAGAACGACATTTTTGCTTTTTAAGACGAAGGTAGTGAGTATCCGAGCGACGGCGCGTTAGAGGAGAGGCACGATCTGATGCGGACAAGTAAGAATCCGAACGACGCGGTAGTGTAAAACCATCGACAGCAATGCTGGAGTCTTCCTCTATGGTAGCCAGTGCCTTTCGTTTGTTTCGCGTCGGAACATAACTAGCACCATGCGAGGTATCACCAGCTAACACACAGTCACTAGGATCACCGCAACCAGGTGAGGAGAGTTGCTGATGAAGGAAAGGAAAAGAGCGAGAGTCGCGTGTTTTCGAGACGACAACAGACTCCAGGTCGGAAGACGCGTCACAGATCGTGGAGACTCGTTGCGGCTTGCAATTGAGGGCCTGTTCTGGATATATGCGCGCATTACCACTTATTTCGGAGATATTCTGCTGTTCTACGACCTCTCGCAAGAGGAGATCCAGATGACGAACGAAGGAAGCATGATCAGAAGCCGGATTGATGGGGCGGATATCACCTACTCCAGGGAGGTGAGTGCTAGCAGAATGCAGAAAGGGAAAGTCCTTTGCAGGGGACAGGTATGGGGAGCTAGACGCGGCAAAACACAGCTCTGGAGTGCTCGTGAAGGGAAAAGGATCCCCAGAATCGGAACTCCTCTCAGACCGAGTAAACCTAGAGGAGGTGTCATTGTCTAGAAATAGACTTCTTCGCATGTTGGTGTCATCAGGGAGCAGTAGATCCGTATCAAGAAAGAGCAGATTTCTGCGAGTAGCCGGGGATGGCGAGCCAAGAATATGGCCATCCGATGGCTCGGAGGACTCAGACATGCCAGTGCGTGTCTGTATGCGGGCTCGAAAGACTCTCTTAGGTGCGGAGTTTCCTAACTTTTAATGTAGCCACTGTTGGGCGAGGTGAGGGAGAGCGAGTGTTGATATACGTTGGTAGTCACGGTCGGTCGGTCCAACCTTATCGGCTTCCGGTGCGCACCGTTTTCCGCGGTGTGCGAGCACGTGATGCGCACTGAAGAAAATCGTTCTCGTTCTCGGAGCTGCCAGTGAGCAAACTTGGATAGAGACTAGATTAAGGGTATCATGCTGACTTTACAGTATAGCTAACACATATTTACAGACTTCAAACATCACGCACAACTGCTCGGGAGATCAGATGAAGGGGTCCGTATGGTCGCTGTCAGGCAAGTACAAGCTTGAGATTGACTTCTCCGCTGCCCTCGGAAACTTCCTTGATCGTACTTTGCAGCTCAATGATTTCGTTTGTCGATTTGTAGAACGAGCCACCCGTGCGTGCGCGCTTGGCATCAGCTACGTCCGGGAGAGCGGTAGCAGCGGTCCAACGCAATGCGAGTAAGCGGGTCGTGACTTCTTCCGAAACTAGATGGTAATTTCACGTCAATACGCGGTTTACCGTGTTCAACAGATGACAATTGCATACCAGAAGTGTTACACAATTCACGTCCATCTGGTGAGTTCTCGCGAATGCTGATGTTAACCTTCACGACGGTCGCGCTGCTGCTCTGTGGCTTCTCATCACCATAAGAAATTCTGCCTGCTCGTTTGCAATAAGACGACTCACTTTATCCAATACTTTATTCAGCTGGTCCATACGGCCCTTATCCTTCTCCCATGCTTCCTTTCGGGCATTCGCCTTCTTTGACCATTCCTCGGTCAGCTACGTGAGAGGAATTCAATGTTCTCGGAAACCAAACAGTGGGCATAATAAAAAACTTACACCAAAGGACGTGAAACTCTCCTTTATTACTGATTCCACCCTCTCAAACTCTTGGACCGTACTATCGGTCTGGAAGTTAGTCAAATCGAAAGCTCTAAGCTGAGTGACGGCATCGACAGCGGCGTGTAGTACTGTCAAGGTTTCGCTGAATGCCCTGAGGAAGGTATTTAAGTTGAAGGAAGATCATATCTTAGTCCGACAGTCAAACTTACTCCTCCAAGGAATTGACATGGTCGACGGTGACGGTTGTCTTGTCGCCAAGCTTGTTAAAGTGATCTGCCAAGAAGCGACAAAGCATGACAAGCGCGAAAGCCTGCGCCTGGAATGGGCGGCGAACACGACCGGCCTCCTTCAAGATATTCACGAATGAGTCCGGGAGTTTGAGGGCGAGCTTGCTCAATTTCTGAGATAGCCGTGAGAAAATTGCTCAGAGTAGAACAAGCCGAAGGCATACCTGGAGTATCTTTAAGAATTCATCGTATTTATTTTGGACGTCTTCTGGTAAAGCCGGGAGCCCCTGGTTTGCGACCAGGGCTTTCGTCAACCTAAGCAGCGTCAAGTCCACAACTCCATGTATCAGACACGAAACGTACGTTGCCACTGCGCTCCAAACGGGCTTTGACTTCAGATGGTTCAGGAGTTCGGTGTCGGTGTCCGGATGCAGTACGACCTCTAGTACGCCTTGGACGAGCATGCACGTCTTGATCGTGATGACTGTGAGCCACTACCCCCGAGATGTGAAAACAAGAACGGTCTTCGTGCTAGCGTGGACTCACTTCAGGAAGAGGACCACTAGTCATTTGTTTTTGCAACGTATCCAAAGGAGTTACTGCACTCGTCACGTATTTGGGAAACCTATGAGTACGATTAGAAACATAAGGGTTCAAGATGCACACCCGTACGCGCCTTTTGCTGACGAAGATGTTGCTCCTTGCACTTCCAATTTCTTTCATGAGTGACTGGTCGTCATGATCTAGTGCATCTTGACGTTCGCGATCGCGAGACGCAACATCGTCCTTATCGAAAAGGTTCTATGTTCCTGTGAGATCGTGCATCGGAATATGGTTTACATGGTCAACGTACCACAAGCGGTGTGTGCGTGTGGAAATTCTTGAGAGTCTCCGAAAGCTTCTCTCTGTTCTTGGCCCAGGCCTCTGTCGATATAATGCAATTTGCGATGTCGCGGTCAACGCCGAAGTACCGGGTTTTCTCATCCTCCGTAAACACCAGCAGCTGGAACAAGATACTAGAAAATAAGTATCATGTCAGTTCGCATATCCCAGCGTGTAAATTGTGTCCGGATGTACTCACTCCTCTAATGGTTCGATGGCTGATGAGAATTTCTCAAAGCTATCCCAGTCGCCAGTATCACTGTGTTCTACTCGGGAAATGTATTCGTTGATTGCATTGACGATATCTCGTGCACGTTCCACTACCAAATATGAGACATGCGTATTGCGACGGAATGACACGACATCGCGCCCTATGGCTTGCAGAAGGTATTTGATTGCCTCAGTGGCCGCGAAACCGGTTCCCTTGAAATCGGTGAGACTTAGGGGTCCTTTGGGTTGGGCAGGAACGGGCGGGGTCGTGGGCGGAAGGTCACTTTTGCCAACACCAGACGAAGGTGAGAGTCCGAGGTCAGAGAAGCCCGAAGGCGTAGATGGTGTGTCGCTCGGTGACGGACTAGAAGAACGAGAGGACTGTTCAGACGCCATGGGGACAATTCAGGGGAATGTAGTAGACGAGGGCCTGTGGACGAGGAACATGTTGCTTGCGGACTATTTAACGTACGATCGGAGTACCACGGCCACGCGATATATCATAACATAGACGTCCAAGTGGGCGAAGTGCGACGCATGTAGTGGGACCAAGTGTGATATGAAAGAGCCCGTGGTGGAGTTGTGGAAAGATTCGCCGCTGGGGAAATCACCCGAGTCTCGATAGGGAAACAGGGATGCGAGTGCAGACCTGAGTCTAACTCGTGTCTAACAGGATAAGTGTTGGTGGATGAGAATATGGGGGTATCGGAGGCATGTCTAGAGGTGCTATGATCCGCATGAAGGTTAGCCGGTATCACGGCAAGGCAAAGGGGCGGTATTCATGAGGCATCAGCAGGAGGCAGATTACGGAATGGAGGGAGCGGTTATCGAAGTAACCGCCCCAAATTGGATATCATCCTCTTTTGTTGGTTCGCTGCGTGATGTCTTCTGCCCGCACTAATTCCCTATGATTGCAGTATAAGGGCCAAGCTACGAGACACATAGGATGCAGTGAATGCGACAGTGTAGGTGTCCGTAATCGGGAGTTTGCATGGATCTCGATCCAATCAAGAAAACAGCACGGATAATGCGTGTTGTGTAGGACTGCGGTTCTCGGGCGCCCCGCGAGAGCGAGTCCAGCTTGTTTCTGCTCCGGGTCGTCGCCTCGCGTCTGTACATTGTCCAGAAAAAGAAATAATTACGTTATCTATCACGGCAGCTCCAGGAGACAAACAGTTGGTTTTCTTTCATCACTGCAAATCTTGGGCGAAAACTCAATGAGACTATGCGGTGATCTACCTGTGTGTAAAATGAACGGCGAAGCCTCCCATGCTATGTACCTCGAGTGCGGTTTCGAGCAAGTATTGCCTCATGTCCCAACAATAAGAGCGCTCCAATTTAGTTCCAGGTATGGTGCGTCGCTTCTGCCCTGCCCTCGTAGAATCCGATTCATTCCAAAATGATCTTAGGATGTTACAGTCGACTCTCTCATAACCCATACCCACTTTTAGGATTTTATGACCCGCAAACCATACTCTCTGACCCCTAACAATCTATAGATCTTAAACTATAGCTCTGTACCTATCCACACATACTGATTTGGGGTGTGGAAGCCCCGTGGTTATGAGAATATATGGTCTTTTAGGGGTATGGGTTATGAGAGAGTCGACTGTATCCGGCTTTTTAATACGATTACGAGGATCACCACTCCTCATACCGTGCAACCCTACGACGCCACCGGGCTCTTTCCGTTTGATGAACAGAAATGTCGTCATAGCTTTGGCACGAGCGAGTAATATTGGGTGGATATCAAGGCCGTCCAAGACACCTTACCATACGACTGCGTCCGATGTGGTTGGGTATTTCATCTGTACGGTGATTGGGGCCCGCCTTTGGTGTTTCCCCTAGCCCTAGCTTCCTAGTGGGCCAAGGTGGCACGAGGTGACATTCGAATTTTGCCTCTAGTTTAGAGTAAAATACGATGTGGCCGCTGGCCGTGACCTATGGAGCCACTCCTCATGCAGCTGTGATGCCGGTAATGTCGGTTCATGACGAGAATGTGACTACTTCAGCGTGCACAACGGCGGCACAACAGCGTACAAGACGCGGAGTCGACAGTTAGAGTATCTTCCATTGGAAACCGACATGACTCACGTCACACACTAGGTGCATCGGCTCGAGAGTGGCAGGAACATGGGGTGTACGAACTCATCACCGGTGGAGTTGGACCGGTGATAGCAAACCTCCCATTTGTCACAGTGCGACGCACAGCCATACAACGAGGACATAACCCTACTACTTTACGTGTCACTGGAGGCACGAGGACAACGGGGCATCATCACAACACAGCAGTCATTCTGTGATTCGGCTTAGTTCTGAGACATGGGACATGGGACATGGGGCCCCAGATTGTTCGCGAAATAAGCAACGGTTCGTATCCTGGGGTAGCGCTTGGACGACATGTTATCCAGTCTACCCCAACAACTGCACCACGATCGCGCCGCCAGCTTATGTTAAGACGCTTTCGAACTCAAGCATAAGACTATCCGAACGACCGTGCTTCACTCAGCTGAGCTTGATACGCAGCGGACGCCATCTGGTCAATATCGTTATGTCTGCCGAAGTTCCCTGAACTCTGAAATATTCAGGATCTGTGGGGAGTCTGTCTGTCTCGTCTAGACTCATGTTGGTACTTTCCTCTTTAGTAAAGCCCAGTGAGCTTCTCGATATAGTTGGCTTGGGTGTCCTTATGCCTGTCTCTCGTCTCAAGTCACCATCAACCCTAGCCTTGGTCACACATTGCTGGTTGACCCGTATACCAATCACCGCGTTCCTTTGATGGCAAGTCACAAAGCGGCCAAATGGCATTAAAGCTCAGAGTTTTGTACAAGAAATCTGAGTGGTCTGAAAAACCCTCGATGTGATCGCGATCATCAGTAATCGAACAACGGAAGGCCACCCCTTGTCTTCGAGGGTCACCACGCAGCTTGCTGGGTGTATTGCAGAAGGAAGGAGCCGGTGCGCAGGGAGGATGGACCGATCGTACTGGTACCGGGTATAGCTGGGCGTAGTGACCGGAAAACAGAGGATATGAACAATGAGAGAAATGGGCGGAGGTGCAAAGGACTTCTCGATGGGGGAATGATGGGTCCACTGCTCGAGGCAAGATCACGAAACCCAGCCTGCAAGGTGTTGACGACGCGGCGAGCCAGCCTTGTAACCCCATCCATAGGAATGAAGGCGCAGAAGAGTTTACCTTTTGTGGGCCAAGAAGTACTCCTGGTGCCGAAGTACGCGAATAGGTGCGATGTGTCTAAGGGCTGTATTCTCTATGCCCGGGCCAGCGGATCGACGCATAGTAGCGGAGCCTATAGCAAGCATCGGTCTAATACAATAGCGGGAAATAGCAGCGGTGGCTTGGCATTGACAAGAATAGCAGGTGTTGCGCGCAGCAAGGGGGTACAGCAGTTCATAGCAGCGGAAGAAGGGCACAAGATAGTACTCATATCAAAGAATGAAGGAAGTTCAGGTTAGTACGTGTTTACGACGCGACACACAAGGGGGGGGGGGTCTACCCGTACCGTGCCATTCACCAGGGACGTCCTCGATTATTTCCCGAATCCTTCATTGTACTTCAGGGTGTCAAACCACCCTTACCTGTCAAGGCCCTGATGGAATAAAAGAGTCTGTCAACTTCCTTCTGTCGCACTTCCCGGTCTTGCTCAACCTGGGCATTCCGTGCGGCGGTTCTGGTGACTGGTTCACATTGCTTTCATTTGATAACTGACTGTTTCGCGATGAGGTGCTATTCCCGGGTTGGCGTTGGTGCACGTTCGATGAAAGATCGCCGCGGGGAGTGCTACTGTACTCGAGGCCTTCGAAATTCGGAAAAACTACCCGGGTACAGTAACTTAGGGTCATCGAGGGTTAGCAGGATGCAAGCGATTACAGAAGGTTCCATATCGATAGATACCTAGCAACCATTTTTCACACAGGCGGTACTTGAATGGGTATTTCGGTGACTATGCCGAGTTTTCTTCCCACACAAACTAATTGTAGTAATTAATCAATGAGTTTATATAACGTGCTTATCATTTTCCAGACTAACTGGCAAAGCCGCTCGCGTGAGGCACTGACCTCAGGAATCACAGGAAGCAAGTCAAACAAAAAATAGAAATTGTGTATATTCGATAAAAGAAACCCATAGCTACACTGTACTAAGTGTAAGTAAGGAGGCCAACATTGTGGCCAGCGGCGTCACATCGCCTTCTGTTGTCACCGTTGTTGTGGTTGCGGTCGTAGTTGCTCTGTTGCAGTGGTGATCATCATTGTCGTCGACGTCTTGCTACACTCGCTGTAGTGGCTTCGTCGTCGTCGTCATTTGCAACTTGTCGTGGTGGGACTTGCGCACTGTTTTAAGTTGACGTTGCAATGGCATTTCGCGCGGCGTTGTGGCCGTGTTGTGATGGCACCGTGATGTGGCGTCATAACGAGTCTTGCGCGCCATGACGGAGTGGATGCGGTGGCGAACTCCCATCTAGTGAAGGGTGGACCGCAGCGGCCACAGCTTGCGTGCAGTAAAGCAGTAGCAGTATGGACTTGAGGAGCGCAGTGTAGTGAGCACTTAGAAGAAGTGCTGATGAGACAGCGCGGCGGGTGTGTCGTGATGGGTCTTGCGTGACGTGATGCGATGCGATGTGGACGTGGCGGCCACAGACTTGTATGTGGCGAGGTGGTGAGGACTTGAGGGGTGCGGCAAGACAGCGAGAAATGAAACAAAATGAAACCAAAAAAAAAAACATATCTTGATCACTGGGCCAAACCCCAGCTCGTCGTCAGGCGCGTCTTCAGACGGGTGTTGAGGGAATAGTGGGTGGGGTAAAAGGGAAGGGAGGGTAGTGAATCAATAAAGGGCAGCATGGCCGACGCATTTGACAAGCGATGAAGGAGGGACGTGAAGGTGGGAGCCTGAAGACCGAGGACATCGGTTTAGCGTGCAGATGTAAGGAATGTGTACAGCCCGGAAAAAGTATACAACTTACCTTTGACCCAGTGTCAAATTTGGGAGAAGGCTAATCTATCGACTTGAAAGAGGGAGAGTAACAATGCTTCTGGGGTAGACAGTGAGCACATATGAGAATAAAGTGGACGAACAAGGTGGTTGGATGATAACATCGATGAGACGGTGGTGATGTGGCAACGTCGCAGGAGTTGTGAGGTAGCTTTGTCACCCACTTTCCGACGCTAGTACTGTATGGTACAGCAGCCTGACTCTGCATCTGCACGCAGTGTTAACAATTCCAGACCGACCCATCTCCAATTCTGATGGTCGTTTGTGTAACATTTCGCACCATGCAAATGTCCGCTGACCATTGCAGCACTTTCCCAGACAGAGGCACGCGCCGCCACGACTGCCGGGCATGGATAACTATTCCATTTCCATAAAATAACCCAATTCCAAATAATTTTTTCCTCCTCTTAATTATGAACCCCGCTCTGACATTTTGGAAGTCCGCTTATGTATTCGAAATGACGGGTATCTATCGATATGGAACCTGCTGTGATGAGTTGGCCATTTTTAGTAAACAACCCTATTACATAATAATCTGAGGATATTCCTTCACATAACCTTGTTCTCCGCTCTGAATCAGGAAAGTCCGCCCACATAAATAAGCCTATGGTGTAATTTCTCAATCATTTCGCAGATATAACCGATGGTGCCAGAGGAGACCCCGTGGCTGCCACTCGCCACTCGCACAAACCCTTTCGCATGTCTGTAGAGAAAGTATTGTTCACATGAATATTTTCATCGAATTTCGAATCCAGTACTTGATACCGATTCTTTTCCATCTAAGCCGACACCACGCCAGTTGACCCAGGGTGTACGCTCCTACACGGTTTGACGTGATTTTTCGCTTGGTCCCCTGTGCCCTTCTACCCAATGCAAGGGGTGTACACGAATAAGGGCGTGCGGATTCGGATGCGCACATACCCTAATAGATTTCCCGGGTCTTCGGCGCTGGGAAACGAACATGAAGTACGTGTGTACCCTTGATGATTTGAGTGACCTACCCCACCTTCAAACAGTGAGTTCTTCTCAATGTCCGCTCTATATCATAGTCAGGGAAATCACCCAAACACAACAATAGATGATGATGCGATCAAGATGACTCGTTTGTCCCAATCAGCTTTTGCGAGCTAAAAAAAGATTTGCGATGCGACAGCATTTGGTGAAACCAAGTTACCGTAAGGACGGCGTCTTCACAATTTGAATCCGTTCTGTTGTATCCCATGCAGACCTGGAGAGGGACTTCGAGTAGAGTCGTCCTCGAATCGACGTGGGCACGGACAACGTTACTGCATTTTGGCTGCCAGGACCGTTTTGCCTGATGCTTAGACTGCTTGATTTCTGACGTTTTCACACTGCAGAGTCCGCCGTATTCTAATCGCATCCGCCCGACACCACGTCGTCGCATAACTAGCGCCTAAAAACCGTATTCAATAGTTGAACTCTACATGAATGACTGGGCTGATTGCGCACCTAGTAAGAGGCTGTGTGTCCCCGTCCATTGTGTGTTATATGCCAAGAGACTAGTCGATTCCCATGTGGGCACTTTTGATAGTTCTCGATGCGGCGTGTTCAAGCCGTTCTGTGACCGCTGTGTGGGTCATCGAATTCCTTAGTAGCTGACTGCTCGGCGACCACGCATTTTGGACGAGCTCACGGAATTATCGGACATCTGCTTATCTTGAAGCCTCTCATACTCATGGCTTCCACCATTGACATGTGCCGCCACGACGGTAAGACCCCTCTCGTTTTAAGTTAAACGAATTCCCTCTGAGATCTACTCTAGGCACTGGGAGGCGCGGTCAACTCGGCTGACATTAAGTTGTGCTGTATGGTTACGTCCTGCGGCGGACTTCGCGTGACTGCTCCGCTATCCTATAGTCCTCGGTGTCAGACCATCAGGTTACCGTACCCACGCGTATTCAAGAATAGGATCTGGTGACCTTCTAGATAAGCCTGAAAAGGGGTGGGTTTTCGAGTTCTCAGGCTCACAGCCGCAAGCTTCCCATTTTATTTCTATGAAGGGAGATCTATTCGTGATGTAATATGGACAGTTGGCTCGCCCAAACGCCGCGAATCCCCCCAAGTGCGTATCATTTTTCCTTTCTCGTATCTAAGATATCCCTCCGGTTCCCCACACGGTTGACGTACAGTCGGCGGTCCTCTCTCTGACAGCAGCTACAGCAAATGTCTACTTAAGGATCCGCGAGGAGCGATGTACTTTGTTTTTCCCCATACTTGGCCTCACGCCTTGATCTGCCCCACGCCACCCCGTTTGCCGCCATGTCCAGCAATGCTCTTGACGTCGCCGAGTATTACTTTCAATACAAACTGACAGTGTATGACAACCTTTTTGTCGGTATCGTATATGGTAAGGGACAAGAGACTCGCCGTTGCTACTCCAGCTTCTTAGTCGTTACCTTACAGGCATCTACATCGTACTTTACGCTACTTCGGTTCACATCCTCCTGTGAGGTTCAGTGGTGCTTTCGGAGGATGATGCACGCTGACAGTACTACGGCTTTCAGGGGCAGACCGGGTTTTACTTCGTCTCCGCCTAGAATGTTCATGTTTGGAATCACGACTTTTATGTTCCTCCTGGGAGTCATCGCATTAGTGCTGGAGACAGCTCTCGGGTTTCAGCAAATGCAGTTATTCCTCGACCCCACGGCTGGCAATATATGGTCTTCGAATCGCACCAATGTCATCATTGCTGTAGGGGCAACTATTACACGTCTGATGGTGCGCCTGCACGATGCTTCCGATCCGTCTGCTTGACTCAACTAACGGGTATTCAGTATATTCTAAGCGATACTATCTGCGCTTGGCGCGCCGTCGTTCTCTGGAACAGAGACAAGCGCGTCATCGCCATTCTTCTGCTCTTCATCCTTGGAACTACAGGTACAGAGAATGGATCACTCGTAGTTTCCCTACAGTGCTCATCGGAAAATTTTGCTGGCAGCTGCTGCCGGGTGTGACCTTGGTCTTAGCCTCGTACCCCTGTTCAGCCCATCTCACAGGAGTATTCAAGATGAAAGTAACGTGAAATTGGGAGAACGTGCCCTTATCATGGTCGGCCCAACGCTTGCAACTAATCTGCTTTCTACTGGGTTGATCGTCTGGAAGGCTTGGTACGTTCCTCTCGCGTCCAATCTCCGACGACCGTCTCTGACCATGTCACTGGCGTAGGCAACACCGCACCTCGGTCAGGAAACATCTGGGCGAAGGAAGTGTATCTATGAGAGTCGAGAGGGTCTTCGCCTTACTCATCGAATCCGGCTTTGTTTATTGCTGCCTTTGGGTACGTCCCACTTCCAGAAGCGTCTATTCTCGCAGAAGGGCTCATTGTACTATTGCAGATTTTATACCTGATCTCGGCGTTCCGAGTGATGCCTGAGCCAGGTTTCACCGTCATGGACGCCGTCTTGCTGTTTACATCTGTGAGTTCTTACCACACTCCTTGAGACTAACAACTAATTCAATATAGGGTTTATATCCGACGCTCATATTCATCCTCGTCTGTATGCAGAAGAGCCCGGTCGAATACTACTCAACCTACTCTACCGGCATGCAGTTCACGAGTGGGCCAGCACTCGGACCGCCCAGGGCGGGCGGTATGCCACGACACGTGTACACAATTCGTCGCGAGTACGCGAGCGATTCCGATACACAAGTTCCGTCTACAATGTTTATGAAGACCTCTGATGAGGAAAAGAGCCTGTAATGTTTGGTCTATGGGACGAAAAGTGCAAAATGACTGTCGTCATCTTCCTGTTGAATTATACCGTATTCGCTGGTGACCTTCGATTTTGGATTATTTCTGCGATATTTTACCGGTGTAGGCGTGTATGAAAAACAGATCAACGACATCGACGGCTATATCTCGTGGGAGGAGAATTAGAAATGTTGAACTTTCCTTTTTGCCTGTATTAGGGCCTTCAGCTTGAGGCCACGTTCCGATGCACGTACCACAGCTTGAACGTACCATCCCAGTGGCGGCCGGGGTGGGGCCTCTGGTGGAACGCGTTGCCGTGTAGTAGACGTAGCCAAAGGCTACAATATCGTATATGGCACTACTTGGAGTACAGCCCCCCCGAGTATCTTCAGGAACAAGCGCGAAGGATCGCGCCATTCGGTGGCACTCACCCATTCTTGATGCGAGACCCAAAAGGTGCGGAGCAGCACGTGTGTTGTAGAAATTTTACTCGAGCCACGCAGACAGGTTGAGAATCTTCTTGGTGGTGAACAAAACATCCCTACTCACTCCCACGCCGATCAGGGAGCCACTACATGCTGTAGGCGACTCCACGTCGCAGATCTATCTCAGGTCTTGATTATTGTAGAGCATGTCTTGCAATACTGGTACATGTGGCTGTCAAATATGTCTATGAGGGAGACTAAATGGAATAGACACAAAGTAAAGGAATAAATAACGAGTTGAGAATACTATACTTGACCGACAAGTAGGTCACCTGTTGGCGAGGACGTGAGATCTTGACGTCCTGCCGATGCACCCAAGTAGCAAAGGAATGATACCCTATTGACAGTAGTCCAACTCCTAGACTCGGAAGAACGTCAGTCTTCCAGACAGACGATTCACTGCGACCGGTGGACAGCATCGTAACTACCCACGGGCCACCGATTGGGCTTGGCTGGGCCCTTCCCACGGCTGTGGACGCGGTGTCCCCATACAATTCTTTCTTTTTTGAACGGGACGATGACTCCGACCATAAAAGAGAACCGCGAGATTGAAAAATGCGGAGCTACAGACCACCCTTGGACTGAGGAAGAGGTTCTGCAAGTTGCGCTGGGACACATCATTCTGACGACGCTGGCCTTGGCAACTCGTTCTTTCTCTGGCTTATGAAACGAGTTGCCTGCACGCTAGAAAGATGGGATTGTGAATGTAAAGAGCCCGGCGGGAGTGATGTATCAAGGTGAGCAGAATAAAAATAAGACGCCAGAGTTTATCCTGAATTAGGTTGAGTCCATAACCCTGTCCGTCCGCGGCGACTGTCGGCTGAGGTCGAGTCCTCACCTGCCTCACAAGCTTAACCGCAATTCAGCGAGTTATAATGGCTGGGTATGTCCAAGGGTGGTTCCGCGGAGTCCTTCGCAACTCGCGCCAGATCGACACATTGCACAAGTCTTTTCGCCCTAGCCAGAACCGCCATGCCCCCCGTTCTTTTCCCCTTCTCCCTCTCCAAGTCGCGTGTTTGCCTTAAATTTCACCGATGGCGGTTATTCCTTCGTACCAATGGCGTGCTAAAAACCGCATTCATCCTCACCGGTTTAATTATCTACCGAGCTTTCTTCTCCCCTCACGCCCTTTCATGGCGCTTGCACAACTGGCATCCCTCTTCGCGCATCGGTCCAGACTCCGTCCCAGGCGACCCATCTTCCCTTTCGCAGTCCTCACCGATAGTCGATGTCCTGACCCACGAACAGATCAGAGACATCGTAGCTTCCACCCGAGGGTTTTTTTCCAGAGACTATAGCCTAGATCTCGGTTGGAACAACGTCAGTGTATCTCTTGGCACTATGTGTCAACTACGAATGATCTCTTGACAGATGCGGTATATCATCGAGGCTGCTCTCCTTCAGGCAGAATTGCTGAATCGTACCTTGGTTTTACCTTCGTTCGTCTATGCACGCGCGTGCGAGTACAACGTGTATGTGACGCTTTCTATACTTTGCGTCAAATGCTCTGATTCCTTTATTTTTCTGCAGCACCGTTTGCGCGGACTATGTAACTATGGTCAATAAGAGCGACGCTATTGGATCAGACGAGTGGCGCGAGATACCGATCGAGCAGCAAATAGGCTTTCGCATCCCCATCTCGGTTATAGTGAATATTACACATCTCCGTAATCGGCAACCAGTCATCACTGCCTCTGAATACCTGCGCCTGCACGGTCAAGATCCTGAAAGCGAATCGAGCAGCGGGTTTTGGCCCCGTCAGTCGTATCATACTCACTCCAACGTCTTCGAGACAAACAAGACAAAAACGCCGTCTCTATTCGTCATCGAGAACGACTGGTATGAGCCCAGAGGCACGATCCGCGTCGACTACATTCCCGAGGCGATGAAGAGGAGGGGGAAGCTGGAACACCACCCTGGACTAGACAACTACGACGGTAGTACTCAATACTGGCCTCCTCTTGAACCCACGAAGCTTTCCAGCGATCTGGCTGAGACCTTGCGATGGCAGAACGCTATGCCCTGGTACATCGCCAAACACATTGTGAAATCGTCCGATCTGGGAAAGGGTGTGAATCCTGACGACGACGGAGCAGTGGAGGATTTACTAAACGCACATGGTTTTGAGGTTCTGCACACTTTCAAGAACGTGTCAGTTCCATCGTTTCTCTTTGTCCTTGGTTATCGAGTTAATTGCCCCTGTTCCAAAGTCTTGATGCAGACCTTGCCAAGACCATCGTCGGTCATCTCAAAGAAGCTGTTCAACGCTCGTCAATACGAGGCTTCAGAGATGACTACCATGATGTGGACGCTGACGTTGTGGTGCTTGCTGGAGAGACTCATATAGGTACCAAGCCTGTGAGTAGTTGTTCCGTCATTGTGTGGTGAAGTCGATATCAAGCGATTCTTCAGGGGGCCATGCGTTTTACGGAGGAGCAGGGGCGCAATAGATATGCAAACACTGTGGTGCACTCACTCATCCCGCCACAGAAGATCTTCGACCTTGCCGAGGTTCTGTCCTCCCGTATGCTTCAACGCACCGAAGGCCGATCGTGGATGGGGGCCCACATGCGACGTGGCGATTGTAAGTAGCCTTCTTACTCGCGCACTTTCTCACGCAGAGCAGCCCTGACGCTATCGTAAAAAAAAATAGTCCTACAAATAGGGTGGGCGATGGAAAAGGATCCCGAGGCCCACGTCCGGCGCGTGAAGGAGCGCCTGCAGACAGGGCGCTTCCTCCTTGCCGACCTCCATGACCACGGCCATCAGACGACATGCATTATCGAGGGCGCCCAGCCTGATCCAGAGCAGGCGACCTTGCCGCCGCCGCTCGCCGAGGACCCTTTTTTCGTCGCGACAGACGAACGCGATCCGGAAGCGCTGCGCAAGATCGCCGGCGCCGGCGCGGTCTTGGTGTCCGACCTGCTCACAATGGAGGACCGTCGCGCGTTTGGCTGGCCGCTGATGCTCACGGACGTGATGGGCGTCGTCGAGCAGCAGGTGCTCGTCCGCGGTGGTTTTTTCTCTGGACGCGGTTTTAGCTCGTTCGCGGGCTCGGTCGTGAATATGCGCGCGTCGCGCTGCGCAGACCCGCGGACCATGATTCTGGATTGATTGATCGTCGATCAGTTTACAGTAGTGTCGTCCTTACGGATCCACTGCATGCAAAGCAGAGTTTTCAGACTAATAAAACCCATAGAAAACCCTATGGATCAGTTCGAATCTGATTACTCGTATTTATATTAATAAAATAAATAAATTATTTTTATTCTTTTGAAAAACATGAATTTTTTCCGAGTCACATGATTGATTGCCTGCCAAAAGTGCTGTTTTTGCTTGGAATATTCAAACTCTTTTTTTCGGAGTTTTTTGACAGAAAAAACCCTTGATAAGTGGTTAACACTCCATAGGGTTTCCTATGTGTTTTATTGGTCCGAAAACTATGCTTTGCATACAGTAGGACGTGACCTTGTCAATACGTGGTGGAAGGGCGAGAGAGCGTCCGCAAGCCGACCTTGCTGCGCACTGCAAGGGCCCACGCGCCAGCGGGTAGATATGACGCGCGAGAATTCTGTCGCCTCACCTCTGACCCATAATCAGGGATGCGTGGGACTAGGTTGTACATCTGCATTGCGAGGGTGCAAAGCTGCACATTTACTGTACGACCGGCTGCTCGCCAAATTTCGTTATTTCCATCTCCTTGCTCTTATCTGGCATTTATTTTGGGGAACAGGGACAGTGGACGGGGTAGCGTGTCAGTCGACTAGGACAAATGCCATGAAATTTTCATGTCACCAATACAGCTAATTTACTTGCGCCAGCACCTTGCTCACTTAGATTACCGAACGCTCGGCGCTCAACTCGCGCTCACTCACGAGTAGTGCGACAGCTTCCGGGAAGCGGGATGAGATGTTGACCTTGAATGGGACTGGGTGACTGGAAATCGATACCGTGCACCCGCAGTCAGCTGGGAAGGCCCAAGAGCTGGGGGAAGTGGGGACACCCACATAAGAAGACCGTCCTCTACCCATCCATCCACATCAATCGGGATCACGTTCCCATGCTCGTCCTTCCCAGGTTCGATGTTACATGCCCAAAGTATCATCGCGATGTCGATGAAGAGCGAATGGTTCGCAACGTGCTTTCCTGGACAGACCCGTCTCCCAAATCCGTACGAAACATGTCCTTCCTCCTTTGTTTCGGGTGAGCACGGCGCGACCTCACCGTTAGCGTCCAAAAACCTTGCCGGATTGAAGTGCGCGGCGTCTGCGCCATATATTGTGGGGTCGCGGTTGAGGTGCCAAATGTTGGCTATCATGACGGTACCCTTTGGAATGAACATGCCGTGATACCAGTCGTCCTGGGTCGAGAGATGTGGGGCACCAAGAGGGTCCATGGGTCGCCATCGTAGCATTTCTTTGACCATGGCGCGGATGTAGGGTAGGTGCCGAAAATCAGAAAATTTTGGAATACGCGTTCGCCCAACGACGGCATCGAGTTCTGCTTGAGCACGTTTCTGTACGTCCGGATATGTGACCATTGCGAGCATCCACCATGCCATGGATGCGGCTGACGTGTCCGCACCTCCCGCGCTAATATCAAACTTACTTTTGAGTAACAAACCCGGATCTCGGAGAGTACTTGCACGTACTATGTCAATCCCGCGAGCCAAGCACTCTCGCGCTCGGACAACCCATACCGGTCAGCGGCCTTAATCCAAGTCCCTACGAGACTTAGGCTGTCTATACCTTCCACCTGACACGGAATTAGCCATAGTGTTGGCTGCACGGGGACCAGAACGGACCAGCTTTTCGCGGACATTATTGAATAGGCCCACGAACATCGTCGAATCTTTCTCGTGCCAAAATTCGGCGTCCCGCTTCCATTTAGCGAACCTACGAAGTGGTTGCCGTGAATTTAGAATCGGTTCGCTTCCTCGTCCAGAAAACGCCCCACCTGCTCGGAATGTGTACCATCCATGGAAAGAACTCCACTAAGTGTGCACCAGGAAGAGCTGCTCGCGTCACACGTGCAAGAAAGTCGTTGATGGCATTGATCCTCGAATCCTGCTCAGAGACTATCGGTGGGGTACCGTATGTGACAGAGATGATTAGAGACGCGGTCGTTCGACGAATGTGTTTGTCCCACATCGCGGGTTGAGCAAGGAGTCCGGATGTGAGCAGAATGGCTTCATTAAGTTGTGGGACCTCGAAGGATTTGTTGAGACCTTCATGGATGGCTTTGCGCATTCTACGCCACCTAGTATGCGATCGTCAGCAATCGTTGACAATGATCAGAAATCGGCAAACAATGGCCCATAATTCTGAAACGAGATGGCCAAGCCACCGCAGAGAATTTCCGCAGCGACGACGCTGCGCGGGCGGTCAGAGTAGATCGTGGCACGGCGGTCCAACAGATCTGCTGCGGCCTTCTGGGTGTTGAGAACGACTATATGTTGTCCCATTGCATTCAAGTAGAAAACATCGCCTAAAAAGGATATTAGAAAGAACCACGCAGCGACGAAGGGCAAAATGTATCTGACCGAATTGTTGGTTCCACTTGACGAAAGTAAGCCATTGCGGGCCACGCAACTGAAGGATATTCCCAAGGAGAGGGAGACCTCGTGGTCCCGGTGGGAGCTTTCGCCATGGGCTCTGGAAATAACGTGCTGTCGAGAAAATAGCAAAGACGATTACGGTCCAAAATGTGAGGACCAGGTGCTGTTGTGACGATTCAATGACCCCCCAAAGGGACAGGTTATTGAGAGGCATAGCAAACGTGGGAGCAGCTCAGCAGCGCTGTGCGCCCAAGTACGTGGGCCCTTATACTTTTATCAGTAACCACCATCAGACCACGTATCAGAAAAACCAGTGCCTAACTTGAAAAGGACGAAGAGGCGAGGCCGGTGAGGGCTCAGTCGGACACTTTGAATTTCTCACTCACCTCTGACTCAATTAAATGCATGGTTTCACCATAAACACATTTGAATACTTCTGAATGATCGTATACAGTACGCAAGACAGTACGTCGCGAAATTCTGGAAGAGAGGGTCTGTGTCCTGCTGACACACGCTTCCTAAAAGAGTCACTCAAGACTTCACTGAACTCGTTTTTGCTTGCGTTTTTGACTCGCTAAACAGTGGTGAGGGGGTCATTGATTAGTTGAGTCCAGCTCAGAGTCGGAACAAGTAGAAGCTGTCGCTGGCGACTAAGGCAGAAGAAATCAGGAGCTCAACCCTAGGTTAGGGTTTGACGAGGTAGGTGCATAAAACCATGAAAATGTGAGGGATCAAACCAGATATGTAGCTAATGAATAAAGTTCAGTTCACATCAGAAATCATGACTTAAGGAACTGATTGAACATGTGGGCACTTATGTGAGCTCTATCCAAAATACCACTGTACAAGTCAGGCTGCAACCAGAATAAAAGCTCATTCAACGGTATATTTGGGTCACGTGACTTGACAAATCCATATCGGACACATTTGACTCAGAAACAGTAAACAATGCTATTTATGTACCCCCAATTTTGCGAAATTAAAAAAATCCTTTGACCAGATGAGAGCTAACAGGGTTCCCTAAATTCTCATCAGAACAGAACCCATGGATTTGGTGTTGTGTAGGAGTAGGTTCTGCAGTGGAGGGCATCAGATCGCTTAAATAAGGGGCGTGGGTTCCTGATTTTTTCTGCCTTATTCTCGCCACTTTACAGCATGCTTCTGGCACATCACGGCACGTCTTAGAACCTGACCAAGCGTCTCACCTTAACAGTGATGCACACTACCGCTCCTCACGCCCCAACCTCCTATTTAGCCTAACTTACGCACAGGGCGCGCGTCGTTCGGAGATTTGTTCGGAGTTCGAATGTCCAAGGGCAATTGCCGACAACAAGTCGGCGAAGCGACGATATCGATGTTCGTTCGTGAAGCCAAAGCTGTGTATATGCGAGAAACCACTGTTGAATACAGTACTACGAGGGTCGAGTCATTCAGTCAACGAGTCATAAGTCTCCGAGTCAATACAGTACGTCGAGTCAACAGGTTGTGGAGGCGAAGAGTCCTAGGACGAAAGAGGAGATAAGACACTACTAAGTTCGGTGGGTATTTTCACCTGACTGAGCTCGAATGCCGCGATAATTGGCTCTCTCGTGTTGTCATTAATACAGCTACTTGCGCTTGATTACTGAACCCTTGACTCGCGCTCACCCGCGAGTAGTGCGACGGCTTCCGGGAAGCGAGGTGAGACGTCGACCTTGAATGGAGCAGGACGACTTGTTGAAAGATACCATACACCCTTAGTCAGCGCAGTGCAAAAGTTCCGAGAACGAAGTCACTCACACATGAAGTCCGTCTACCCATTTGTCCACGTCAAGCGGGATCACATTCCCATGCTCGTCCTTCCCAGGTTTGATGTTACACGCCCAGAGCACCATCGCCATCTCAATGAAGAACGAATTGTCCGCGACGTGCCTTCCTGGACAGGTCCGTCGCCCGAATCCGTACGTAACATGTCCTTCCCCCTTTGTTTCAGGTGGACTCGGAGCGAGCTCGCCCTTGGCATCCAAAAACCTTGCTGGATTGAAGTGTGTCGCGTCTGCGCCATAAATTGTGGGGTCGCGGTTGAGGTGCCAAACGTTGGCAATCACCATGGTACCCTTGGGAATGAACATGCCATTATACCAGTCGTCTTCGGTCGAGCGGTGCGGGAAGCCAAGACGGGCCATAGGTCGCCATCGTAGCATTTCCTTGACCATGGCGCGGATGTAGGGTAGGCGCTGGAAGTCAGAAAATGTTGGAATACGCGTTCGCCCAACTACGGCATCGAGCTCTGCTTGAGCACGTTTCTGTACGTCCGGATAGGCGACCATTGCGAGCATCCACCATGCCATGGACGCGGCCGATGTGTCCGAACCTCCTGCGCTGATACTCACTATGAGCAACAGAAGGCTAATATCGGAGAGAGTGCATGCACGTACTATGCCATCCCAGCGAGCCACGCACCCTCGCGTTCAGACAGCCCATACCGGTCGGCGTCCTTAATCCAAGTCCCTACGAGACTTGGGTTGTCTATACCTTTTGACTAACATGGAATTAGCCACGATGTCGGGGTCATGATGATTAGAACGGACCAGCTTTTCGCGGACGCCGTTGAATCGGTCCACAAATATCGCAGAAAAGTGCTCGTGCCAATACTCTGCGTCGCGCTTCCATTTGGCGAATCTATGACGTGGGGTTAAAAATCGGTTCTTGGCTTATCTAGGAGATACACTACCTGCTCGGAATGTGTATCATCCACGTAAAGAGCTCCACAAAGTGTGCACCGGGATGTGTTGCCCGCGTCATACGTTCCATAAAGCCGTCGATGGCCTTGACCCCCGAATCGTGCTTGGAGAGTACCGGTGAGGTATCATATGTGATAGCCATGGCGAGAGATGCAGTGGTTCGACGAATGTGTTGGTCCCACATCGCGGGTTCGGCGAGGAGTCCAGATGTGAGCAGAATGGCTTCTTTAAATTGTGGAACCTCGAAAGACTGGTTGAGGCCTTCATGAATAGCTTTGCTCATTTTACCCCACCTATACGATCGTCAGGAAAGGTCGATAATGATCAAAAAACCACACACAATGGCCCGCAAGTCTGAAGTGGAATGGCCAAGCTACCGCAGAGAATTTCCCCGCCGACGATGTTGCGCGGGCGGTCAGAGTAGATCTCGGCACGGCGATCCAACAGATCTGCTGCGGCCTTGTGGGTGTTGAGAACGACTATATGTTGTCCCATTGCATTACAGTAGAAGACGTCGCCTAAAGAGGGAATTAGAGAGGACTACGCAGCGACGGAGGGTAAAACGTGACGGACCGAATTGTTGACTCCACTCGACAAAAGTAAGCCATTTCGGACCATTCAACTGTAGGGCGTTTCCAAGGAGAGGAAGACCTCGTGGTCCTGGTGGAAGTTTTCGCCATGGGCTTTGTAAATAACGTGCTGTAGAGAAGATAGCAAAGCCGATGATTGCAGTCCAAAATGTGACGGGCTGCTGCTGTGGGATTCCAGCGACCCAAAGGGACAGGTTGTCGAATATGATAGCCATGGAAGACGTGGCGACGACTCAGCAAGAGTTCTTATACTTTGATTTCTCTGTCATCCTCACGCGGCGATTAATTTCATTTGATTTAGCCGCCGGGGACCACATCGAGGCGCAAAGCTGTCCACATGTCCACCTTATCACCGAGCCATTGACAGGTCTGAGCTAGTCTGGGACGAAGCTAACTTCCTAGAGGCTAGAGCATTGTCTTTTGAGTGAGCAGGCGAGGCGAGGTGAGGCGACACGTGCTCATTCCTCTCTCGTGCCGCCACCTGTCCGAAGAAGCGGGTCTTTTGATTTCGCCACCCTTTTGCCATGGAATCGTTGATAAGGACCGCTGTGGTCGTCGACGACTATCTGGACGGGTCCCATCCACTCGGTTTGAATCGCCTCTGCAGCAGAGACCCTCATTGAACGTTCGCACTGTCACCCAAGATTTACGTACATCCCGAAGCCTTGATGTCATGACTATATCAAATTACGGCTGACCGCAGTCAGATGACAACTCATAATACCGAAATCGGGATTACAACCAACTTATGATTTACTTCCTGCGGACAGAATATTCCCTTCGGCGCTAACTTGCTCTCCGTGCGGCGCATCGCCCTTCCTCATCCGCACTCCTCATCCGGCGCTGCACGGACCCTCGTAGAAGTAAAGCTGCGAGTCGCAAAGAGGGGCCCTAGATAGTGTCAAGTGGAAAGCGTAGAATTCAGAACAGCGTATACATGGAGAGGCAAACTATAGAGAGAGAATTACAGTATTTCAAATGGGGGGTAGTACGACGTCATCGAACAAGTTATCGAAAGCTTTTGTTAAAACGTGCTTACGGCGGAGTTTCTTTTTTTGTTATTCTACGTGTGGCCAGAGCGAAGAACGGATTCATTTACCTTGTGTTCTGACTGGTCCACTGTGCGTTTCCTTTGCCTTACGGTGGTCTTTTTGTGAAGTCAGCTCCCTCGGCACGGGCCTCCGTGCCTATTTGATTTTTGCGATGCGCGGTCGACTGACACTTTTCAGTTTCTTCGAAGTCGGTTTGTTTTCGACGTACCTTACGTTGTCAACGACTGCGTATATGATTCGTCCCGTTCGGAAAGACGTGCTCTCGTAATCTGTAGAGAAGGCCAATGAAAGAAACTACAACTTAAGGGTGTGGTCCGTGAAAAAAGATACGTGTCCTGGGCATTCATCGGACGGAGTACACGGAACGCGCAACTGCAATGTTCGTACCATGTGAGGAGTCATGTGCTGAGATGAGCGCAGTAGTTGAACATCGAACCTTGAATGACGATGCAAAGGAGATGCAAGATGACGTTGCAGGATTTCACGGGCTCGGTGGGGCGGCGATAGGGCAGCAACACAGAAGCAAAGCGCAGCAGACATAAGTTACATGTGATACCGCGTGTCGGAGCCTGAGCAGGAAGCTGTAAGGTGACATGGACAGCTTGATGGATGTTTCAGGATTTTTCACGGGCTTGGTTGGGCGGCGATGGGGCAGTGGGACAGAGGAAGCAAAGTGCGGCAGACATAAATCACATGTGATACTGCATGTCGGAGCCTAAGCAAGACGAAGATGTAGGTGAGATGCAGAGGAGAAGACTACGAGAACACATCAGTCCGTTTGAAAATATCAGCCAATGAACAGACCGATGAGCGAACGCGTGAGCACTGCACAGCGCGGAAACCGAGGAAAGAGAACACGGTAAGCATATATCACGTGAATTCTTCGCTTCCAGGTCTTTGCGTGCACGGACTGAGAAAAGGCGTTGACTAATACTTACCAAATTTTCATCATCTATAATGAGAATATCCATCCAAGGATTATATTGTTGTGAAAAAACTTAATGTTTTTCCCTGAAATAAATTATAAGTGACCATTGTTCTCAATAAGCTGAATGTTAAGTTTTTTCGCAATGTGATAATTCCCGAATGGACTTAAAGTTTAATTAGAATTACTTTTTAATTATGGATTGTGTAAATTTATTCGCGTGAAAAAATGGAATTATGTTGTCCCTGAGAAATGCAAAATGGAATAGAGTGTACGCCAAGATGGACACCTCCGGTGGCGAAAGGAAAAGGGAAAGCAGAGAGAATAATATAGGCTTGCGTGCGAGCCTAGACAAAGTGGGATACGTACATGGAAAAACGCGCAATGGCCGACGCAAGAAGAGTTAAAAGTACGGAAAGCCCCACAAGGCGGGGCGGGAAACGTACACAGAAAAAAAACGCAAGCAAGTCGAAAATATATAAGTCTTTGTATAAAACATTCAAGCTATTGAAGGGTCTCCTCTAAGCATCGGTGAGCTGGTATGTGTACTTTCAACGGCCTTTCTATTCTCGTTTTAAAGCTCGTCACTCCCTATATCAGAACTTTCTACTGGTTGTTGACTGTGTCGACGACAACCTGAACCTTGATTGCTTCGAGACATGACACATCTAAGTATTTCCCATCCCTCGTGGCATTAATCTTGACTATTATCGAAACTGGATTCGTCAAGTCATGCAAATGACCCCACAGGGATATCTGAGTCTCCGTGATACTCAGCTTGCTAGGTTGTGCGGATTTGTTTGTCTCTTCCCTCCCTTTGCGATGCACGATCGGAAGCTATCAGAAGTCGCAATGAAAATAAGAGTTGAAAGAGTCGGGCATCGGTGTTAAATTTCGTTTACAATGTGAATTCTCGTTCTCATCCAAGTCAAGGTTCCACGTACGCCTGACAGCATGCCGCAGATGCTTCTAGCCAGAGGCTTGATGTCCCTCCTGCGGCCAATCCGACGCGTACATCTTCCTTCGTATATGTCACCGTGCACGGCCGGGGCCCAGGACGTTAATCCGGAGAGTCAAGGCCCACCAGCACGCCGAGACAGTGCAGACTCGAACACTCAATGCCTTCCCCGAACCCAGGTACACCCAGCGCCATTGGGCCAAGGCCCCTGTGCCTCCAAACCAATACATACTATCTCTGTCACCGTACGAAGTCCGTCCATCCCTCTTTCATCAGTCTCCCTGACGGTGCTGGCCCATGCGCGCAGATTGCCGATCACCGCAGTCCCCCACACTTTGACGCGGTTTTCGTCTTCTCTACCGGTTCATAGTGGCGAACCCCCAGCTACCTCGGAGCCGCGGAAAAAACGTGCCACCACCCCACCTCGCCAAGCTCCAACTGGGTCTCCCACTGTTTACTCCCCTCCTGCCATCTCTCGCGGCTACCTCATGAAACTAATATCGGTGCTTGTACCTCCCAGCCTGGTCATCTCAGTGACTTTCAAGTTACAGTATATCATATTACAGCGCTGGTGAGTCAGGGGTGTCATCGTGTCATCACTGACCTGCCCCGGGTCTTGGAGGGCCACTGGGTTGTACAATAGCGTAAGATCTCTCGAGACATGCCGCGCGGATATGCCAAATTTTCGCTTCCCCACTGCGTCACATCCACGGGCTCCCCGCTACCGTGACCGATACGATGAATCAGGTGGTCCCAAACTCTAATTTTGAGCATTGCCTGCCCCTTTCGAGATACGTAACTCATATTCGATCGCTTGCAGTGTGTTGGCAACGTGTATAGCTACCACCTTCCCTGTTAGCGCTTTCGCTGCCATATTCACAGTTACGCTCAGCTAAACTGTACCCTTTGCACTAACACTACATCGACACTCCGACCAAATTATTTGATGATCTCACTCGGGGGAGGGAGACCATGCAGTGGCATGCACGCACAATGCGGACAAGCCTTCGTAGGCGCTAATTACCTCCGTCACCTTATCGGTATATCCCGAATCACCCCGCGTTGAACTTACAGTCAGTGGTCACTCCTAAGCGCTGAGGCTCTCAGCCTGAGGGTATTGAGTTTGGTCCGCACATTGAGATCACTGCTCGTTACTAATGAATCAGGCGCCAAGACGTGAACCTGGAGTCGATCCCCAAGAGGGCATGGGTCACTCGAGGACAAACACACCGTCTCCGAACACCACTCCATCGGACCCTTCTGGTGACTGGAAATATGGGCTGGCTGTTTCGTATCGAATATCGTAAATTCTAGCCTTCTGAAATGGCACCTTCCCACGACAGAAATTATTCATATGCTCTTGCATGTATTCTACCTTGTTTCCCACCAGCACCACGCCTTCTATCCCAATTTTCTGTCTTTCTTACAAGTACGCGCTCTCTGCTCTGCTGCGGATCAGAGCGTTAGTATCAGCGGGCACATAACTGCGTGTTCTATTCATGTGGAGCACTGTACGAGTGAGCTTGTGACTCGGAGGTACTTCATGCCCTTCACAACTAGTAATTATGAGAGACTCTCAATCACCGGCCGTAGGGACGCACACTGACACTGTGATCGTGATCGCATTTCCTGACGCATTCCTCCTTTCTTCGGTGGTGGACAATCAACTCATGAAATCAACTCACGGCTTGTAGTGACGTCACTGACACGTCGGATGGCAACCTCAGCGTTGTTTATTGAGGGCGATGTTCCATTGAATCTGGTACATGCCAGACAAGCAACGTTTCTATCACCTGTTTCAAAGCATTGCCTCATTTTGACCCCAATGGTTGAGGCCGCCAGAAATCCCCGCAGGCCATGGCGTGCAGCTTTAACTGCTCGAAGGCTTTCTCGGCTGATCTGATGTTTCATTGAGTGCCACAAGGCAAGGCGTGGATGGTATATGAGTACTATATGAGTTATGGTGACGGCGCATATAAACACCCTTTCCTTCTCATATGCATGGGAGCTACTCACAGCTGTTTGACAGCCGAGGCAACAAGGTATGAATTTGGCAACGAAATTGCAGGTCAACTCGTTTGCAGCGTAATACAGTTTGAAACGTCGTCGGGCCATATAACCATCTCAGCTTAATTACGGAGTACCAACCAGGTGCCTTTCATGGAGAAGTTCCGGTGGTCGATATCTGAAATGAAATCCCTACACGCAACGTTCCTATGACATGTGGTGCATGTGGTGCGTGACGCCTTGCCCGGATATGACCATCCGTTGGACGGGTAAGAAAATCCACTGGCGTGTAAAATGCTATGTTTTCTTTTAGAGCATGCGTACAGCGTGTGCGACTCTCTAGGACACCCTACTTATTCCCTATGGCGACGCAGGCCCTGGTCTACCCATCTCCCCTGGCAACCCCTGCACCACTACTTGCATTTCTCAAATATCTGTTTTTATGGCTGCCAAGAATCGCTTCGATAAATTTTCATTTCTCAAGTATATGAAGAACGTTGGCAGGGCATATCGAAAGCAGGCAATGGAACTAATTTCCATTTGCCGATTTTTTGTCCAAGCAGGAGAGAGAAGCGTCCGCCAGGACGCACATCTAAGAAAGTGATTACCTTAGAATCTGTTTAACCTTATATCTTGTTCTAACGTCTTCGAAAGGGTTTTGGAATTCGCTGATGATGCACTGGGCGCAGCCGCAGACACGAATAGCAAGACATCTGAGGGAATAGACAGGAAATTTGAACGTACTATCGTTGAGCTGAGTGCTTATGAGCAGAAGTACCATGAAAAGTAACCTGACCTTATCGTGTCCGAGGTTTGGTTACTAACCCTTAGATGGACATAGGCAACGAGGTCTCGTCCAAGTTTCGGAAAGAATGAAATCCGCAAAGGAAAAAGATAAATCTTCGTCAAACATCTTAAACAGGTTGTTTAAACAAAGATCCAAAGAGAAGGTGAGGTCGCACTGTTTTATTAAACTCATACCGACACCAGTCCAAGTCCGAGCCGGTCGAAGTACCAACGGAAGTGGTCCGGTTTCTTCTCTCTGGCTCCCTCCCTATCAAAGATTCCGAAGTAGTTACACGTGAGTGTCGACACACTCCATTCCTCGTAATCTCACGAGTGTGGCAGAGGTGCTTTGTAGAAAATCAAATATGGAAGAAGTCCTTTGGAACTTCAGCCGCCTCAAGGACAAGCAACGCATCACCCTCAAGCAAAACCCTCACTTCTACAAGGGTCTCCCCAGTTTGGGGAGTGCGTATAGCGATTGCTTTATAACCGACCCGATCTATGAATTCTGGGATATAAGCGATGAGATCCGGGTTCTCACTGATGAGCGAAGCCGTGTATTTATCGAAACGGACAAGGGGAATCGGGCATTTGGGAACTTTTGGATGCCAGACAAGGTTATTATTTTTAAGGGTCTGTGCGCCGTTTCTTCTGCGTCGTTTCCAGATTTTGAGGCGATATGACGTCCCGTTAGACGTCGGTGGAAGACTAGAGGGAGAAGGCATTGTCGCAAAAGACATCCAGGGCACACCCAACTTATGGCATCGCGAGGACCCTACTCCTCGGGCGATAGGACCTACAATCGATCCAGCAATTCCTGGCGACGTTCCACCTGAAGAGTGGAAACAATTGGTCCGCAATGCATTGAAATACCCCAATATCAGCATACGCATCAGCACCAACGCCACGCCTCCCCAGTCTCAAGACGATTGGGTAAGCCATATATCCTCCACTCCTCCACCGTACTGACCCGAGTGCAGGTCCTATCCCCTCCAGGCTCTCCCACCATTCCTACTCCTGGTTCACAAGCCCGCTCTTTCTCAACAACGCAAGCAGGATCAACTGGTGCTTCTTCTGGAGCCACAACGCCTGCCCAACTTACAGCACCACAGACCCCAGAGCCATCTCCTAGGCCACTTTCCGCTGCAAGTTTCGAAACCGCACGGTCTACAATCTCATCAGTCCACCAGGCCCCTCAGACCGTGCCATCGCCCCCTTCCGCTCCACCATCCACACCGAGTCCTCAGAAGCCATCGGCCGCAGTACCACCCTCTCCAGAAAAACCCACACCGATCCCTCATAATCCACCACCCCCTCAAGAAAATCTCTTACCAAACGTCGTACCTCTGAAGCCGGAGCCTCCACCGCAGAAAACCACTCCGACAACAGCAACGCTAATTTTTTCAAGAACTCTCACTGCGGGGGGTGCATTCCCATCCCCTCAGAGCATAACTCTCGTTCCTTCGACGGACGGCCTAGCACCCTCCTTTGGACTTCACAATGGAGGTACCCAGGTCGGAAACCGCACAAGTATCCTTGCTTCCGTGACTATGACTACCAAAGCTCAAGCCTCCAGCCCACTGACAGGACAGCAGCAAGCCGAAAGCGCAGCTGTTCCCGTCAAAGATCCAGCCACCCAGGGGAAGAAAAAGAATTGGTTTCAGAGACACGTTTGGGACTATAGCAAGGGCAAGTAACATGCGTAATGGTACGATCATTATGCCTATGATTCTACTACCTTCTACCGTATCTATTGGTCGCGGGCAAGAACCTTATTCTAACTATACTTTAAATCTAACAACTATGCTTTAAATTTAATATTCGATCCTTTAATGGTGCGGACTCGATATGCTCTACGAGGGTCCACAAGAGATACGTCCGGTATGTACGAAGCTATCGTAGATCGAAGGATGAATGGAAGTCCAGAAATGCGGATCGACGGAGACTCGCAGAACGAGATTGGTATTGGGTATTCCTCTGAAGACTTTGCTTAGTGGACAGTTAGCATCATGATGAAGGATGACCAGATGGGACTATATCGGGACGCCTTAAGCTAGCTGTCATAACTCTAGGACGACAAGAGCCCTCGTAAGGGTCCTACAGTACCCCATTGTGCATTAGATAGACCACCATGCGTCCTGCGTTAGGCATCAGACAAATTCCAAGCGACAGGTCATCGTTATCTCCGAAGGTGACGGAGATTCTCTGTGAGGCTGGTGAAGCCGGTGAAGTGTGTGACATGGTACGAAATGTGGTATAATGTTCTGGGCCATACGCCGTATCCGGGGCGACCCGGTGAGCAGGACGGTGGAGGCATTTTCGATGAATGCCGGCATGTGCCCTGCCCACAATGCATAGAAAATGCCCTCAGGTCAAACGAATCGAGGCGACAGAAAGCGGGCACGACAGACAGATAACGGATGGGTTCACGTGATTTACCGCCAAGATAACACGCCGTTTGTAGGTGAGGACTAGACCGGTGACCGTCTGTATATGAAGGTAAACCTACGATATACAGACCGGTATAGCTGGGTTTAAATTCCTATAGCGTTCGTTTCCCATGTATTTTGACCTGCCCTGAAGTGCTGTAAGTCACGTTCTGTCATCCGAAAACGAAGTTTCAGTCAACCTAGTCATCACTGAGTTTCGAGATAAACAGTCTGCGTGCGCAGACCTGCCAAAGATCGGGGTTGCTCGGAGTGTCCTCATTGATTGCGATTGCCTTGATTTGATACCGAGAAAATGTGAGAACTTGAACAGCTTGCAACCACTTGAGAGGAGAAGAGATAATAGCCATATATTTGGTGTGAACTCAGAGTAATAAAGAGGCGCAAAGACCAATAGTCTGCTGTTCCTCATCGTACTGCAGCCAAAAAGACACAGGGAGTTGGCGCTCCTCAGGAATGAGCATGTTATAGACCCAGTATAGCATTTCTCTTGAGAATTTTCGTATTTCTTGCAGCTCATATTTGCCACTAGCATCCATGGCCACATAGGATTGGAGGAGAAACGCATATATTTAATATGTGCCCACTACAGACACCGGGCGACGCGCCTTACTGAACGCACGATCTAATCTCTACAGGTGCAGTAATGTGACCAACTTCAGGGCAGGTCAGAATTGGGGGAAACTACGTGGGAAACGAACGCTATAGGAATTCAAGCCCAGCTTTACCAGCCTGTATATCGATTATCATATACAGGCTGGTCACGAGCCTAATCGCTGGGCATGTCCTTCAGCAAATGTAATAGACATGCACGTCCTTTATCATACTTGGACAGCTCGTAGTTCTTCAAAATTTACCTCACTAAACTGCTCCCGAGAGGGCAGCACCTATGATGCCATTTGTCATCCGCGATCGAGCGATGATGTAGTATTTTCATCGCACCTTGCATGCCCTTTAATCATGATGGTCGCTCACAACGGCCACATCTGAACATTCTGAACCAAGTTTGACAATGAGTGGGTTCAACAAGGGCAGGGTGTTTCGTGCATACCTTTCCATTGTGCTTCCTAGACAAAAGCTCGTGCAGATGGAAATGGGGACGCAGCGACATTACTGGAAAAGTAGGGGGATTGTCACTGAGGGTCAGGACCACATTGAGAGTAACGAGGTACGCAGCTTCCTATACGTGGGCGGTTCAAATGCCGATGCTGTATATCTTTGATCAGTGCAATACGATTACACGCAACGTCCGCGAGGGAGACCCGGCCGTGAAGATCGCACGCAAAGGGGTACGTCTGTATCAAAGGTCTATTCTCATAATAACTCGATTGGGTATCAGAACGACGTTGTCAAACTCGCTCACGAGCTGAACTCGGTAAAGTCAGGGGAGCTGTTCTTCTCGTCAAATACAAATGCAAAGGCTAGGGGAAACAACTAGAGGAGTAAAGCATCGGCTTATCATCCATCGAGTCGGGATTCTGGCCGCAGCTTTCAATTGATGCGGAATACAAGGCACGACCACCAGGGCACTGCAGAAGGGCGGAGGTAGTCCAGGTAGTGCTAACTGGTGCCAAGAATTGGCGTCGGAGGCTAGAGAGCATCAAACCCACGTGAAATTTTCATCACCCTCATGTAAGAGTGTCGTGCTTTGGCACAATGTCTTCGGGGTGGGTGACTTTGAGGAAGATGAATACCAGATGGAAAGACTTGGACGCCGCACTTGGTATATTTGGGGCAGCCAGTGACTACAATTCGACGTGACCACTTTTGCTTTCTTCAAGTTATGGAGATCCGGGTGTCCTGTAGGTCCTGCCTTTGAAGGACGCCTTCCCTCACCAGCCCCGATCAAAGTTCCCCACACGTAGTGACCCGTCGCATCTGAAGAGACCCTACCCGGAAGATACCTCTGTGGGTCATTACATCGTGCCAGCGGGGAAGAGAGGGTTTGATAGGGTAGAGACTCTTAATTGGTTTTGCTATCCCGTTCATACGGACGAAACTCCAACAGAAAATCTTCTGCTGTGTTCTTCGACTCTTTCTCTACTGTACGCCTCAGGAAAGCAACCTTCGCAGACAACCGGTCCAAACTAGGTACACTGATGCCGCGGAACCGACTCGAATACTTTTAATCACATCACAAAACGCCACGAACTAGTTGATGTAGTAGTGTACTGTACGTAGACGCCGAGTGTACTACAGCAGAAACGCCAAAACCCTGTGAAACACCACAATTATCCCAGCGCGCTTAACAGGAGTTTGTTCAAATGATGGATTGGTTCCGGAGCAATGTTGCCACCGGCGCGCCTGAACGTCTCTGGTTTAGCGGCGATACAAAATCATTGTGCACAGGAGAGGGAGTCACTCACTCATCTCCCTGAGACCTATTGAGAGTACATTCGTTGGTTCTCTTCCAGTCTTTGATACACGCGTCTCCAGTCGACACACCGGTTGGTCTCAGCGCAAACTTCGGCTTCGAGCTCCCGTCCCAGCACGGGATCCACCGCAAGGTCTGTGCGGCAGAGAGCCATCTGCCGCATATAGTTGAGACAGTGCCGGCTCAGCTCGCTCTCCTCCTGCGGAAGCGCCTCGATGATGTCGTGCCTAATCACGTCTAAACAACGGAGCTGGTGGAACAGGGAGATGCTGAATGGCCAGCGCTGTGGACCCAGATAGAGCGTTCCGTTATTCGGGGTAAGTGCCGCCCATTCGGCGTCGGAGTCGTACCCGGAGAGCTGAATAGTGCTTCGTGGGCTCAATGTTCATTAGGACGGGTAGAAGAACGCCGATGTCCCAGGGACGAGGATAGTCTGTGCCGACATAAGCTACGCCGGCCCCAGTGTAAGTAAACGCGTCGAGGAAGAGGGAAAAGCTTACAGTGATTGGGGTGATGGGAATCCTGATCGAAGAAAGGCCAACACAACCAAGCTTGACAAGTAGGCATAGCGAAATTAGAGCGATGTACATCGTTCCGGGATGCATGAGGATCCCTAGAGAGCGGTTCAGGTCACTCGGGGGGTTGGATGAAGTTGATGGGCGGAAGGAAGAATGAGGCTAAGAGAGGGCCAGTCTTGAAAGAGCACGAAGACGAGGGGGAGTAGCGATGCCCGAGTCCATGAGATACGGAGGATTACCACTCACCTGGTCAGTCCATCGCCTCGCAAACGCCGCGAGTCGCACGGACATCATCAATTTAGAAAGCGATACACCTTCTTTCTGATGATAACAGGGTTGAAAGCGGTAATTTACACGCCCCCAACCAAAGGAGAGTGCGTCAAATAGATCCCCCTTCTTCTGCGCCCAGAAGCTGTTCGATGTATATAACGTACCGAAAGTGTGCCAATAGCGCGTTCGTCGTACTCGTCTCCGCTTTCAGCATCGCGTCTATAGTCTTGACCCACACGCTGTTTGCATTCGTCGAGAAAGTCCAATTTAAAACCGATGTCACGAAGAAGGAACACAGTCAGTTGCCCTTGATCTGCCGAGGCTGATAAGCGTAAAGGCCTGTTAGGTGGCGATTGTCCGCCGTTTTTCCCCTTGACTCTGGCAGTGCCCTAGAATCCATTACCTAACAGGCCTTCACACCTGTCAGTGCGTATCAATGTAATATAATATTTTGAGGTCTTGTAAGGATTAATTATATTTCTTGCAATCCGATTGTAATCAAATTATAATTGTCTTATAATAATTTATAATTTGTTATGCTTGTAATTACACGTCGGTTTCACATCAACGAAAGATCACAGACGCGGTGCAAAGACGAGTACAACAAGCGTCCTATTGGCACGACAATCAGCAAAGATGATGCGGTGCGCCGTAATGTTGAGCCAGCCGCTGCCACGAGGTTGTTCTTCGCAATCGGCATTACCTCTTATTCTCCTCACAATTGACATTCAGCCGGCGGTCGTTGTCCCTTACTGCGGCTGTGGAAGATGTCTACTCCTTAAGAGTCTGCAGGGAACAATGAGCTTGTTGCCTTGTTTGTTGCCCTCGCGACCTGCCGATTTGCCCCCCGCCGCACCATTTTTGCCGATATGTCCAGCAATCCTCCCGACCCTTGTCCCGACTCTACTACCTTATATTCCTCCCCAGAAACATCGACAGTATTCGACGACCTTGCTGTCGGTATCGTATATGGTGAGGGATAACAGACTCGCACTGCTACTCCGGTTTCTCAGCCATTGTGCTGCGCATCACAGGTGTCTATATCGTACTCTTCGTTATCTCTGCCTACGTCCTCCTGTGAGGTTCATTTCTCCTCCTCCTGAAGGAAGGATGGCGCATGCTTACAGTCGGTGACTTTCAGGAGCCGACCGGGTTTCACTTCGTCTCAGACTAGAATGTTCCTGTTTGGAATCACTACCTTCATGTTCGCCTTAGGAACCACCGCACTGGTGCTAGAGAAAGCCCTAGAACTTCAGAAAATCGAATTCAACGTCTTTTATTTTGCGGAGGGTGGTATAACACGCCTGATGGTGCGCCTGCCAGATACTTTCTTACCGTCTAATTGACCCAACTGTGGGCTGATCAGTATATTCTAAGCGATGTTATCTGTGCCTGGCGCGCAGTGATTATCTGGAACAGGGACAGACGCGTCATCGCCATTCTTCTACTCTGCATCCTTGGGACCATAGGTACATGAAATGGATACCCCTCTTAGCCGTTATTTTGTGCTCATCTGGAACCAACGCTCGTAGCTGCTGCTGGGTGTGAGATTGGTCTCGGCTTCGTAACTCCCGCCGATAATGGTTCTCAATCGGGACCCCTCGTCATGGTTGGCCCATCACTGGGAACTAATCTTCTCTCCACCGGGTTGATCGCCTGGAAGGCCTGGTGGGTTCTTCTCACATCCAACCCCCTGATCACCATCTCTTTACCATTCCGCTGGCGTAGGCAACACCGTGTCTCGGTTAGGAAATATTTAGGCGAAGGAACTGGATCTGTGAATGTCGAGAGGGTCTTAGCTCTGGTCATCGAGTCGGGTCTTATTTATTGCATCCCTTGGGTATGTATTGCTTTCAGAAGTATCTACACTTGTGGAAGGGCTCACTGCGCTATTCCAGATTCTATATGTGATCTCGGCGTTCGGCGTGATACCCGAACCGGGCCTCACTGTCATAGGCGATGTCTTAGTGTTTATTTCAGTGAGTTCCGCGGCACACATGTTCCTTGAAACATTCTCTTGGGGATTCAATATAATACTAACTTGATACAGGGTTTATATCCGACGCTCATAATCATCCTCGTCGCCGTGCAGAAGAGCCCTGTCGAACACTACTCGACCCACTCAACTGGAATGCAATTCGCGACTGGGCCGGCACTTGGACCACCCAGGGCTGGCGGCGACAAGCCACGACACGTGCACACGCGAGTTCATAAACCTAACGCGCAAGGTCCATCTGTGGCGGCTACGATGACCTCTGAAGATGAGCCTGTGGTCCTTGGTCGGTGGGACGAAAATTGTCGTCATCGACCTGTTAAATTATACCGCACTCGCACCTACTAGTAAACCTCGATTTTATGGTATCACGTTTCTGTTGTTAACGTGTACGAATAGCACGTCAATCAAATTGACTTCATTTGCAGATTCACAACGGCCCGGCTGGGTCTCGAGAAACGATGCTTGCTCTTCCTCACACCGACAGTTGCTTTACATTTTGCACCGTTCCCACCGGACCTGTCCACTTTGGACTGGCCTTGAATGAGGTCACCACCCTGCCCATCATCTTTGCTCTACTCGGCCAGGCAAAAGAAGTGGACTCGGACCGATCAATTTGAAGTTTTGGCATGCCCTGTACACAAATTTGGCACTCAGCCCCAGTTTCGGAATAACGGGTACAAACCTGACTTGACTACGAGCTGCCCGCACTCCCGCAGCGCCAGGCAGTCTGGTGTTGCACCAAGTACAGTCTGTTATAACTGTCGTAAGGCCACATACGTCCGATAAGGGTGAGGTCAAACTTTCCCTTGTACTTGTCACGTCTACCCCCCCTTCTCACGCCATGCGTGCGGACCTGCAGGAATCGTGATACGACCTCGGCCCGGATGCAAGGACAGAGTCCTGTACGGGAGCCTCTGCAAGTCCACTGGCGTCCACCACGAGGGACCACACGACGATCGTCGATCCATCGCGCGCGATCTCCATCGGACCACCGCCTCTGACCCGTATTCTATCCCAGAATACGCAGCACGAGATTGCAGTTCTCCATCCGGGAATCCAAAGCACTGAACTGAACTAACGCCAAAATCTGTTTTTCCGTGCTAATATAACTCAACTGCTGGAGGTGGTGTGACGAAGGCAGTAAAATTCACCCTCACCTCGGGCTCAACGAATAGACGGCGATCGTTGTGCGGAACAGTACCATAGACGAGATCCTTGGTGGAGCTCATGAAGTGCGATATGGTGCGAAATGTGGCATGACGTTCAGGGCCATCCGTCGCATCCGGGGAGACTCGGTCATAAGCGGGATCGTAGAGGCATTTCCAATATCTGATGCAACGCCAGCATGTGCGCAGCCCCGCAATGTAAAAAATACGCAGGTAAAAAAACGAATTGAGGTGACAGAAAGCGGGAACGACAGACAGATAACAATGAGCTCGTGCAATTTACCGCCAGGATAACACACCGTTAGAAAGGGCATCGCTATGACCGTGCAAAGGCGGCCACGAGACACTCGCGACACGAGATGAGTGGCGGCTCGGGAACGAGAGTGGCTTCCATTATTGGCCCAATACCAAAACGTTGAATACTTCATGGTTCTCGTCCGTCGTCTGAAACGGCAGAGCGGAGCTCGAGCAGCGTGAGCGAGCTTCGGACAAGAAGCCGTCTTCGGGGAACACACGTGGCCTTCTTCGACTTCATTGTTCATCTATTGAAACTTGAAGAGGTAACGGGTATGACACCGTTCGCGCAGACCGTTTCCGTGGAATAGTCTCCGTTTCTTATGCAGGGAAAAAAAAAACGAGAAAGGTGAAGGATCAGCATCAGGTTGGGACTTTGGCCTCCTAGCCTGGTACCCAGTCAGACGACACTTTACAGCTTCCACTTGGGTGCGGAATGCATGGATATGGCCGCCCAGCCGCCGCATGAGGCCGGAGGTAGTTCAAGCAGTGCTGACCGATTGGAAATTGTGGTCAGAGGCAAAGAGCGCAAAAAGGTGAGTTCGGCGACTCGGCGAGCAACGTAGTAAAATTGGGAGAAGAGCTCAAGTAGAGTCCTGTTGTGATAGCTGTGAGATCGCATGTGCTCGATAAGGGTGAGATCACCCACGCATGAGCTGGCTTCTCCCTTGTGCTCGTCATGTCTACCTAGCAACCCTCCTTTTGCGTGCCATGCGTCCGGGCCAGCAGGAGTGTGTGATACGACCCTGACTCGCATGTCAAGCCCGGCAGCTGCTCCGTCGTATTGTGCCTCGGCCTCGACGAGCCGACCACGTCGGTGTGGCACGGCAGAGTCCCCACTGTACCAGGGCCCATGCAAGTTAGCCTTGGCATCTACCACGCGGGCCCGGGACCACACGACTATCGTCGATCCAACGCGTGCGATTTCTATCGCCTCTATCCCAGAATGCGCAATGCAAAGCTGGAATTCTCTACCCCATAACCAGAAGTACGGAACTGAACAATAGTTAAATGGTGTGACGAGAGTAGCAAATTTACCCCACCCCTATCCCAGGCCCGAAGAGCAGACGGCGATCGTTGTACGGAACGGTACCATAAATGACACTGGTTGGGTTCTGCGGACGGACACTTGCGCGAGCGCTAGAATTTATGAGATGAAATCAGCCTGGGACTAGGATACAGAACCTGATCAGTCCACAGCCTGAACCTCACAAATACCGCGAGTCGCATGGCCATCATCAATTTAGATAGCAAACACCTTCCTTGTTGGGAGTGAAGCGCTGCACCAGCCCCAATCAAAGGAGACTACATCAAATAGATGCCCCCTCTTCTGCGCCCAGAAGCTGTTCATGTATACAATGTACCGAAAGCAGGCCAACTGTGCGCTTGTCTTACTCCTCTCCGCTCTGAGAATTGCTTCTATAATCTTGACGCACACATCGTCCGCATTTGTTAAGAACGTTCGATTCGAAATCCACGTCACGAAGAAGGATTCGAAGGAATACAGTCAGTTGCCCTTGATACGTTCGATCTGCCGTAGCCGAGGCTGACACGCGTGAAGGCCTGTTAGATCACGGTGATGATTGACTGCAGTTTTTCCCCTTGGCTCTGGAGAGAGAGGTAGAAATAGTGGTGGAAGAGTGTGTGCACTACGCGGCCGGCGGTCCCGGTGCAGGGGATGCGTGGGACGCATCAGCGCCGACAACCGGCCGTTCGCGTTCTCTCTCTACTGCCAAGAGCACTGTCTACTCTACTCGCACAGGCACCTCACTAACCGCACCAGGAAGTGCCGATTCCTGCACCACCAGCACCACCTAAATTAACCTCCGTCAGTTGGCGCTGTGCCACCTGTTGAGTGGGCTACTGGCACTGCGGGCGAGTGTGGCCAGTGAGCTGAGTGATCAACACGCACCACGATGCTCAGCCCAGGCCATGGAGGGAGGACAAGCTGTGGCCTCGTGAGTATGTATACCACTGAGTTGAGTGGTTTCAGAACCTCGAGGGCTGCGTAAGACGGAGGATGTGGTAGATGCGGTTGTTTCTGCCATCGCCTCATGGCACTCGGAGGGAGTGTATGGCCCGTGAGTAGGGGACACTCCGGTGAGGACGCTGTTTACAATGAGGTGTGACCACTTGCAGTTCTCAACTTCTCATGCAAGGTGATGGGGGTGGAGTCATGGGAAAGCCTGAGGAAGGCCGCATGGCTATCAGTGGAAATCAAGTGGGAAGCGGAGGTGAGGCGGTGCGCCATTGTGTCGGCCCGGTCACTACCACTTCCTGTCTCTTACGGCGGCTACAGAAATGTTTACTACTTCAAGTTAAGAATCCACAGGAGTGAGGTTTCCCCCCCCCCCCCCCCCGTGCTCTGATCTCCCCGCCACTCCATCTTTGCCGTCATGTTCAACCGTAATGCTTTTTACGATCAATACAAACTGACAGTGTACAACAACCTTTTTGTTGGTATCGTATATGGTGAGGGACAACAGACTTGCCGCTGCGATCCCAGCCTCTGACCCGTTGTGCTGAGCACCGCAGGTATCTATATCACCCTCTACGTCGCTTCTGTCCACGTCCTCTTGTGAGGTTCATCTGTGCTCTCGAAAGGAAGACGATACACGCTTATGGTAGTATTTGGCTTTCAGGGGAAAACCAGGTTTCACTTCGTCTCGGCCTAGAATGGTCATGTTTGGGATCACAACCTTCATGTTCGTCTCTGGAATCATCGCGCTGGCGTTAGAGACAGCTCTTGAGTTTCAGAAAGTGTGGTGGTTACTTGATCCCACAGCTGCCAACGTATGGCCTTTTGGTCGCATCGGTTCTGTCTCCATCGCAGTGGAATCTATTAGACGGCTAATGGTGCACCTACACAATGCTTCCCTACCGTTTGCTTAACTAATGGCTGTTCAGTATATTCTAAGCGATATTATCTGTGCCTGGCGTGCTGTGGCCCTCTGGAACAGAGACAAACACGTCGTCGCCCTTCTTCTCTTCTTGGTCCTTGGGACCACAGGTACATACAAAGGATCGCTCGTAGCAGTCATCCTGTGCTCATCAGGGACCAATCCTCGTAGCTGCTGTTGGGTGTGAACTTGGTCTCAGCCTCATACCTATCTTGAGCCCTCCCTATATCAGTATTCCGATCATTGCGGATGATTTTGGCCCCCTACTCGTGGTCTTCCCAATACTGGGAACCAATCTAGTCTCTACCGCGTTGATCGCGTTGAAGGCTTGGTGTGTCCTTCTTGCATTCGACTTCCTGACAACCATCTCTGACCATGTCACTGGTGTAGGCAATACCGCGTCTCTGTCAGGAAACATTTGGGCAAAGGAACTGGATCGGTGAGGGTCGACAGGGTGTTTGCTCTGCTCATCGAGTCCGGTTTTGCTTATTGCTGCCTTTGGGTATGTACTACTCCCATAGGTGTCTGTATTCGCACAACTATTCACTGCGCTTTTTCAGATTTTGTATGTGATCTTGACCTTCAAATTGAACACCACCGTCATGCACAACGCCTTATTGTTTGTCTCAGTGAGTTCTTTTGCACGTTTCCGTATATGCATTCTCTTGGGTGCTGAATACAGACTTAACACAGGGCGTGTATCCGACGCTCATAATCATCCTCGTCGCTATGCAGAAGAGCCCGGTTGAAAATTACTCGACCTACTCGACCGGAATTCAGTTCGCGAGTGCGCCAGCTCAGAGTCTTGCACCGCCCAGCGCTGGCAATACACCATTCGTTCACACGATTTATCTCCAGCACACAAACAACTCCAATGAGCGGGTTCCATCCACGGTATTTACGAAGACCTCTGGTGAGGAAAATAACCTGTGACTTTTGATCAGTTGTCTTGTTGAATGGTACCATATTCGCGCCGATTTCGCGGTAATGTGGGAACTGTAGTAACTTCACCTCACCCCAATTTCACGCCTATCCGAGTCCTGTTACTCACACTGTCGTCCACATGCGAAGATCTGTAGATCGTCACACATTATATTTACTCGAGCCTCGACCCGGATTTGGTACGACTCGGGCAACTTTCCAGGGTGAACTCTTTCTTAGATTGTAGTGGCTCTTGGTTACGATTGGCTGGTCTTTGTCCCCGGGATGTATCACAATATAATGATTGACCAGCATTGCGGTTGATGCTCTCTGGGTCTACGTACGGCTGAGGCATATTGGTTTAGGTCGCATGGACTAGAACGACTAGAACAACATCACCAGTCCTCAGGCTGACTGGGTACAATAACAGCGTAGAACCGAGATTTTTTTAAAAATCACGGTGACGGCTCATAGATCAAACCTTGACAACTTTATTTTACAGACGCCAATGGGTGCGGTGCTGTATCGTGACGTAGACGCCGGGTGTAGAAGCGCCCAAACCCCATGAGACTCCATAATTGTCCCAGCGCGCTTAACAAAAGTTCGTCCGAGATACATGATGGATTGGTCCTAGAGCAGAGGCGCTACTGGTGCGCCGCCCCAATGACTCTAGTTTAGCGGCGACAACATCATTATGTACAGGAGGGAGCTACTCACTCGTCACCCGGAGACCTAAAGAACGTACCGTCATTCTGTCAGTTTTTGACGCAGGCGCCACCAGCCTACGCACCGATTGGTCTTAGCCCAGTCCTTGACTTCGAGCTCCCGTCCTAGCATGGGGACCGCTGCGAGCTCCGTGCGACAGAGCGCAATCTGATATATAAGCTGGAGACATTCCCGGCTTTCCCCTTGCGGAAATGCGTCGATAATTTCGCGCCTGATCACTTCTAAACAATGCAGCTCGAGGAACCTGTAGACAAGGGCGAGTCGATCCTGTGGTCCGAGATAGAAGATCCCATTGTTCGGGACGAGTGCCGTCCATTCGGCATCTGCGCTGGAGAGCTGATGGTACTTCGTGTCCTTGACATTCGTGAGGACGGACTGGGGTCGAATATACCAGGGACGAAGGTAGTCGTCGACGCCAGTGTAAGCTACACACCAGTGTAAGCAGGACGTGTTATGGGAGAGGGAAAAATACGGGGTGCTGACCGAAGAAGGGCGGTACACCCAAGCCTGACGAGTAGGCATAGCGAAACCAGAGCGATGTGCTTCATCCCTGGATGCATGATCTCCGGAGAGCTGGTCGGTTACCTGGGGGGCTAGGTCAAGGAAGAATGACGGTAAGAGAAGGAAGAGAGCCTTTGGGGTACAAAGATGAAGAAGGGGAGTGGCGGTGCCCGGCCTGAGACTAGGATACAGAGGTCAGTCCACAGCCTCACAAACGCTGCGACTCGCATGGTCATTGATCATCACCGACGTAGAGAACGATGCACTTTCCTTCTAATAATAGGGTGGGAGCAATCAGTTGCACAGCCCCAACTGAAGAAGAGTACATCAAATAGATCCACACGTAGTACCCTCTTCTGCTGTTCGTGCATCATGTAATGTACCGAAGGCATGGAACCGATATGCTCAATCATAACACAACCGTCACGAGTTGGCACTCTCTATCCAAGAGAAAGGAGTACGTTATCGCGCAGATCAAACCTTGACACTGTTGACAGCGTTACAGACGCCAAGGAATGTGGTGCTGTCCGTAGACACCAAGTGTGGAAGCGTTGAAACCCCACGATCATCCCCGTCCGAGATGATAGATTGTGTCCAAGGTAGTGGTGTTACTGGTGCGCCTAAACGTCTCTGATTTTTTGCAGGGACACAACATCATTCTATACAGGAGAGGGGGCCGCTCGCCCATCACATTGAAACCTATAGACCGTAGTGTAATTCTGACAGTTTTTGAGCCACCTGCCACCAGTTTATGCACTGATTGGTCTCAGCCCGAACCTCAGCTTCGGACTCCCGTCCCTGGCCGGGGTTTACCGTGATGTCCGTGTCACAGAGCACAAGGTACCGGATAAAGTTGAGACAGTTCCGGGTCATCTCTTGCAGAAGTGCGTCAACGATTTCGCGCCTGATTACTGTTGAGTGGGCAGCACTAACAGCGAAGTAAAAGAGCAAGAATGCTAAGACACAAAAGTAAACTTCAGAGGTGAAGAAAACTCTATAGCAGCGCTACACACCTAAGACACAAAAGTAACTAGACTATGGTCAGCGTAAGGTAGAGAGGCTTAGTAGTAATAGGACTTACACTTCAGAGGTGAAGAAAACTCTGAAGTGTGAAGGCGAAAACAGCAGTCCTTATATACAGGACGCTTAGCTAATAATGGTCTGTGCGCACTGGTGATCCAAACAAAATACACCTGGTCTGTGCGCCAGAGGGAGAAACGCCATTGGAGGGCAAAGAACAATAGAACCGCCTAAAGCGGTTAAGTCCGGTATCTTAACAATAAGAACAATAAGAACCTAATAAGGATCTAAATAATAAAGATAAACAATAACCGGTCCGTACAAGTCCGGAAGTCCAAATCTAACCATAAGGGTCAGATACCGTAAAAGGAAGGGAATGACTTAATCTGTTGAGCGGGCAGCACTAACAGCGAGATAAAGACAGCGAGAAGCTAAAGACAAACAAGTTACTTCAGAGGTAGAAGGAACTCTATAGCAGCGCTACATACCTAAAGACAAACAAGTTCTATACTAGTGTCAGCGTAAGGTAGAAAGGCTTAGTAGAGAAGGAACTTACACTTCAGAGGTAGAAGGAACTCTGAAGTGTATGGGCGAAAACAGCAGTCCTTATATACAGGACGCTTAGCTAATAATGGTCTGTGCGCACTGGTGATCCAAACAAAATACACCTGGTCTGTGCGCCAGAGGGAGAAATGCCATTGGAGGGCAGAGAACAATAGAGCTGCCTAAAGCAGCTAAGTCCGGTATCTTAACAATAAGAACAATAAGAACCTAATGAGGATCTAAATAATAAAGATAAACAATAACCGGTCCGTAGAAGTCCGGAAGTCCAAAATCTAACCATAAGGGTCAGATACCGTATAAGGAAGGGAATGACTCAATCATATCCCACGAGACATGTGACTTGAATTAGTCGCGTCTCAACATAATCATATCCCACGAGACATCACACTTCAATTTGTGACGTCTCAACATCCCTCCATGATTGAGGCAGTCCATTTGGAGATAAGAATAGGTGGTAGATGGTGATGAGAGCGTGTGTCAAGTTTCAACAAGTTCTCAACATAAGAACTGTGCAAGAGTCTTATAGGAGTTTGGGATTGAGATCCCTTGATCACCTGACTTAAAGCGTCATAAAGGACAACTTTTTGAAGTCCAGGGATCAACTCCATATAATACAGAGAGAAAGGACTCTCTTCTGCAGAGATAAGACTTATCTTATTCTGCCTTGACACTTCATCGACAACCTTATAAAACAGGTCCATCAACCCGAATTTCTGATAGATGTGGATCTTATCCACGATCTATTCTCTCCAAATCTAAACCATCCCAACATCATTAACCAGCTTCTCGAAGGTTTCCCTTGGTAGTGGCTTGGTGAGCCCGTCTGCTACCATGTCCTTCGTAGGGGTACGTATCAGGTCTATGACCTTGTTTTCTACGTATTCCCTTACAGCGTGGTGCTTAATGAGGATGTGTTTGGACCGTCTCCCTGTGACTGGGTTTAGGGCTAAGTCTACAGCACCCTTATTGTCACAGTGTAGAGGTATGGGGGAGGAATCCTCATACCCCAGTTCCTCTAAGAACGTCCTATACCACTGGGCTTGGTTTGCAGCCTCGCAGAGGCTCATGTATTCAGCCTCAGTGGTGGACTGTGCTACCGTCTTTTGCTTTCTGGTACACCAGGAAAAGGCGCCATGTGCAAGTAAGTAGACGTAGCCAGAAGTGGAGTGGCGATCTTCCTGATCTCCCCAGGAAGAGTCGCAGTAGCCATGAAGCCCTACTCCATCAGTCCCTCCAGCATAGTGCAACGATAAGTCCTTTGTAGTGTTTAGGTAAGCCAGTACGTATTTGGCTAGGCGCAAATGCTGCTGAGAGGGATTGGAAGCGAATTGGCTAAGGCGCACAACAGCGAAAGAAATATCAGGTCTGCTTCCAATCTGCGCATATAGCAGAGACCTGATTATCTGTTGATACTTCTTAATCTCAGAAGTAGAGGCTTGATCTTCATGTTTGATCAAGTGAGCCTCGGCGCCAGAGGGAAGAGGGGTATATACTGGGTTGGAATCCCTCATTCCGAACCTTTCAACTATGTCTCTGATGTAATCTGACTGGTTGATTTCCATGGTGCGGTTAGCACGATCTCTGGTGATGTTAACACCGAGATAAGATTGGATTTCTCCCAGATCAGTCATCTCATATTGACTAGATAGAGACGCCTTCAGATCATTGATCATGTCCATAGAGTTTCCCAGTATAGTGATATCATCTACATATAAGATGACGAAAAGTGATCCACCCCCCTCTTGGAGATGGTACACGTATACTCCTGCATCAGAGTACGTCCACATGAAGCCGAGTTCAGTAAGAACCCCATGGAACTGTAGATTCCATGCGCGGGAGGCTTGTTTCAGGCCATAAAGGGCCTTCTGGAGTCTGCACACCATGTGTTCAGAGCCAGCTGTGACGAAACCGACTGGTTGCTCCATATATATTTCCTCATCCAGTTCCCCATGTAGGAACGCCGATTTGACGTCCATTTGGTGGATTTCCCAATCCTCTAGCGTAGCTAACACCAAAAGGAGTCGTAATGACTCAAAACAGGCAACTGGAGAGAAGGTTTCGTCAAAGTCCACCCCCTCTAGTTGGGTGAACCCTTTTGCCACTAGCCTAGCACGAAAGCGTCCATCCGCTTTCTTCTTAAAGACCCACTTGCATTTAACCACCTTCCTTCCAGCAGGAAGGGGCTCCAAACGCCAGACTTGTAGCTTTTCTAGGGCATCCAGTTCATACTGGCATGCCTCTTGCCACTTGTCGGCGTGTTCAGACTCCATGGCCTGCTTGAAGGTCTGAGGATCCCTATAGCCAGGGGCCTCTGCCGCATTCAGCAAGTCCATCATTGTAAGCCTGCTGCTCCCTTGCATAAACTCGTCATTGTCCTCATTGTAGTAGCGAGGATTTTGACGTCTCGTCCTTGTGCTTCATCTAGGACGCGGGGGCGAAATCACCTGCTCAGTCCTGGGACTCCTAGGAGTCTCAGTCGGAGGACTGACTTCCCTATTGAAATTAGGGGCAGGGATAGGCTGGGTCACCATAGGTGGCCAGTTTCGCCTCGAGCGTGAAGGAACGGGAGGAGAGGTTGCAGGGGGAGCAGAGGGGGGAGTCTGATAGATCGTTTGATCTACTGGAGCGGGGGTGGTGCTTGGTGGGGTGCTAGGCTGTTGTTCCTGCGGAGGTGGAACCTCCGGCACCTGTATGGTAGGCGGGGCCACATTGACTGGTGGCGCCTGAGGTGCTGTGGCAACAGCTGGTAGAGGCTGATCAAGCACTCTTATGTAGATTGTACCGCCGGTGGTGTAACGTCTACCACTGACGTTCATCTGACTTAGACGCTGTTGTAACGTGGATTCCCTCGGGGGTAGAACCTGTGGTTGTCCGAGTGCTCGGGGAAGACTGCGGGGTGAGGCCAATACGTGCCTGTGGAATCCCTATAGGTGTACAACGTCTCCTGGATAGGGACGTTCGGTGTTACGTTTCGCCTCGGACTGCCCGGCCCGGTTGTGGACTCTGACGTATTCACGATGACTTGATATGTCAGGAGTAATGTGTCATGGACTTCGGATCATGTTGCCTCGTGTTTGGATGACTGATACTCGCTGTCGTTGTACGTGGTTGTGATTATGCCTGCTGACTGATGTCTGCTATTGTTGTACGTGTTTCGGATTACGATGACGACTGCGCATTCTATTATTAGAGTACGCTACTTACGCGATTGGTTACTTACGAGTTCAAGCGGAGCTGGAACTAGTTCCCTTACTTGTATTTAAGCTCGTAGTATCACAGACCAGGATCCCCATCTTGGTCTTCTTCGAATACCACTACTTCCACTCGTCTTCTGTACTAGGGACTCGTGACGTCCCTAAGTGAACTAGCTCCGGCATATCCCTTTGAGACCAAGAGGGGATCCCCGTGACTACATCTCCATTTCCCTTTGTGGATGGTAGATCAGCCGACCGTGACTTACCCGCCTGGTACCACGTGTCATCTCGTCTTCGAGTACCTTAACTCCCGTACCGCTCGACCGACTCACTGTTATTACATCGTCAACAACCTTGACTGGGAGTATATCCGCAAAGTCCCCAGTCCTCCCCCGAACGTCCCCATAGAAGAGACGTTATACACCTACAGGGATTCTACAGGCACGTATTGGCCTCACCCCGCAGTCTTTCCCGAGCACTCGGACAATCACAGGTTTCACCCCCGAGGGAACCCACGTCATAACAGCGCCTAAGTCAGGCCAACGTCCGTGGTAGACGTTACATTCGGGGGCGGACTGGGGACTTTGCGGATATACTCCCACTTGAGGTTGTCGATGATGTAATAGCAGTGGGTTGGACGAGCAGTGCGGGAGTTGAGATATTTGAAGACGAGATGACACGTAGTACCAGGCGGGTAAGTCACGGTCGGCTGATCTACCATTCACGAAGGAAGATGGAGATAATGTCACGGGGATCCCTTCTTGGTCGGAGAGGGATATGCCGGAGCTAGTTCACTTAGGGATACCTCGGATCCCTAGTATAGAAGACGAGTAGAAGACGTGGTATTGGAAGAAGACCAAGATGGGGATCCTGGTTCGTACTACTGTGAACTTAAATACAAGTAAGGGAGTCAGTTCTGGCTCCGCTCGAACTCGTACTGAGCCAATAGCGTAAGTAGCGTAAACTAGTAATAGAATGCGCAGTCTTCATCGTAATCCGAATCGCGTACAACAATAGGAAGTATCAGTCAGCGTAGTAATCCATATCTCGTACAACAATAAGAGTCGTCAGTCAGCCGGGACACGAGGCAACAAGATCCGAAGTCCATGACACATTACTCCTGACATACCAGGTCATCGCAGATACGTCAGAGTCCACAACCGGGCCGGGCAGTTCAAAGACGAAACGTAACATCACCCCCTTTTCAGCGTCAAGCCCCAGCTTGACCACGCATGACCGCAAGCGGGTTGGTGCCTACCTCCCGGAGGGCCCTGATTCGGGCGATCTCCTTGGCATCCTGTCCCGCCTTGGGCCCGCGGTGAAGCGAGGCCCTGGTGTTCTCGATGCGGTCCACCGCATGCGCTCACTGAAGTCGCGCGACACACCTGTTGCGCTCGATCTCTATGCGCTCCAACTTCATCTGTTCCGCCGCTAGCCGATGTTGCTGCGCCCGCCATCCCAACGTCATGCAACGGTATCGATGGACCTCGGCCATAAGGGTCGCGTCCTTCATGTGAAGGAGCGCCTGGTCGACCGAGTCGACTAATCCTGCGTCGGAGAGCAGGAACGTGAGGTCGTCGTCGGTGTAAGAGGGGGTAGGGGACTGTTCGTTGTAGTAGGGGACGGCATGGACGGGCTTCCTGTATTGTTGGTTGCACTCGGCTCTGAAGGCCAAGACGAAGGGGTCGGCGGTGAGGATGAGTTGAGTAAAACGGGCGGGCCAAAGACATTCTTGAGCATCTCGTATGTTACGTTTTGTTCTCGGACTGACCGGACTGGTTGTGAACTCTGACGTGTTCGTGATGACTCGGCACGTTAGCAGTAATACGTCATGGACTTCGGATCTTGCTGCCTCGTGTTTGGATGACTGATGCTCGCTATTGTTGTACGTGACGATGATTACTATGCTGACTGATGATTCCTATTGTTGTACGTGTTTCGGATTACAATGACGACTGCGCATTCTATTATTAGAGTACGCTACTTACGCTATTGGCTACTTACGAGTTCGAGCGGAGCTAGAACGAGCTCCCTTACTTGTATTTAAGTTCGTAGTACGACAGACCAGGATCCCCATCTTGGTCTTCTTCAATTACCACCACTTCTATTCGTCTTCTGTACTAGGGACTTGCGCCGTCCCTAAGTGAACTAGCTCCGGCATATCCCTCTGCGACCAAGAAGGGATCCCCGTGACTTCATCTCCATCTTCCTTTGTGAATGGTAGATCAGCCGACCGTGACTTACCCACCTGGTACCACGTGTCATCTCGTGTTCGAATATCTCAACTCCCGCACCGCACGTCCCACTCACTGCTACTACATCGTCGACAACCTCGAGTGGGAGTATATCCGCAAAGTCCCGCGCCCACCTCCGAACGTTCCTGTACAAGAGACGTTGTACACCTATAGAGATTCCACAGGCACGTATTGGCCTCACCCCGCAGTCTTCCCCGAGCACTCGGACAACCACAGGTATTGCCCCCGAGGGAACCCACGTTACAACAGCGTCTAAGTCAGACCAACGTCCGTGGTAGACGTTACATTAAGACCAAGATCCTTCAACGTGGCTTCCGCAGTAACAACCCGCGATCTTTGGATCCCATTCCAACCATATCACATCGACAGAAGAGGGGAACGCAACGTCCCTAAACAATATCTCAAAGGAGCATTTTGGCAGACAGAACAAGGAGACCCAGGCTACGTAGTCCTTTACACTTACAAGGACGGTAAAACCGGACTTATCCCGGTAGAATTCAACTTCGACCACACTTGTTGGACAGAAATCAGGTGGGACGAACTCCATGGCAAACTACAAGTCGTCAGACCCGCAGGATCAGGACTCCATCTCGATATTCGACAAAGCAAAACAACCACCAGAGATCAGTGGGGACCTATCGACGGACAAGAAGAAGAACCAGTTCGCTCCCCTACTCCAAAGACACCCGCACCTTCCCCATCCCTAGGAAGTAACCCTGAAGAGATCCGCATTCTCGAAGCACAGGCAGAAGCAGAAGAAGCGCAGTTGGGATTACTAGCTGAGTCCATCCCTACAGACATGACCACCACAATCACCGAACAACCAACTACGTTCCAGGAACCCACGCGCATTAGCCGCGGCGGAGGACCCCCACCTGGAGGACACGGGGGTGGAGGTGGAGACGATGGAGGAGGAGACCCCGGAGGACCTCTTTTCACTGGACCAAATGTGTCAAGCGGAACCAAGCCCGAGAAATTTATGGGCAAAGAACCCCTCGTATTCACCGGAGACCGCACCAAAGTCCAACAGTTCCTCACTCAATGGGAGCTGTTCGTGGAGACCAACTATGACAACCCTGCGTTCACTCTCCCCTATCGCAAAGCGCTGATTTTCCTCACTTATATCCAAGGGGACCACGTCAACGAATGGGTCCTCTCCACCACCAAATGGGTCAAGGCATACAAAGCCAAGCACGGACCCTACGATAAATGGATTTGGGAAGCCATTGAACTCGGCTTCCGCAATACTTTTGCTGACACACTTGAGAAGGAGAGAGCCCAGCAGGAACTTCAGAAAGGCTTCCGAATGGAAGGACAAGATATCGACTCCTAAGTTGCCAAGTTCGAAAAAGCGGTCAGAGAAGCAGGATATCGCTTCGACGACTCCCTGGTCCTCGACAAGTTCACCAGCGGACTACCGGTGGAGCTTTACAAGAACGCATACAACTTCCACAGCCCAAACACGTACGCCCAGTGGAAGACAGCCGCGCTGGAGCAGCAGCGCAAATGGATGCATCTGCAGACGCGTTTGGGGGGACGTAAACCCCCGGGACCCGGTAAGCCGGGCAATACTTCCCTGAGAACGTTCAACGCTCCAAACCGCCCCCAACAGCCTCGCCAAGGGTGGCAGGCGTTCAGGAATCATCCCGAAGCCATGGACACCACACCAGGAAGGGTTAGAGCTCGACTTGCGGGCTCCGAAGAAATCGACTATACCCGACCCCCGTACACCCCACAAGGAGGGCGACCCAACAAAGGAATCATAGATGCCAGCAACGTCAAGTGTTTCAACTGTGGCAGAATGGGCCATTTCCAACGAAACTGTCGCCAGCCACGTAAACCGCGCACCAACGTGAACTGGCAACCCCGCCAAGGAAGGGGGGCGTTTATAGAAGAAGTCCAGAGCGTCCAAGACGAGCCTCTGATCCAATTCGAAGACGACGGCGGCAGCAGCCGTGGCGCCCGCGCCACCACTGATACGCCACAAGAACGGGCGACCAGCTGGATAAATGGAGTCCGAAACCTTGACGACGAAGCCAGGGACCTGGTAGTCCGGGACCTGTTGGGGCGAGAGGATTTTCAAAGTGCCTGAACCCGACGGCCTGGGTAAGGGCATTACGGTGTAATTCTGTATTCATAACGCGCTATCAATCTATGCATGTTCCAGTTTCATTGTGCGCAAGTTACGCCATGGCCGACAAACAAGCACTAGTGGACTCCGGAGCCACAAACAACTTCATACATCCGGACTTCGTCAAGAGAATGAGGCTAGGCCTCAAAGAACTAGACCGTCATCGAAAGATCTGGAACATTGACGGCACGCACAACAAAGGGGGCAAAATTACCCATTGCGTGGATCTGGAGGTACAAACTAAAGGAATCGTCAAAGAAATGCGATTCCTCGTAACCGACGTAGGAGGAGAAGACATAATACTAGGATACCCGTGGCTGGCAACTTTTCAGCCCAATATCCAATGGGCGACGGCCACGCTTAACGAAGCTGAGTACCCAGTCGTCCTCCGCACCATCAATCCTACAAAACCACGAATAGACCCGGTCATAGCGCGACTCATCCTCGAAAAACTGCTACTCCCCAACAAACAGAAAATCGAGGAGCAACTACGACGAGAATGCGACCTCGAAAACACTCGCTTACGCGCAACAATGTCGACCGAAATGGCCATAGAAGCCAAGCAATACACGGAGAAGAAAACTGTCCCAGAAGAATACCAACGACACGTCAAGATCTTTAGTGAAGAAGAATCCAATCGCTTCCCATTATCGAAACCCTGGGATCACGCAATTGACTTCAAACCAAATGCGCCGGACACGATCGACTGCAAAATCTACCCGATGAGCCAAGCGGAAGATCAAGCACTTAAGGAATGGATTGATGAACAACTGGCAAAAGGATACATCAGACCCTCTAAATCCCCGTACGCATCATCATTCTTCTTTATCAAAAAGAAGGACGGAAAGCTACGCCCCGTACAGGACTACCGGAATATCAACAACTGGACAATACGCAACCAATACCCCCTCCCACTCATCCCGGAGCTCATCGCCGACCTAAGCGGAGCGTTCATATTCACCAAACTGGATATCTGCTGGGGATATAACAATATAAGGATCAAGGAAGGCGACCAGGAAAAAGCAGCGTTCAAGACAAAACACGGACTTTTCGAACCAACGGTAATGTTCTTTGGGCTAACCAACTCACCGGCAACGTTTCAAACCATGATGAACGAGATCTGTAAAGACCTCATCAAATACCACGAGACCAAAGGCACAATCATCAGGGTATATATGGACGATATAGGCATAGCCACCCGATCTACGGAACAAGCACACATCGACGCAGTACACGACATTCTAGACCTACTGGAAGAAAACGACCTATTCCTCAAACCGGAAAAATGCATCTTCCACGCCCCAAGCATCGATTACCTGGGGGTAATCATTGAAAAGGGGGTGACACGCATGGACCCTGTCAAAATTGCCGGCATCAAAGACTGGCCAAACCCCAAAAACGTCAAACAGGTGCGATCGTTCCTAGGCTTCTGCAATTTTTACCGCGCTTTCATTCGAAATTTCGCCACACACGCACGCCCCCTTAACAAACTCATGCGAAAGGACACGGAATGGACATGGACCGCAACAGAACAAGAAGCGTTCGACAAAATTAAGAAGCTCGTCACGGAAGAACCAGTTCTTGCACACGCCAAACTAAAAGACCAATTCGAACTCGAAGTGGACGCCTCAGGATTCGCGGTAGGAGCAGTACTACTCCAACGCAAAAACGACGGCAAGAAACATCCTATCGCCTACTATTCGAACACCCTCAGTGCAGCGGAACGGAACTACGACATCTACGACCTCGAACTCCTAGCAATTGTCAAAGCACTTCGAAACTGGCGTCACTACCTGGCAGGATCACCACACAAGATCAAAGTATTCTCAGATCACATGAACCTCCAATACTGGCGCTCCCCGCAAAAGATAAGCCGCCGAGTAGCACGGGAAGTACTAGAACTCTCCGAATATGACATAGAGATTCACCACATCAAGGGAACGGCGAATGGACGAGCCGATGCCCTATCTAGACGCCCAGACTATGACCAAGGAGAAGGAGATAACGACCAAGTCACGGTACTACCCGATGATATCTTCGTCAGGGCCGCAGCAATAGATACGACGGAAGACCCCCTCCGAATCAACGCCACCATATCAGTACAAGAAATGGAAAAGACCAACCCGGTATACGCCCAGGACGACGACAAACTCCGCCCCTGGATAGACCCACATGGACTAAAGAAAATTGAAGGCACCTGGTACAAGGACGGACGCTGAGTAGTCACGGGGGGACTTTTAGAGAAACGGGAACTTGTCAAGAACCATCACGACCCACCCGTATACGGACACCCGGGTATCAGCCGAACCATCAAGCTCATAGAACGATACTACTGGTGGCCGGGTCTTAGGAACGAAGTTCTGGACTACGTCAAAGGATGCGCCGACTGTCAAAGAATCAAAGTCAACACCAGGGCCATCAAGGCACCGTTACGCCCAATATTCCCAAAACCCGAAGCTATGCCGTTTGAAACTATTGCACTTGACTTCATCACTAAACTTCCCGAGGCACAGAACTGCGATACGATCCTCACGATAACGGATCACGATTGCACGAAGATGTCCCTTTTCATCCCATGCCAAGAAGAAATATCGGCTGAAGGAATGGCCGCCCTCTACGTCAAACACGTGTTCCCCAGATTTGGCCTACCGGGAAAGATCATCAGCGATAGGGACCCTCGATTCGCGTCAAAGTTCACACGTGAATTGTGCAAAATTCTAGGCATCGAACAGAACATCTCCACGGCCTACCATCCCCGCACCGACGGACAATCGGAACGAACAAATCAATGGCTGGAGCAATACTTGCGATTTTGGGTCAACGAGCGACAGGATGATTGGATACACTATCTCCCCATGGCTGAGTTTACCCACAACAACTGGCCTAGCGAAACCACCAAAGAATCTCCTTTCCAGCTTCTTATGGGATACAATCCCCGTGCTGATTGGACCGATAGACCATCACCAATTCCACAGGTGGCGCTCAGGGTCAAACAATTCAAGGAACTCCGACAGCGCGCGCAGTCACTGATGATCAAAGCGCAGCAGGGGTGGATCAAGGCCAAAGATACGCCCAGATTCCAAATAGGAGACCAAGTATGGCTAGAAGGACGCCACCTACGCATGCACCAACCAACGGCGAAACTAGTGGCAAGACGCCACGGCCCATTTAAGGTCGCTCAGGTGATGTCCGCAGTCAACTATCGCTTAGAGCTTCCCACACAGTGGCAGATCCACCCAGTGTTCCACGTGGACCTCCTGACACCTTATCGCGAAACGCCCACGCACGGGCCCAATTATCAGCGCCCACCACCGGACCTAGTTGGCGGAGAAGAAGAATACGAAGTCGAGAAAATTCTAGACTCTCGGCGATTCGGCAGAAGTCGCAAATTGCAGTATCTAGTCAAATGGAAGGGGTACCCCGACTCGGACAATCAGTGGGTTGATAAGGATGACGTATTCGCGGATGACGCGATTCAGGAATTCAAAAGTTCCAACCCCGCCCGTGAAGTACATATAAACGCAGGGAAATCCCAAGAGACGTCTCCATCCCCCTCTTCTACTTTCACCGCTAATGCGCTCTCAGTCTCCTATCAACTTCCGCTATGTCGTCAACGACGAATTATCCGCACCTTACCGAGTACAGTCCACGCCACCGTCACCCCTGTCGTCTACCCTCGCCCTTCACCAACGAGGAAGTCGTCCTCCTTCCCCCGGGACATCCCCAATTCCTTCGCCGACCCCCACTGTTTACTCCGAGAGCAACCAGCCCAGCCATCTCGGAGACAACTACATCCCGACCAGGGCGCCCACTCCAGCGGGCGACAAACAAGGATACGTACCCAGCCGACCAACGTCCCCGCCAGGGCCAGACGAGGGCAGGTGTTACGTTTCGTTCTCGGACTGCCCGGCCCGGTCGTGGACTCTGACGCACTCGCGATGACTTGGTATGTCAGATGTAATGTGTCATGGACTTCGGATCATACTGCCTCGTGTTTGGATGACTGATGACTCCCTATTGTTGTACGTGATCGTGATTAGGCTTGCTGACTGATGACTTCTATTGTTGTACGTGTTCCGTGTTACGATAACGACTGCGCATTCTATTATTAGGATACGCTACTTACGCTATTGGTTGTTTACGAGTTCGAGCGGAGCTGGAACTAGCTCCCTTACTTGTATTTAAGCTCTCAGTAGTAAGGACCAGGATCCCCATCTTGGTCTTCTTCGAATACCACTTCCTAACTCGTCTACTGTGCTAAGGGCTCGCAGTCGCCCTTAAGTGAACTAGCTCCGGCATATCCCTTTGAGACCAAGAGGGATCCCCGTGACTCTATCTCCATATTCCTCTGTGAATGGTAGATTTGCCGATAGTGCCTTATCCGCCCGGGACTACGTGCCACCTCGTCTTCGAATATCTCAACGCTCGCACCGCTCGACCAACTCACTGCTACTACATAGTCGACAACCTCCAGTGGGAGTACGTTCACACCGTCCCAAGTCCACCAGCAGGAGTACCTGTAGAAGAAACCCTCTATACGTATAGAGACTCCACCGATTCCACCCCCGCGGGAACCCACGTTACAACAGTGCCTAAGTCAGGCAAACGTCCGTGGTAGACGTTACATTAAGACCAAGATCCTTCAACGTGGCTTCCGCAGTAACAACCCGTGACCTTTGGATTCCATTCCGACCGTACCATATCGATAGAAGAGGGGAACGCAACGTCCCTAAACAATACCTCAAAGAGGCCTTTTGGCAAACAGAACAAGGAGACCCAGGCTACGTAGTCCTTTACACTTACAAGGACGGCAAAACCGGACTCATCCCGGTAGAATTCAACTTTGAACACACTTGTTGGACAGAACTCAAGTGGGACGCACTCCACTACAAGCTACAAGTCGTCAGACCAGCTGGATCGAGCCTCAAGCTCGACATCTTACAAAGCGAAGTCACTACCAGAGACCAGTGGGGTCCTATAGACGGACAAGAAGAGGAACCAGTCCGATCCCCCTACTCCGAAGACACCAGCACCATCCCCATCCTTGGGAAGCAACCCAGAAGAAATCCGCATCCTAGAAGCCCAAGCAGAAGAAGAAGAAGCGCAACTAGGACTACTAGCTGAGTCTATCCCTACAGACATGACTACTACCGTCACCGAACAACCCGCTACGTTCCAGGAACCCGCACGAATAAGTCGTGGAGAAGGACCGCCGCCCGGAGGGCATGGGGGCGGAGGAGGAGGAGACGACGGAGGAGGCGACCCGGGAGGACCCCTCTTCACGGGACCTAACGTATCAAGCGGAACCAAACCCGAGAAATTCATGGGCAAGGAACCCCTCGTCTTCACCGGAGACCGCACCAGAGTCCAAGCAATTCCTCACCCAATGGGAATTGTTTGTGGAAACCAACTACGATAACCCTGCGTTCACTCTCCCCTACCGAAAAGCGCTAATCTTCTTGACCTACATCCAAGGAGAACACGTCAACGAGTGGGTTCTTTCCACCACCAAATGGGTCAAAGCCTATAAGGCCAAGCATGGACCCTACGACAAGTGGATTTGGGAAGCCATAGAACTGGGCTTCCGCAATACGTTCGCCGACACCTTGGAAAAGGAAAGGGCGCAGCAAGAATTGCAGAAGGGGTTCAGAATGGAAGGGCAAGACATCGACTCCTACGTCGCCAAATTCGAGAAAGCGGTCAGAGAGGCAGGATATCGCTTCGACGACTCTCTAGTCCTCGACAAGTTCACCAGCGGACTTCCAGTAGAACTCTACAAGAACGCCTACAACTTCCACAGCCCTAACACCTACGCCCAATGGAAGGTGGCAGCACTAGAACAGCAACGCAAATGGATGCATTTGCAGACACGTTTGGGGGGGCGTAAACCCCCAGGACCTGGTAAGCCGGGCAATACTTCTCTTCGAACCTTCAACGCTCCAAATCGCCCGCAGCAACCACGTCAGGGATGGCAGGCGTTTAGAAACCACCCCGACGCGATGGACACCACCCCGGGAAGAGTCAGAGCCCGACTCGCGGGATCCGAGGAGATCGATTACACCAGACCCCCGTACACTCAACAAGGGGGGCGTCTGAATCAAGGCATCATCGACAAGAAGAACCTTCTTTGTTACAACTGCGGCAAGGCGGGCCACTTCCAACGTGACTGTCGGCAACCCCGCCGCCCGCGCAACAATGCGAACTGGCAACCGCGCCAAGGACGCGGGGCGTTCATCGAAGAAGTCCAAAGCGTGACCGAAGAACCCCTGATCCAATTTGAAGACGAAGGCGGCAGCAGCCGCGGCGCCCGCGCCACCACTGATACGCCGCAAGAACGGGCGACCAGCTGGATAAACGGAGTCCGAAATCTTGACGACGAAGCCAGGGATTTGGTAGTTCGGGACCTGCTGGGGCGAGAGGATTTTCAAAGCGCCTGAACCCGACGGCCTGGGTGAGGGCATTACGGTGTAACTCTGTGTTCATAACGCGCTATCAATCGATGCATGTTCCAGTTTCATTACGCGCAAGTTACGCCATGGCCGACAAACGAGCATTAGTGGATTCCGGAGCCACTAACAACTTCATACATCCGGACTTCGTCAAAAGAATGAGGCTAGGTCTCAAAGAGCTGGACCGTCATCGGAAAATCTGGAACATTGACGGTACGCACAACAAAGGGGGCAAGATCACTCACTGCGTAGATCTGGAGGTACAAACCAAGGGAATCAGGAAGGAAATGCGATTCTTGGTCACCGACGTAGGAGGAGAAGATATTATACTTGGCTATCCATGGCTGGCAACGTTCCAACCCGACATCCAATGGGCAACGGCAACCCTAAACGAAGCTGAGTATCCAGTTGTCCTCCGAACCATCAACCCCACAAAACCTCGGATAGACCCAGTAATCGCCAGACTTGTGCTCGAGAAACTGTTACTACCCAACAAACAGAAAATCGAGGCACAACTCAAAAAGGAATGTGACCTCGAAGAAACTCGCCTACGTGCAACAATGTCAACGGAAATGGCGATCGGGGCAAAACAATACACGGAAGCAAAAACGGTACCAGAAGAATATCAACGGCACGTCAAGATCTTTAGTGAGGAAGAATCGAACCGATTCCCGCTGTCAAAGCCATGGGATCATGCGATCGACTTCAAACCCAACGCACCGGACACCATCGACTGCAAGGTCTACCCCATGAGCCAAGCAGAAGACGTGGCACTTAAGGAATGGATTGACGAACAACTGGCAAAGGGGTACATCCGACCCTCTAAATCCCCGTACGCATCATCATTCTTCTTCATCAAAAAGAAGGACGGAAAACTACGCCCAGTACAGGACTACCGGAACATCAACAATTGGACCATACGCAACCAATACCCTCTCCCCCTCATCCCGGAACTCATAGCCGACCTAAGCGGAGCATTCATATTCACCAAACTGGACATTCGCTGGGGATACAACAACGTACGAATCAAAGAGGGCGACCAGGAGAAAGCAGCGTTCAAAACAAAATATGGGCTATTCGAACCAACGGTAATGTTCTTTGGACTGACCAATTCCCCGGCAACCTTCCAGACCATGATGAACGAAATTTGCAAAGACCTCATCGCGCATCACGAAACAAGAGGAACGATCATCAGGGTATACATGGACGACATAGGAATAGCAACTCGATCCACAGAACAAGCACACATCGACGCGGTACACGACATACTGGACCTCTTGGAAGAAAACGACCTATTCCTCAAACCAGAAAAGTGCATCTTCCACGCCCCAAGCATCGATTACCTGGGGGTAATCATTGAAAAGGGGGTGACACGCATGGACCCCGTCAAAATTTCGGGTATCAAAGATTGGCCAACCCCAAAAAACGTCAAACAGGTGCGATCATTCCTAGGCTTCTGCAACTTTTACCGCGCTTTCATTCGAAATTTTGCCACGCACGCACGACCCCTCAACAAACTTACACGCAAAGACACCGAATGGACGTGGACAACCGCGGAACAAGAAGCATTCGACAAGATCAAAAGACTTGTTACGGAGGAACCAGTACTGGCACATGCGGAACTGAAAGATCAATTCGAACTAGAAGTAGACGCCTCAGGATTCGCGGTAGGAGCGGTACTACTCCAACGCAAAGAAGACGGCAAAAGACACCCCATAGCGTACTACTCCAACACTCTTAGCGCGGCGGAAAGGAACTACGACATCTACGATCTAGAACTGTTGGCAATCGTCAAGGCACTCAGAAACTGGCGACACTATCTGGCAGGATCTCCACACAAGATCAAGGTCTTCTCAGACCACATGAACCTCCAATATTGGCGCTCCCCGCAAAAGATAAGCCGCCGAGTAGCCCGGGAAGTACTAGAGCTCTCTGAATATGACATCGAGATTCACCATATCAAGGGAACGGCAAATGGAAGAGCCGACGCCCTATCTAGACGCCCAGACTATGACCAGGGAGAAGGCGACAACGACCAGGTGACCGTATTACCAGATGAAATTTTCGTCAGGGCCGCAGCGGTCGATACCACGGAAGACCCCCTTCGCATCAACGCCACCATCTCAGTACAAGAAATGGAGAAGGTAAACCCGATATATGCCCAAGACGAAGACAAACTCCGCCCTTGGATAGACCCACACGGACTGAAGAAAATCGAAGGAACCTGGTACAAAGACGGACGTCGAGCGGTCACAGGAGGACTCCTGGAGAAGAGGGAACTCATCAAGAACCATCACGACCCTCCGGTATACGGACACCCGGGAATTAGCCGAACGGTCAAACTCGTGGAAAGATACTACTGGTGGCCAGGCCTCAGGAACGAGGTCATGGAGTACGTCAAGGGTTGCGCCGACTGCCAGCGCATCAAAGTCAACACAAGGGCCATCAAAGCGCCACTACGCCCAATCTTCCCAAAACCCGAAGCTATGCCATTCGAAACTATCGCCCTTGATTTCATCACTAAACTTCCAGAAGCACAGGGCTGCGACACGATCCTCACGATAACGGACCATGATTGCACGAAAATGTCCCTCTTCATCCCCTGCCAAGAAGAAATCTCAGCCGAAGGTACAGCCGCACTATATGTCAAACACGTGTTTCCCCGATTCGGACTCCCGGGCAAAATCATCAGCGACCGAGACCCCCGATTCGCCTCCAAATTCACACGCGAACTCTGCAAGATACTCGGCATCGAACAGAATATCTCCACAGCCTATCACCCGAGGACAGATGGACAGTCTGAACGCACGAATCAATGGCTGGAGCAATACCTGCGGTTCTGGGTCAACGAACGACAAGACGACTGGATCCATTACCTCCCCATGGCTGAGTTCACACATAATAACTGGCCTAGTGAAACCACTAAAGAATCTCCGTTCCAGCTTCTTATGGGATACAACCCTCGCGCTGATTGGACTGATAGACCATCTCCGATACCCCAAGTGGCGTTAAGGGTCAAACAGTTCAAGGAACTCCGCCAGCGCGCGCAGTCACTGATGATCAAAGCGCAGCAGGGGTGGATCAAGGCCAAAGATACGCCCAAATTCCAAATCGGAGACCAAGTGTGGCTCGAAGGACGCCACCTACGTACGCACCAACCAACGGCAAAACTCGCGGCGCGACGCCACGGGCCATTTAGGGTCACCCAGGTGATGTCCGCAGTCAACTATCGATTGGAACTTCCCACGCAGTGGCAGATACACCCAGTGTTCCATGTGGACCTCTTGACGCCCTATCGCGAAACACTCACGCACGGGCCCAACTATCAACGCCCACCGCCAGATTTGGTTAATGGCGAAGAAGAATATGAAGTCGAGAAGATTCTAGACTCTCGGCGATTCGGCAGAAGTCGCAAATTGCAGTACCTGGTCAAATGGAAGGGATACCCCGACTCGGACAATCAGTGGATCGATAAAGATGACGTATTCGCAGATGACGCGATCCGGGAGTTCAAAAGTTCCAACCCCGCCCGCGAAGTGCATATAAGCGCAGGGAAATCCCAAGAGACGTCCCCATCCCCCTCTCTCACCTTCACTGCTAATGCGCTCCCAGTCCCCCATCAACTTCCGCTATGTCGTCAACGACGAGCTATCCACACCTTACCGAGTACCATCCGCGCCATCGTCACCCCTGTCGTCTGCCCTCTCCCTTCACCAACGAGGAAGTCGTCCTCCTTCCCCCGGGCCATCCCCAGTTCCTTCGCCGACCCCCACTGTTTATTCCGAGACCAACCAGCCCAGCCGACTTGCCTCCCAGTACATCCCAACCCGAGCGCCCACTCCAGCGGGCGACGAACAACAGGGGTACGTCCCCAGCCGACCCACCTCACCTCCGGGACCCGACGAAGGCGGGGACCCATACGACCCGGCGGAACGCCTCGAGGCGCATCCGTATCTACGTTACGCCACCCATCTCACCACGACACACTCGGAAACCCCCCCGCTTTGCGGACCCACCGGGGAAGCTCTCACACTACCGACGCCACATCCATCCGCGCTTCGCCACGATCCAGAGGAGGAACCTCTGCAGGAGACCGAGAGTCGTGCGGAGACGCCCCCTCCCAGGGGGTACGAGTACAACAGGGGAGTCCACTATATTCCCTTTCAGATTCGCGACGCTCAGGAACGTCTTTGGCCGGCCCGGTATACTCAGCTCATCCTCACCGCCGACCCCTTCGTATTGGCCTTCAGGGCCAATTGCAACCAGCAATACGGGAAGCCCGTTCACGCCACCCCCTACTACGACGAGCAGTCCTCTGCCCCCACTTACACCGACGACGACCTCACGTTCTTGCTCTCCGACGCAGGACTAGTCGACTCGGTCGATCAAGCGCTCCTTCATCAGAAGGATGCAACACTCATCGCCGAAGTGCACCGCTACCGCTGCATGACATTGGGGTGGCGGGCTCAGCAACACCGTGTAGCGGCAGAGCAGATGAAGCTGGAAAGGTTGGAGATAGAGCGCAACAGGTGCGTCGCCCGACTCCAGCGGGCGCATGCGGTAGACCGCATCGAGAACATTCGGGCCTCGCTCCATCGCGGACCCAAGGCGGAGCAAGATGCGGAGGAGATAGCCCGCATCAGGGCCTTGCGCTCCGTAGGCACTAACCCCCTCACCGTCATGCGTGGTCAAGCTGGGGCTTGACGCTGAAAAGGGGGTGATGTTACGTTTCGTTCTCGGACTGCCCGGCCCGGTCGTGGACTCTGACGCACTCGCGATGACTCGGTATGTCAGATGTAATGTGTCATGGACTTCGGATCATACTGCCTCGTGTTTGGATGACTGATGACTCCCTATTGTTGTACGTGATCGTGATTAGGCTTGCTGACTGATGACTTCTATTGTTGTACGTGTTCCGTGTTACGATAACGACTGCGCATTCTATTATTAGGATACGCTACTTACGCTATTGGTTGTTTACGAGTTCGAGCGGAGCTGGAACTAGCTCCCTTACTTGTATTTAAGCTCTCAGTAGTAAGGACCAGGATCCCCATCTTGGTCTTCTTCGAATACCACTTCCTAACTCGTCTACTGTGCTAAGGGCTCGCAGTCGCCCTTAAGTGAACTAGCTCCGGCATATCCCTTTGAGACCAAGAGGGATCCCCGTGACTCTATCTCCATATTCCTCTGTGAATGGTAGATTTGCCGATAGTGCCTTATCCGCCCGGGACTACGTGCCACCTCGTCTTCGAATATCTCAACGCTCGCACCGCTCGACCAACTCACTGCTACTACATAGTCGACAACCTCCAGTGGGAGTACGTTCACACCGTCCCAAGTCCACCAGCAGGAGTACCCGTAGAAGAAACCCTCTATACGTATAGAGACTCCACCGATTCCACCCCCGCGGGAACCCACGTTACAACAGTGCCTAAGTCAGGCAAACGTCCGTGGTAGACGTTACAGCAGGGATCCGTACGACCCAGCCGAACGTCTCGAGGCGCATCAATATCTACGTTACGCCACCCATCTCACCACGACACACTCAGAAACCCCCCCGCTTTGCGGACCCACCGGGGAAGCTATCACATTACCGACAGCACGTCCACCCCCGCTTCGCGCAGATCAAGAGGAGGAACATGTGCAGGAGACCGAAGATCGGCCAGAGACACCCCCGCCCAGGGGATATCAGTTCAACAGGGGAGTCCATTACATTCCCTTTCAGATTCGAGATGCTCAAGAACGTCTTTGGCCCGCCCGGTATACTCAGCTCATTCTCACCGCCGACCCCTTCGTCCTGGCCTTCAGGTCGGGATGCAACCAGCAATATGGGAAGCCCGTCCATGCCGTCCCCTACTACGACGAACAGTCCTCTGCCCCTGCTTACACCGACGACGACCTCACGTTCCTGCTCTCCGACGCGGGACTCGTCGACTCAGTCGACCAGGCGCTCCTTCATATGAAGGACGCAACTCTCATGGCCGAGGTCCATCGGTATCGCTGCATGACGCTGGGATGGCGGGCACAGCAACATCGGTTGGCGGCGGAACAGATGAAGTTGGAGCGCATAGAGATCGAGCGCAACAGGTGCGTAGCCCGACTTCAACGGGCGCATGCAGTAGACCGCATCGAGAACGTGCGTGCCTCACTTCATCACGGACCCAAGGCGGCGCAGGACGAGGAGGAGATAGCCCGGATCAGGGCTCTTCGCGAGGTTGGCACTAATCCCCTTGCCGTCATGCGTGGTCAAGCTGGGGCTTGACGCTGAAAAGGGGGTGATGTTACGTTTCGTTCTCGGACTGACCGGACCGGTTGTGAACTCTGACGTGTTCGTGATGACTTGGCACGTTAGCAGTAATACGTCATGGACTTCGGATCTTGCTGCCTCGTGTTTGGATGACTGATGCTTGCTATTGTTGTACGTGACGATGATTACTATGCTGACTGATGATTCCTATTGTTGTACGTGTTTCGGATTACAATGACGACTGCGCATTCTATTATTAGAGTACGCTACTTACGCTATTGGCTACTTACGAGTTCGAGCGGAGCTAGAACGAGCTCCCTTACTTGTATTTAAGTTCGTAGTACGACAGACCAGGATCCCCATCTTGGTCTTCTTCAATTACCACCACTTCTATTCGTCTTCTGTACTAGGGACTTGCGCCGTCCCTAAGTGAACTAGCTCCGGCATATCCCTCTGCGACCAAGAAGGGATCCCCGTGACTTCATCTCCATCTTCCTTTGTGAATGGTAGATCAGCCGACCGTGACTTACCCGCCTGGTACCACGTGTCATCTCGTGTTCGAATATCTCAACTCCCGCACCGCACGTCCCACTCACTGCTACTACATCGTCGACAACCTCGAGTGGGAGTATATCCACAAAGTCCCACGCCCACCTCCGAACGTTCCTGTACAAGAGACGTTGTACACCTATAGAGATTCCACAGGCACGTATTGGCCTCACCCCGCAGTCTTCCCCGAGCACTCGGACAACCACAGGTATTGCCCCCGAGGGAACCCACGTTACAACAGCGTCTAAGTCAGACCAACGTCCGTGGTAGACGTTACATCGTATCTGAAAAGGGATATAATGGACTCCCCTGTTGTATTGGTACCCCCTGGGAGGGGGGGTCTCCGGCCGATCTTCGGTCTCCTGCACATGTTCCTCCGTTTGATCTGTGTGAATCGAGGGTGAATGTGTCATCGGTAATGTGATAGCCTCCCCGGTGGGTCCGCATAGCGGGGGGGTTTCCGAGTGTGTAGTGGTGAGATGGGTGGCGTAATGCAGATACTGATGCGCTTCGAGACGTTCGGCTGGGTCGTATGGATCCCCGACCTCGTCGGGCCCCAGCGGGGATGTCGGTCGACTGGGCACATAGCCTTGTTCGTCGCCCACTGGAGTGGGCGCTCGGGTTGGGACGTAGTTGCTTCTGAGGTGGCTGGGCTGGTTGCTCTCGGAATAAACAGTGGGGGTCGGCGAAGGAATTGGGGATGGCCCGGGGGAAGGAGGACGATCTCCTCGCTGGTGAAGGGCAAGGGTAGTCGACAGGGGTGACGATGGCGTGGACTGTACTCGGTAAGGTGCCGATAATTCTGTGTTGACGACATAGCGGAAGTTTACTGGGGATGAGGGTCTCATGAGTGAGGGGTGGAGTGAGAGAAGGAGATGGGGACGTCTCTTGGAGCTTTCCTGCGCTTATATGTATTTCGCGAGCGGGGTTGGAACTTTTAAACTCCCTTATCGCGTCGTCGGCGAATACGTCATCCTTATCGACCCATTGGTTGTCCAAGTCTGGGTACCCTTTCCACTTGACTAGGTATTGGAGTTTACGACTTCTGCCGAATCACCGAGAGTCCAGAATCTTTTCGACCTCGTATTCTTCTTCGCCTTCGACCAGATCCGGTGGTGGGCGCTGATAGTTAGGTCCATGTGTGGGTGTTTCACGATAAGGCGTTAGGAGGTCCACATGGAACACTGGGTGAATCTGCCACTGCGTGGGAAGTTCTAAGCGGTAGTTGACTGCGGACGTCACCTGAGCGACCTTAAAGGGGCCGTGGCGTCGTGCCGCTAGTTTTGCCGTTGGTTGGTGGGTGCGTAAGTGGTGTCCTTCCAGCCATACTTGGTCCCCCACTTGGTATTTGGGCGTATCTTTTGCTTTGATCCACCCCTGCTGCGCTTTGATCATCAGCGCCTGTGCACGTTGTCGGAGTTCCTTGAACTGTTTGGCCCTGAGCGCTACCTGTGGAATCGGTGATGGTCTATCGGTCCAATCAGCACGTGGGTTGTACCCCATGAGGAGCTGGAAAGGGGATTCTTTAGTGGTTTCGCTTGGCCAGTTATTATGTGTGAACTCAGCCATGGGGAGGTAGTGGATCCAGTCGTCTTGTCGTTCGTTGACCCAAAATCTCAAATACTGTTCTAACCACTGATTTGTGCGTTCCAATTGTCCATTGGTTCGTGGATGATACGCGGTGGAGATGTTTTGCTCGATCCCCAGGAGTTTACACAGTTCGCGTGTAAACTTTGAGGCGAATCTGGGGTCTCGATCGCTGATTATTTTTCCGGGCAGCCCAAATCGAGGGAATACGTGTTTGACGTATAGTGCGGCTGTGCCTTCGGCGGATACTTCTTCTTGGCATGGGATGAACAGGGACATCTTCGTACAGTCATGATCCGTTATCGTGAGGATCGTATCGCAGCCTTGAGCTTCGGGAAGTTTAGTGATGAAGTCAAGTGCGATAGTTTCAAAAGGCATAGCTTCGGGTTTTGGGAATATTGGGTGCAGTGGCGCTTTGATGGCCCTAGTGTTGACTTTGATGCGTTGACAGTTGGCGCATCCTTTGACATAGTCCATGACGTCATTTCTGAGTTTCGGCCACCAGTAGTATCGCTCTACGAGTTTGATGGTTCGGCTGATTCCGGGGTGTCCGTATATGGGGGGGTCATGGTGGTTTTTGATGAGTTCCCTTTTTTCTAGGAGCCCCCCTGTGACTACTCGGCGTCCATCCTTGTACCAGGTGTCCTCGATTTTCTTTAGCCCGTGTGGGTCTATCCAGGGGCGAAGTTTGTCGTTGTCTTGGGCATACACCGGGTTTACCTTCTTCATTTCTTGTACCGAGATAGTGGCGTTGATTCGGATCGGATCTTCTGTTGTGTCTATGGCTGCGGCCCTGACGAAGATCTCGTCGGGTAACACCGTGACTTGATCGTTGTCGCCCTCTCCTTGATCGTAGTCTGGTCGCCTAGATAGGGCGTCGGCTCGCCCATTTGCCGTTCCTTTGATATGGTGAATCTCGATATCATACTCAGAGAGTTCGAGTACTTCCCGGGCTACTCGGCGACTTATCTTTTGCGGGGAGCGCCAGTATTGGAGGTTCATGTGATCCGAGAAAACTTTGATCTTGTGCGGTGACCCTGCTAGATAGTGCCGCCAGTTCCGGAGTGCTTTTACAATTGCCAGGAGTTCCAAGTCATAGATGTCGTAATTCCATTCCGCTGCGCTGAGGGTGTTTGAGTAGTATGCAATGGGGTGTCTTTTACCATCCTCTTTGTGTTGGAGGAGTACTGCTCCTACTGCGAATCCCGAGGCGTCTACTTCTAGTTCAAATTGGTCTTTTAGCTCCGCGTGCGTGAGGACTGGTTCTTCCGTGACGAGCTTCTTGATTTTGTCGAACGCTTCCTGTTCCGCTGTTGTCCATGTCCATTCTGTGTCTTTGCGTGTGAGTTTGTTGAGGGGGCAGGCATGCGTGGCAAAATTTCGGATGAAAGCGCGATAAAAGTTGCAGAAGCCTAGGAATGATCGCACCTGTTTGACGTTTTTGGGGGTTGGCCAGTCTTTGATGCTGGAAATTTTGACGGGGTCCATGCGTGTCACCCCCTTTTCAATGATTACCCCCAGGTAATCGATGCTAGGGGCGTGGAAGATGCATTTTTCTGGTTTGAGGAATAGGTCGTTTTCTTCCAGAAGGTCCAGTATGTCGTGTACCGCGTCGATATGTGCTTGTTTTGTGGATCGGGTTGCTATGCCTATGTCGTCCATGTACACCCTGATGGTCATGCCTTTGGTTTCGTGGTATGCGATGAGGTCTTTACAGATCTCGTTCATCATCGCTTGGAAGGTTGCCGGGGAGTTTGTGAGTCCGAAGAACATTACCGTGGGTTCGAAAAGTCCGTATTTTGTTTTGAACGCTGCTTTTTCCTGGTCGCCTTCTTTGATTCTTACGTTGTTATATCCCCAGCAAATGTCCAATTTGGTGAATATGAACGCTCCGCTGAGGTCGGCTATGAGTTCCGGGATGAGCGGGAGTGGGTATTGGTTGCGTATCGTCCAGTTGTTGATATTCCTATAGTCCTGTACGGGGCGTAGTTTTCCGTCCTTCTTTTTAATGAAGAAGAATGATGATGCGTACGGGGATTTGGAGGATCTGATATACCCTTTGGCTAGCTGTTCGTCTATCCATTCTTTTAACGCTATGTCTTCTGCTTGGCTCATCGGGTAGACCTTGCAGTCTCTTGTGTCCGGTGCATTGGGTTTGAAATCTATCGCATGGTCCCAAGGTTTCGACAGCGGGAATTGATTGGATTCTTCTTCGTTAAAGATCTTGACATGTCGTTGGTACTCCTCTGGGACTGCTGTCTTCTCGGTATATTGTTTGGCTTTGATCGCCATTTCGGTCGACATTGTTGCGCGTAGACGGGTGTCTTCAAGGTCGCATTCCTTTTTAAGTTGTGCTTCGATCTTCTGTTTGTTGGGTAGCAGCAGTTTTTCGAGTATAAGTCGGGCGATGACCGGGTCTATCCGCGGTTTTGAGGGGTTGATGGTATGTAAGACTACTGGGTACTCAGCTTCGTCTAGGGTGGCCGTAGCCCATTGGATATTGGGTTGGAATGTGGCCAGCCAGGGGTATCCTAGTATTATGTCTTCTCCTCCTACGTCAGTTATGAGGAATCTCATTTCTTTCTTGACCCCTTTTGTCTGTACTTCGAGGTCTACGCAGTGGGTGATCTTGCCTCCTTTGTTGTGCATGCCATCGATATTCCAGATCTTTCGGTGGCGGTCTAGTTCTTTGAGGCCTAACCTCATTCTTCTGATGAATTCCGGGTGTATAAAGTTGTTGGTGGCCCCAGAGTCCACTAGTGCTTGTTTGTCGGCCATGGCGTAATTTGCGCGCAATGAAACTGGAACATGCATAGATTGATAGCGCGTTATGAACACAGAATTACACTGTAATGCCCTCACCCAGGCCGTCGGGTTCAGGCGCTTTGAAAATCCTCTCGCCCCAACAGATCCTGGACTACCAAGTCCCTGGCTTCGTCGTCGAGGTTTCGAACTTCGTTTATCCAGCTGGTCGCCTGTTCTTGTGGCGTATCAGTGGTGGCGCGGGCGCCGCGGCTGCTGCCGCCGTCATCTTCGAATTGGATTAAGGATTTGTCTTGAACGCTTTGGACTTCTTCGATGAATGCCCCCCTTCCTTGACGGGGTTGCCAGTTTGCGTTGTTGTGTGGGCGGCGGGGTTGACGACAGTCGCGTTGGAAGTGTCTGGGTTTTCCGCAGTTGAAACAACTGACATTCTTCATGTCGATGACTCCTCGATTCTGAGGGCGTCCTCCCTGTTGAGTATAGGGGGGTTTGGCGTAATCGATTTCTTCGGAACCTGCGAGTTGAGCGCGGACTCTCCCTGGGGTGGTGTCCATGGCGTCCGGATGACTCCGGAATGCCTGCCATCCTTGGCGCGGCTGCTGGGGACGATTTGGAGCATTGAAAGTTCTGAGGGAAGTATTGCCCGGCTTACCGGGTCCCGGGGGTTTACGTCCCCCCAAACGTGTTTGTAAGTGCATCCATTTGCGCTGTTGCTCGAGCGCTGCTGTCTTCCATTGGGCGTACGTGTTTGGATTGTGGAAGTTGTACGCGTTCTTGTAGAGCTCTACCGGGAGTCCCCCGGTGAACTTGTCAAGGACTAGGGAGTCGTCGAAGCGATATCCGGCTTCTCTGACTGCTTTCTTGAATTTGGCGACATAGGAGTCGATATCTTGTCCTTCCATTCGGAAGCCCTTTTGCAGGTCTTGTTGTGCCCTTTCCTTTTCTAGGGTGTCTGCGAAGGTGTTGTGGAAGCCGAGCTCGATGGCTTCCCAGATCCATTTGTCGTAGGGTCCATGTTTGGCCTTGTATGCCTTGACCCACTTAGTGGTGGATAGGACCCACTCGTTAACGTGATCTCCTTGGATGTAAGTGAGGAAGATTAGCGCTTTTCGATAGGGGAGGGTGAACGCAGGGTTGTCGTAGTTGGTTTCCACGAATAATTCCCATTGCGTGAGGAATTGTTGGACTTTGGTGCGGTCCCCGGTGAATACGAGGGGTTCTTTGCCCATGAACTTTTCGGGCTTGGTTCTGCTTGAAACGTTTGGTCCGGTGAAGAGTGGTCCTCCAGGGTCTCCTCCTCCGTCATCTCCTCCCCCTCCTCCGTGTCCTTCGGGTGGGGGTCCTCCGCCACGGCTGATGCGCGCGGGTTCCTGGAATGTGGTCGGTTGTTCGGTGATTGTAGTGGTCATATCTGTGGGTATGGACTCAGCTAATAGTCCCAACTGCGCTTCTTCTTCTTCCGCTTGTGCTTTGAGGATGCGGATTTCTTCGGGATTGCTTCCTAGTGATGGGGAAGGCGCGGGTGTCTTAGGGGTGGGGGAGCGGACTGGTTCTTCCTTTTGTCTGTCGATGGGTCCCCACTGATCTCTGGTAGTTGCTTCGCTTTGGCGAATGTCTAGGTGGAGGCCTGATCCTGCGGGTCGGACGACTTGTAACTTGCCGTGGAGTTCGTCCCACCTGATTTCTGTCCAACAAGTGTGATCAAAGTTGAACTCTACTGGGATGAGTCCGGTTTTGCCGTCCTTGTAAGTGTAAAGGACTACGTAGCCTGGGTCTCCTTGTTCGGTCTGCCAAAAGGCTCCTTTGAGGTACTGTTTAGGGACGTTGCGTTCCCCTCTTCTGTCGATGTGATACGGTCTGAATGGGATCCAAAGATCGCGGGTTGTTACTGCGGAAGCCACGTTGAAGGATCTTGGTCTTAATGTAACGTCTACCACTGACGTTCGTCTGACTTAGACGCTGTTGTAACGTGGATTCCCTCGGGGGTAGAACCTGTGGTTGTCCGAGTGCTCGGGGAAGACTGCGGGGTGAGGCCAATACGTGCCTGTGGAATCCCTATAGGTGTACAACGTCTCCTGGATAGGGACGTTCGGGGGCGGACTGGGGACTTTGCGGATATACTCCCACTCGAGGTTGTCGATGATGTAATAGCAGTGGGTTGGACGAGCGGTGCGGGAGTTGAGATATTCAAAGACGAGATGACACGTAGTACCAGGCGGGTAAGTCACGGTCGGCTGATCTACCATTCACAAAGGAAGATGGAGATAATGTCACGGGGATCCCTTCTTGGTCGGAGAGGGATATGCCAGAGCTAGTTCACTTAGGGATACCTCGGATCCCTAGTATAGAAGACGAGTAGAAGACGTGGTATTGGAAGAAGACCAAGATGGGGATCCTGGTTCGTACTACTGTGAACTTAAATACAAGTAAGGGAGTCAGTTCTGGCTCCACTCGAACTCGTACTGAGCCAATAGCGTAAGTAGCGTAAACTAGTAATAGAATGCGCAGTCTTCATCGTAATCCGAATCGCGTACAACAATAGGAAGTATCAGTCAGCGTAGTAATCCATATCTCGTACAACAATAAGAGTCGTCAGTCAGCCGGGACACGAGGCAACAAGATCCGAAGTCCATGACACATTACTCCTGACATACCGGGTCATCGCGGATACATCAGAGTCCACAACCGGGCCGGGCAGTTCAAAGACGAAACGTAACAGGTGGAGTCAACAACTTCTTGTTCCGGCACTGGTGTAGTATGTTGGTGAGGGATCAGGTCACCACGGGACGGGAAGACGTCTTCATCAAAAGTAACATCTCGTGAAGAGACGAAGCGTCGGCTATGTCTGTCCCATAATTTGTAGCCCTTGGAAAGAGCTTCATAGCCCACAAACACGGCTTCCTTTGCTTTAGGGTCTAATTTTTGCCGGTTGTGTTCTGGTACATGATAGTAGGCTTTGCAGCCGAATACTCTAAAGTATGAGACGTCTGGAACTGTACCATTCCAGAGCTCAAGTGGAGTTTTCCACTTATTAGAATGAGAGGGAGTGCGATTATAAATGTGCACAGCAGTATCAACTGCTTGTTCCCAGAAACCGAGGCTTAGGCCCGCATGATGAAGCATGCTGGTGCCTTTTTCCATAACCATACGGTTAAAGCGCTCGGCTCTCCCATTCTGTTGTGGAGAATACGGCATAGTGAGGCGATGCTCAATGCCCGCTTCCAGGAGTATGTGCTTTAGTTCATTATTGACATACTCGCCACCTCGATCAGAGTGTAAGGATTTGATGGGCTTATCTAACTGTTTTTCAGCCCACGCCTTATAGTGTAAGAAGGCGTCCTTAAACTGATCCTTTGACTTCATAAATATGACGACTGCGGCTTTAGAGAAGTCGTCAATGAAGGTGGCAAAGTATTTGTTCCCCTGTATAGAGTTGCTCTGGAGGGGTCCAACAAGGTCACTATGAACTATTTGGAGGTGGTCCTCCGCACGTTTCATGGAAGGAGGGAATGGAAGGCGGCTGGATTTGCCTAGTTCACAACCAAGGCAGGGTCCGGCTTCCACTGGGGCATTTGATATGACGAGGCCTTTTACAGCCTCGGGAGTGTGCCTCTTTAGCGCTTCTTTGGACATATGGCCCATGCGCCTATGCCAGACATCTAGGCTAGCAGATGCAGGTGCTTTGACAGTATTTAATTTATGACTGTCAAGCCAATAGAGATTGGCAGCCTTGTGTCCTTCCGCAATAGTTTCTCCTTTGTATCTGATCGCGAAGGAGGTGGAATCAAAGCTAACTAGAGCGCCCTTGTCTGTTAGGGCGCTGGTGGAGAGGATGCGCGAGTGCGTATTTGGGAGATGTAACACATTTGAGATTTTGAGGTCATAGCCTCTATTGGTGCGGATAGTGATTGTACCCGTTCCAACACTCTTTAGCAGAGAGCTGTCACCAAGCAGGACTTCGATACCTTCGTGGGGTGTATAGGTGTCATAGTCCTCAATGTAAGGTGTGAAATGTGTTGAGGCTCCACTATCCATCATCCATCTTGATTCCACATGTGCGTTGTTAGCGCACATCATGTAAAGGGAAACTTGAGGTGCTTCATGCACCTCCTCTATTTTGCCAGAGCCGTTGACTATAGTAAATAGACGGCTCTTCGGTACTGGTACTGTATTTATTATTCTATCTGCCAGTACAGCGTCCGGCGTCCCAATCATGGCATTCTGGGCAGCCTTGCGCTGCTGCCCAGCTTTCCCCTTCTTGGCGTTCTCCTGGTCCCTTTTGAGTTTGAAGCAGTCTGGCTTTTTATGGCCAGACTTGTGACAGTAATGGCAGATTATATCCGCCGAAGCGGAACTGCCGGAATTGGGCGATGGTTGCGCCTTTGGGGGGCGCGAACCAGAGGCCCGCTTGATAGGGGCCACCTTGTTAAGGGTGGCGGAGGGACCGGAGAGTCGAGATTCCTCATTGATGAACCTATTGATCAGGTCCTGAGGGAGTAGGTTGGCAGGGGGGCCAGTGGCCAGTATGGTGCCGGTGATAGTAGAGTAGGAGGGGGGTAGCGGGTCTAATAGAATAAAGGACATTTGCATGTCCGAGACCGCCATCCCATTCTCCTGAAGGGTATTCCTCAAATCCAGCATTTTTTGGAGTTGAGGGAGGAAGGGACGTCCTTCCTGCAGCTTGGTATTGACCAAGCCAACCCATAAATTGAAGGTGGCCATAGAGCCAACCGCACCATACAGGGCCTCCAACTGTACGAATTTGTCATGTACTGTTGGAAAAAGGATTTGGGAGGTAATCCCAGATAGAACTTCTGTGGTAACAGATAGATATAAGAGGCCAATAATGACCTCCTCTTGTTTGTTCCACAAGGCCATCATGGCCAGACCTGCGTCCGTGGGACCAGTGGGGCCAGCAACACCTGCTGGAAGGGCAGGGTGCTGGGGAACCGCACCAAGGTTATCATGTGTGAGGTGCCTAGAGCACCCATTCATGAGCATGAGGGACATGAAGGTCTGCGCCCAGGATTGCCAATTTGTGCCATCCAACTTGGCGAGTTGGACCGAAGGGGGGAAGGTAAGGTTGAAGGATGCCATTTGAGATGTTTAAAAAATCTGGTTCCGAGGAGCAGTCAGAACCAGTCCAGATCTTGATTTGGAAAAGTAGCGGTCCAGCCATAAGAGTGCTATAACTCCGTAACACTCGAGGTGTCACGCCCCAGGTGTGCGACTTTGGGGATACTACGTGGATAAAGTACTATTAAATATATAAACCCCTTTTCCTGTCTGCTTGTTACCACGAGGACCTTGTAAGAAGGGCAAGCAGTCTTAGTGATAGCTTTAGTCAGGGTCAAGCAGAGTCACGTCTGAGGTACTTCCCGGCGAAGGGTTTCCCGGAGATCGCGTCCTAACCTTTAGGCCGTCCTCAGGGGCTACTCAGGTTCACTGGCAGACAGGTGGGGCAGTGCCCTAGAGAGGAGCCGGCAGCGAATTCCAGATAGAATGATGGGGATCAACTCCCACAACAATTCTAACCGTCGTCTGTGGAGTCTCTAGACCAGACCAATAAGGGTCTTAGCACTGATGTATAGTACTTTTACTTATAGTAGCGACCTCTAGTTGTGTCAGAGGGAAGGACTTCTGGGTTTGACTATTAACCAGGCCTTCACACCCCTTAAAGAGACCCAGGTATTAACCGAGTATCTCCCAACCATTAAGGTGGCCTATAGCCGCAAGGGTCTTCCCCTATTGGCCTACTAAATCCGGATGAAAACCGGGTATAAGAAAATAAGTAGTGAGGAAGTGCGCACAGGGGTACTTAAGGTCGCGTCTGCTGACTTAACAGCTCCCTAGCGCCTTTCGCGAGAACCTCCTTAAGAGGCTAGCCAGAATGGCATGACAATCATAATTGCCGGTGGACAAGAAAGGAATGTGTCGAGGAAAGAGGATAGATGATGCTCACTGAGGGGATGATAGACGACAAAGATGTGGTCGCAAAGTGAGTCAGAGAGACACAGGGTAGATCTGGGACACGGCTGTTAGTATGAGCATCCAGGGCCCATAACCTGTTGAGCGGGCAGCACTAACAGCGAAGTAAAAGAGCAAGAATGCTAAGACACAAAAGTAAACTTCAGAGGTGAAGAAAACTCTATAGCAGCGCTACACACCTAAGACACAAAAGTAACTAGACTATGGTCAGTGTAAGGTAGAGAGGCTTAGTAGTAATAGGACTTACACTTCAGAGGTGAAGAAAACTCTGAAGTGTGAAGGCGAAAACAGCAGTCCTTATATACAGGACGCTTAGCTAATAATGGTCTGTGCGCACTGGTGATCCAAACAAAATACACCTGGTCTGTGCGCCAGAGGGAGAAACGCCATTGGAGGGCAAAGAACAATAGAACCGCCTAAAGCGGTTAAGTCCGGTATCTTAACAATAAGAACAATAAGAACCTAATAAGGATCTAAATAATAAAGATAAACAATAACCGGTCCGTACAAGTCCGGAAGTCCAAATCTAACCATAAGGGTCAGATACCGTAAAAGGAAGGGAATGACTTAATCATATCCCACGAGACATCACACTTCAATTTGTGACGTCTCAACAATTACATCTAAACAACGTAGCTGGTGAAACATAGAGACCTGGGGCACTGTGCTCAGTAGTCCCAGATAGAGGGTTCCGTTTCCCGGGATGAGTGCCGCCCATTCGGGGTCGGGGTTGGAGGGATGGGTGGGAAATAGCGGATACTCCCTTACATTGATGAGGTGCCAGGAATCCTGATTGAAGAAGGACGGTACACCAAAGCTTAAGGAGTAGGCATAGAGAAGCCAGAGCGATGTGCTTCATTCCAGGATGCATGATGATCTCTGGAGAGCTGGTCGGCCACCTGGGGGGATAGGTCAACTTGATGAATGGAGAGGAGGATGAAGGGGAGTTGCAGGTCTACGGAGCTGGTCGTTCCGCAGTCATCGATCATCACCAATGTAGAAAGCGATACACCTTCCTTCAAGCGCATATCGACAACATCGACCAAGACACTGACTCCTATAGTACTCGCAGAAGCAAGCGCAAAGGCCCAGCTAGATGTCAAGAAACGGTCTTTGCTCCCCCCCTACTGTGCTCCACATTGATCAAGTTGCTTACAGTACATTTCAACGGACCAGTCTGGTCTAGCCTCAAAATCAGTCTACGCCCCGTCCAAATACTTTTCATCTTTGCTCACAGTACTGTACGGTATTGCTCGGGTAGGCAAAACAAATTACATCTATTCCCTAATTTCAAAATTTGCATGTACTGCACCGTAGACCCCAAATTGGCTGGTCTATGCCGGAGCGACGAAGGAGCGGCGGCAGAGAGGAGAGAGTAGTCTTTGAGAAAGTGAACGAACAAGGCGGCACATGCTCGTCCCTCATTTCCTTGCTCCCATTCGTCCACCAAATCCTCGACCGGTTCAAGGAAACAGAACACTTTTATTTCGCCCATCCGCCACGCCCAGTAATTGCCAGGATCGGTGATGAGGCCGATGAGGCCCCATGTTTTACAACCTTCATCAGGAGGGTCCGCTCAGAAATGCAAACTCTCATCCCCGATCGAGAAGCACTTTGTGCTTCAGCACATTTCTATGCAGCCAGTTGATCGTACTCCTGGAACGTCGTTGTGGTGCTGCACCAAGTAGAGTCCTGGTGTTATAACCGTGAGGCCGCATATTCTCGATGACGGAGGGACCACGCGCGCACCAAATCGGTTTCGCTTTTGTGCTCGTTACGTCTACCTCCTGCGTGCGCCTTGAAGACAAGCCAGTAGTAATGCATGATAGGTGAAGCTAAGCCGCACCGTCGTATTGTACCTCGGCGCGGGAGGGTCGTGTACGAGAACCTCCTCAAGTTGGCTTTGGTGACCGCCATCCATACCTTATTTTGGAATGCGCGGCGCAAGGCCGTAGTTCCCTATCCCGTGGTCTAACGCGTGAAATTGGGCAAAGGTCGAGACCTCGGGCTGCTATTCCATATTAATATGACTCTGTCATGGGGGTGATGAGAGAGTAAGAAGCCCACCTCGGGATCAGTGAGCAGACGACGGTGATCGTACAAAACGGTACCATACGCTGCCATAAATGGTGACCACTGCAGATAGACATTGTTGGATCCTGCTGTGGACACTCGCACGAGAACACAGGGCAGACTTTGGAACTGGGAATTCGTCTTGGTTCCATTGCGGTACAGCAACTCGAGATTGATATCAGTGCTCGTGGCGGGCTGCGGTAGTACCAGATTGCCAGTGACCAGGCGTAGCGACGGCCCAAGGAGAGATGGAGTTATATCGAGAACTGTGCAAGACACGATAATGACAAGATCTGTTTTGGGGCTGTATAATCAAGACAGAAGTGCGTGCCATACGAGTGGAAAACGAATAGAATAGAACCGTACCGTGACTGATCCTAGCGCTTCTCATTAATGATCATTACAGTAAGCACACCGCGACAGATTCGTCAAGGCAAGAGTCTCGCCCTGTGGGCCATTGCAGTCGATGCTCTTAGAGTTTACATGCGGCTAAGAGGACGAGATGGGTACATTGGTCTTGGTTGCATGGACTAGAAAAAACAGTCCTCGTAGACGACTGGGACACTGGTGGCGGCGTCCTGACTGGGTACAACGACAACGCGGAACTGGAAATTTCAATCATGCCACCCCCATGGGTTGGCACTCCGTCCACGAAAAAGGAGTACGGTATCGGCTTGTAGATCAAGCCTTGACAGCTTTACTCTACAGATGCCAAAGGATGCGGTGCTGTACGTAGACGCCAGGTGTAGAAGCACCAAAACCCCATGAAGCCCACGATTGTCCCAGCCCGTGTAACAAAAGTCCGTCCGAGATAATAGATTGGTTCCAAAGCAGTGGTGCCTGGTGCGCCTAAACATCTCTGGTTTAGCAGGGACATCATTCTGCAGAGGAGCTACTCACTCATCGTCCTAAGACAGATTGAGCGTGCTCTCTTTCATGTAGTTTTTGAAATATGCGCGGCCGGTCTATGCACTGATTGATTTTAGCGCGGGGCTCCGGTCCCAGCACGGGGTGCCGCCCATTCGGGGTCGGGGTTGGAGAGCTGGTAGTGCTTCGTGCCATCGGTGTTCGTGGGGATGGGTGAGAGATAGTCGAGAGCCCAGATACGAGGGTCATACATGGTGGGGTAGGCTATGCCGCGGGTAAGTAGAACGTGTCATGGGAGATGGAAAAGTAACCACTTGCAGTGACGGGGTGCTGGGAATCTTGATTTTAATTGAAGGGCGGTACACCAAAGCTTGATGAGTAGGCATAGCGAAACCAGAGTGATGTGCTTTATTCCAGGATGCATGATGATCGATGATTTCTGGAGAGCTGGTCGATCACTCGGAGGGGGGATCAAGTTGATGGGTGGAGGGAAGGACGACGGTAAGAGAAGGCTAATCTTGAAGGGTACGAGGACAAAAGGGAGTGGCAGCGCCCGAGTTCATGAGGGCCTGAGGCCTGAGACTTGGATACGGAGAGTCACCTGGTCAGTCCACAGCCTCGCAAACGCCACGAGTCGCACGGTCGTCACCAATGTAGAAAACGATGCACCTTCCTTGTAATAATAGAGTGGGAGTGATCAGTTACACAGCCCCAACTGAAGGAGAGTGCATCAAATAGATCCACACCTACTTCTCACGCATACAATGTACCGAAAACATGCCAACAGCGTACTCATCGTGCTCGTCTCCGCTCTTAGCGTCGGGTCTATAACCTCGGCGCATACATTATTCGCGTTTATTCAGAACGTCCAATTTGAAACCGACGTCATGAAGAAGATACACAGTCAATTATCTTCAGTTCCGCCTTAGCCGAAACTGACACGCATAAAGGCCTGTTAGGTGACGACTGGCCGCCATTTTCCCCGTTGACTCTGGAGCGGAAGGTGGAAATGGTGGTGGAGGAGAGCGTGCACTACGCGGCAGGCGCTCCTGGGGCAGAGGACGAGTGGCTTTACGAAAGGCGGTGGCGCCAACAATCGGACCTTCGCAGTGTCGCTCTACCACCAAGAGCACTGTCTGCTCTATTTGCACAGGCAGCTCACGAACTGCACGAGCAAGCACCGATTCCCGCACCACCAGCACTGCCTGGATTACCTCCGTCAACAGGCGCTGTGTCACCCTGACCTGACGCTCGAGCCCAGGAGACTTTGCCCAGCGCGACTTTGAGGTGGATCGTGTTGGGCAGACGCACACGTGTCGCGATTCCGACACGGCTTGGGACTACAATGCGAGGAACTGGTTGGATTGGTATCATTTCCTACAGGACCCGGCTGTCCAGTAAGTCCTTCTACGCAGCCTCATCGGGCGACCTCCCTCTGAATAATAGTTGTACTAGCAACACTGACAACGGTGTTAAGCGAAGTTTTAGTTTGTGCAACTCGTGTGAATGATCTCCAGCGAATCCATTGTGATATATGGAACCATGTTCCCCGATCTGGTGTATCATCACTACATCCAGTGACACCATGCGCACAATGCATCGCCTTCCCGCGTTGATGCCCTGACCTCAACGGGGCCCATATATCCGACGATTACATGGCTCGACCTGTGCGCTCTAGTTCCTCATGGGTCTAGTGACTTGGCCCGCCCATTTGGTGCTCCCCTCTATAAGTTTGTTCGTTGTATCATATATCGCTCTTCTCCCCTCTTCTTATGTGGCGCCGTAGCTACCAACCCCTACCCCAGGATAAGTTAGAAGAAGATCTCAATGATGCAGAGCACCGGGACACCAGTATGACTCTATCCTATTTACTCTCCGCCCGTATGGCACACTTCCTATCCTGATTGTACCCGCCCAGTCGTCCCAAGCAATATGTCCAAAATACTTTTATATTTCGGATTCGTTACCATTGCGGTCTGCACAGTTTTTGACAGCGTCCTCTTTCTTTCCTTGGGCTACCGCTACGCCCAGTCCGTCTGGTACCCCGCTGACCCTGCGAAGCTGGAAACCCCGAGCACTTACATCAATTTTGACTTGCTGTACCGCAACGGAACCAAAACAAAAACCAGTCATCGGTTCCCTCCGATCCAAGGCCTACCACGTGCACTCGCACAAGTATCCGCCGCAGAACCCGACAAGGTCTATCCGCAGTGGCCGGTGTCGTTCATGGCAGCTTACGGTACCGTTCCGTACAACGATCGTCGTCTGCTCGTCGAGCCCGAGGTAGGGTCGCGCGCGCGTGCTATAGAGAGTCCCGTTAACACGTAAAGCGCAGATCTCAACTTTTTGCCCAGTTCCGCGCGTTGGATTACGGGATGGAAAACTGCAGCCTCGCGCTGCGCATCCCGGAGTACGGGTCAGACGTAATGGAGATCGCGCGCATCGGATCGACGATCGACGTGTGGTCCCTCGCGTTGGACTCCAAAGTCGACCTGCAGACGGCTCTCGTACAGGACCCTCCCGCGCCGCGTTGACAAGATCGGCTCGTTCACACCGAGGTACAACATGACGGAGCAGCTGCCGAGCTTCGCATGCGAGTCGGGGACGTATCACGCGTTCCTTCTGGCCTGTCCGCAGGGCCCGCGCAAGGAGGATTGCTGGGTCGACGTGGCGAGCATAAAGGAGAAGCCGATTGGTGCGTGTGTGATCCAACCCTGTTCAATGCGTCTATATGCGGCCTCACGACTACTACGCCAGGACTCTACTTGGTGCAACACCAGACCATCTGACGCTATGGAAGGATGTTCTTGTGAGTCGCTGCTTCGTTCCTACTGGGATGGGTTTCGTGCGGCGCCGGTAGGAGAGGCAGGTGAGGGGATGACGGCACATGGCACAGAATGTCAGACGACGCCGAGGGATCGGCTTAGGTGTATTCTGAAAATGTGGTTCCGGGGGTATGTACAGGCGATGCGGGTAATTAAAGAAACATGTAAGGGCTCGAATGAAATGTGAGGGAGAAAGCGAGAAAGCGGGCGAAAGCGCGAAGTGCTTCTCGATGGAAAATGAGGGTCTTGGTTGCCAAGGCGAGGCCGCGATGGGTAGGTGGGACCCTCCCGGAGCGACCAGAGCGTCAGCAGACACAACGATCCCCACCATCGATCCCATAGTAAAAGCAAAAATATTCCAGTTTCTAGACCAGTGGTGGCACGCAAGGGAGCCTCTCTTAGACCATGATCTGGCTATTACAGCGTCCAGGCAGGCCGAGTCCTGGTGTTCAGTAACCATGCCGAAGTTATTATTTGTAGTAATTACTGTAACTATTTGATACCCTGGATAACTATCTAACAACTACATACGCGCGAGATACCAAATTCCCCAGAATTTCAAGCTGTACTTAATTATGAACCCCGCAGGTCAAATTTGGGTCAGCTGTGTTCTGTAATTCGCGAAGGGCCCCTTTTTTGTACGTCGCTGTAGGTTTGTGTCCTGTTAGCGGAGGTAGTCGTGACACTACAAATATCAATCCAGGAGCATGGTCCGTGGATCTGCCCCGCGGCCCCCGCGCATATTCACGATCGCGCCCGAGAACGAGCTCATGCAGTGTCCATAGAAGAAACTGCTGTGGACGAGCAGCTGCTGCTCAACGAGTGCCATCAAATCGGTGATCATCAGCTGCCAGCCAAATTCACGACGGTCCTCCATCGTGAGCAGGTCGGACATGAAGACTGCACCGGCAGCGGCGATCGTGCGCAGTGCGTCTGGATCGCGTTCGTCCGTCGCGATGAAAAAGGGGTCCTCGGCCCGCGGCGGGGGCAACATGGCTTGCTCCGGATCGGGCTTGGCCCCCTCGATATCGCACGTTGTCCAATTGCGGCTGTACTGAAGGTCGGCAAGGACTGCACGGCCTGCCCCCAGGCGCTCCTTCACGCGCCGGATGTGATCCTCAGGTGCCATTTCCATCGCCCATCCAAATCGTACGACTGAGTATCAAAGCGTCAGCATTGCTCTGCTTGGGGAAGTGCAGATGTGTAGTACTTACAGTCTCCGCGTCGCATGTGTGCTCCCATCCACATACGGCCTCCGGTGCGTTGACGCATACGAGAGGACAGAACCTCGGCAAGGTCGAATACCTGCTGTGGCTGGACGAGTGAATGCACCACCGTGCCCGCATATCTATGGCGCTCCAGCTGCTCCGTGAAACGCATGGCACCCTGAAAAATTGTTTGGATTCACCACACAGTGGCAAAAACGGCCACTTACGGGCTTAGTGCCCAGATGAGTCTCTCCAGCAAGCACGACAACGTCAGCATCCACGTCGTGATAGTCATCTTTGAAGCCCCGGATTGACGAACGTGGAGCGACTTGTCTGAGATCACCAACAATGATCTTAGCAAAGTCCATTCCAACACTTGAAGGGGGATCAGCGTCATAACCATAACAATGTGAAACAATAGAACTTACACAGCCGGGAATGTGTACAAAACCTCCCAGCCATGAGCATTTAGCAACTCCTCGACGACGACGTCGTCGTCGTCATAGTCAAGATTTACGTCCCCAATCAGATCGGACGAACTCTCCAAAACGTTTTTGGCGATGTCCCAGTTCAGCGGGAAGCCGTGCTCAATCGCAGATTCAGCCAGATTAAGAGAAAGTTCTGTGGGTTCCAGGGGAGGCCAGTGTTCGGTGCTACCGTCGTAGTTATCTGGTCCGGGGTGGCGTTCCAACCCCCCCCTCTTCTTCATCTCCTCAGGAATGTGGTCGACGCGGACTGTGCCTGCGGGGTTATACCAGTGGTTCTCGATGACGAATAGTGACGGCGTTTTTGTCTTATTCGTCTCGAAGACGTTGGGATGAGTATGATACGACTGGCGGGGCCAAAACCCACTGCTTGACTCGCTTTCGGGATCTTGACCGTGCAGGCGCAGGTATTCCGAGGCGGTGATCACCGGTTGTCGACTACGGAGATGTGTAATATTCACAATAACCGAGATAGGGATGCGGAATCCCATTTGCTTCTCGATTGGCATTTCGCGCCACTCGTCCGATCCAATAGCGTCGCCCTTATTGACCATAGTTGCGTAGTCCGCGCAAACAGTGCTGCGGATAAGAAAAGGTATGAAAATATCGATGCAAGGTAGAGAATCCATCACATACATGTCGTACTCGCACGCGCGTGTGTAGATGAACGAAGGTAAAACCAAGGTTCGATTCAGTAGCTCTGCCTGCAGGAGAGCAGCCTCGTAGATGTATCGTACCTGTCAAATGACCATTTGTAGCTGATACTTAATACTGATAGACCCACTGACGTTGTTCCAACCGAGACCCAGGCTATAGTCTCGAGAAAAAAACCCCCGTGTGGGAGCTACGATATCTCTGATCTGCTCGAGAGTCAGGACATCGGGCAGAAAGGGTGGAGAAGGGGGCGAGGAGGCGAATTTCGGATCGACAAGGAGGGGCTCCGCGAGCTCTAAGGGATCTGGATCGAAATGTGAAGGCGGGTTCAAGCTGGGGAGCTGCCACGATGAAGGGGCATAAGCAGAGAAGAGAGCCACGTAGACTAGACCAGTGAGAAAGAAACCGGTGGAGAAAAATCCGATTTTTAGCGCGCCATTGGAACGAAGGACTAATCGCCAGCGGCGAGGTTGACAGGCGGCGTGTGACTCAGGGTGAGAAATGGGTAAAAGATCGGGGGGCATGGTGGTTGTGGTTGTGGGTGAAAGGAGTGTATGCGTGTGCGATGTAAGAAAAGACTCACCTTTGAGTGTAGCTAGGTATTATGGTTCATAGGCCCGCGGTGGGGCCGATGTGGCTCGTGTGGACTCGACCCAAGGTGACAATCGCCGCGGACGAACGTTATTGGCTCAACCGAATTTGTGGCGAACTCCAAAGAATACGGGTGGGTTGCTAAGAGACCTCATTGAAACCTCCGAACGTAGTCAGCCATCGCATGCATCATGGCTCGTTGACCCTGCAAGGAAGACAGCGAGGCCTGAGAAGCGTACGAGGGTGAAGCAGAGGTTAAGGATGATGAACTAAGCCAACACCGCTTTCCAAAACGATAGCGATCACCATACGGGCTGGAGCGAGATGGTATACTTCCGCAGACACGCATGACTTCGGCCAGTCCGATTACACATTGTTTCTATTTGGGAAACCCTTGAATAAGGTCCGACTACTTTAAATAAAATACAGGCAGCTGACGCGAATCGCATGACTCAGACAAAACTGAAGCCTGGCTATGGTGGGCCTTACACCTTACACAATCACCACCCAACTCAGCCTCGCGTATCTCTTCGTAGAAAATTATACCAAATGCCTGTTGCATCATTTCAAGAGATCCTCGATAGAGCTCTCGCTGACTACCGCGAGCAGATCGGCGTGCAACTCGACCAACACCCTTTTGCCAATTCAAGCTACTTGAAGACAAAGCAAACGCATTCAAAGCCTATCGGGATGGGAATGGTAAGTTGATCAACTGGCTTAACCCAATAGTACAAGTCGTCCATGCGCTTTCTGGCCTTCTTGGCGAAGCCGCGAGTTTAGTGAGCCGAATGCGCCAGTTTTTGCCTCTTGACCTTTTCATCGTTCGGTTACCAGGTGCCGTTCCAACCAGAAAAGGCAATCTTTGTTGGCGTGGATGTCCTTATCACCGTGCGTATGCATTGACATTCACCTACATTTATCCCGATCTGCATACCCCAGGCGGCTGACGGTGTCAGCTCAAGCTACGACGCGCTTGTTGACTTGTTTGAGTGCATCGGAAACTTCCTCAAACGTCTTCGGATCTATACCGACGTCCCGTTGACCCCTTCTATGATCGATATAATCGCCAAGATTATGGTCGAGTTACTCTCTGTGTTTGCCTTGGCTACCAAGCAAATTAAGCAAGGCAGATTCAGTAAGTGGATCTCCTTCCTCAATACACCATAGCTCAAGATGGCATAGAGAAATTCGCGAAGAAGCTTCTAGGAGAGAGCGAGATCGAGGCTGTGCTGCAGAGGCTTGATCGTCTCACTCAGGAGGAGGGCCGGATGACGGTCGCGCAGACCTTCGAAGTGGTCTACGGACTTGTGAATAACGTGAACGTAGTCCTGAACGGTACGCAAAGCTTCCTTGCTTGGCTAACAGCGCTCAGGTGAAATATCGTCTTAATAGATGGTAAAGCGTCAACGGATGGCATCCGGAAGGCTCTGGGTATACTTTTATCGCATTCAGTATTACGCGTGCTGACCATGATGGTAGATACGATGCAACTAATGGCGAGTGATATAAACAAGATGAGACGTCCGTTATCAACTGATGTCCCCATTGTCCACCGATGGCGCTAACACGGGTTGCAGGCGACCAATTACAAAAGGATTCCAAAAATTGGCTCTCCCCTCCAGACCCATCAAAAAATTACAACATTGGATACAAAATCCACCGAGATGGAACCGCTACATGGCTCTTCCGAGGAAGTATCTTCGCTGAGTGGCGTGTGAAGGGTCCCGTTTTGTGGATCTATGGAATACGTGCGTTCTCAACTATACCTTGCGACGACCCTAATTCCTTTCGTATCATGTAGCGGGTTTGGGAAAGACTATCTTGCTGTAGGTCGTGTCTCTCCACCTTCGGCTATAGTCATTCATGCTTTGCATTAGTTCCTCCATCATACGAGAGATCGACAGTATACGCAAGGCGGGATTAGCATTGATGGCATACTATTATTTCGATTTTGCGGACACTGAGAAGCAACACTTGCGCGGACTCCTCTCCTCTCTGGTTTTTCAGCTCAGCGCCGAGTCTGATCCTTGCTATCAAATTTTGTCTCGTTTATATTCAGATCATGCTGGGGGCACAAGAGAGCCTTCAGAAGACGCACTCTCGCAATGTCTTGTGGAAATGCTCAAAGTACCAGGACAGCCGGCGATGTACATTATTATTGATGCCCTCGACGAATGCCCCAACCTCTCCGGGATGCCGACCGCACGTGAGCAGGTGCTCGATTTTCTGGAGGATCTTGTCAAGTTAAATCTTCCAAATGTCCGAATATGCATCTCTAGTCGCGCAGAGGCCGACATTCGAAAACGTCTTGAACCCCTGGTCCTGTTCCGAGTGTCCCTTCACGATGAAGCCGGACAAAAGGCAGATATTTCCTCATACATTAACGCAGTCGTGCACTCTGACCGGAAGATGCGAGGATGGAGAGAAGAAGACAGGCAGTTGGTGATTGATACACTCTCTGATAAAGTGGATGGGATGTACGTAACCGCCGTAGTGGTTTCTCGAAACAATCGCTTAACAAATACCGCTGCAGGTTCAGATGGGTTTTTTGCCAGCTAGAGACCCTGCGTCAGACCCTACCTGCAGGTATTCGCGACGCTTTGGATAATATGCCAAGATCATTAGACGAAACGTACAAACGCACATTGCTGGCGATTGGTGAGGAGACCCGACTGTATGCACAGCGCCTCTTCCAGTGCCTTGCCGTATCGATCAGACCACTACATGTGTACGAGCTTGCGGAGATTTTGGCCATTCGGTTCGACACAGGAGCACTTCCCGTGTTTAACCCCAATTGGCGACGAGGCGACGCAGAAGAAGCAGTTCTTTCTGTTTGTTCCAACCTCATCAGCATCGCCGATGTGGACGGTTCCCAAGTTGTTCAATTTTCGCACTTTTCAGTAAAGGAGTTCCTCACCTCAGATCGCCTAGCCACTACGAGGTCGGATCTTTCTGGCTATCACATCGTTCCCCACTCGGCGCATGCCATCCTCGCTCAAGCTTCCCTCAGTGTCTTACTCCATCTTGACGAGCACATCGACAGAGACCGCATTAAGAACTTTCCGCTCTCCAGTTATGCTGCCCGACACTGGGTCGACCACGGCCAGTTTGAGAGTGTATCGTCGACCATACAAGTTGCCATGGAACGACTTTTTAATCGAGATAAGCCGCACTTCTCCGCTTGGGTCTGGATATATGACATCGACGACCCCTGGAGAGGATACATGCCCACGATGCACCCAGAACGACCGCAGGCAGCGCCATTGTATTACGCTGTGCTCTGTGGTTTTCGTGGCCTCATAGAACACCTCATCGACGCTTACCCGAGGGATGTGTATACCAGGGGAGGGTATCACAAAAGTCCATTGTCGGCTGCATTCTTCAAGGGAGATATCGAGGTTGCTTTGTCACTTCTTCAGCGAGGCGCGGATGTGAATGTCCGAGATAAGAGCGGTATGACGCCGCTGCACCGAGCATCGCAAGGAGGAAGCATTGAAATTGTGCGGTTGTTACTCGAGCACAGCGCAGATGTCAACCTACGAACCACCGCTGGCTGCACTCCGTTGGTATTGGCTTCCCGTTCAGGAGAAATGGAGATTTCGCGTCTGCTACTGCGGCAGGGTGCGGATGTGAACTCCCATGGCGTAGACGGCTTTTCTCCACTATGCGGAGCGGCACAAAATGGCCATCTGGATGTCGTTCGGCTCTTGATCGAGAGTGGTGTAGACGTAAACTCTCATGATCAGAATGGGACCCCTTTGATTGCGGCGTCGCGAGAGGGGCACGTTAAATTGGCAGAGCTGCTCATTCAACATGGCGCAGATGTGGGCCTCCGTGACAACGCCAGCTGGACTCCTTTGCATTCGGCGTCGCACTCAGGGTATGTCACGTTGGCAGAGCTGCTCATTCGACATGGCGCCGATGTGGGCCCCCGTGAAAACAACGGTTGGACTCCTTTACATTTGGCGTCGCACTCGGGGCACGTCGAGATGGTAGAATTGCTCATTCGACATGGCGCAGATGTAGGCTCCCGTAAAAACGATGGTTCGACTCTTTTGCATTTGGTGTCACACTCGGGGCACGTCATGTTGGCAGAACTGCTGATTCAACACTGCGCCGATGTGGGCTCCCGTAAGAATGATGGTTGGACTCCTTTGCATTTGGCGTCGCACTCGGGGCACGTCGAGATGGTAGAATTGCTCATTCGACATGGCGCAGATGTGCGCTCCCGTGATAACGACGGTTGGACTCCTTTGCATTTGGCGTCGCAGCAGAGGCACGTCACGTTGGCCGAACTGCTGATTCAACATGGTGCAGATGTGCACTCCTGTAAAAACGACGGTTGGACCCCTTTACATTTGGCGTCGCACTCGGGGCACGTCGAGATGGTAGAATTTCTCATTCGACATGGCGCAGATGTAGGCTCCCGTAAAAACGATGGTTCGACTCTTTTGCATTTGGTGTCACACTCGGGGCACGTCATGTTGGCAGAACTGCTGATTCAACACGGCGCCGATGTGGGCTCCCGTAAGAATGATGGTTGGACTCCTTTGCATTTGGCGTCGCACTCGGGGCACATCGAGATGGTAGAATTGTTCATTCGACATGGCGCAGATGTGCGCTCCCGTGATAACGACGGTTTGACTCCTTTGCATTCGGCGTCGCAGCAGAGGCACGTCACGTTGGCCGAACTGCTGATTCAACATGGTGCAGATGTGCACTCCTGTAAAAACGACGGTTGGACCCCTTTGCATTCGGCATCGCACTCGGGGCACATCGAGATGGTAGAATTGTTCATTCGACATGGCGCAGATGTGCGCTCCCGTGATAACGACGGTTGGACTCCTTTGCATTTGGCGTCGCAGCAGAGGCACGTCACGTTGGCCGAACTGTTGATTCAACATGGTGCAGATGTGCACTCCTGTAAAAACGACGGTTGGACCCCTTTGCATTTGGCGTCGCACTCGGGGCACATCGAGATGGTAGAATTGCTCATTCGACATGGCGCAGATGTGCGCTCCCGTGATAATGACGGTTGGACTCTTTTGCATTCGGCGTCACAGCAGAGGCACGTCACATTGGCCGAATTGCTGATTCGACATGGTGCAGATGTGGGCTCCCGTAAAAATGATGGTTGTACGCCTTTGCATTTGGCGTCGCACTCGGGGCACATCGAGATGGCAGAATTGCTCATTCTACATGACGCAGATGTAGGCCCCCATGAAAATAATGGTTGGACTCCTTTGCACTTTGCGTCGGACTCGGGGCGCGTCGAGATAGTAGAATTGCTCATTCGACATGGTGCAGATGTGGGCCCCCGTAACCACGACGGTTGGACTCCTTTGCATTCAGTGTCACACTCGGGGCGTGTCGAGTTGGCAGAAATTCTCGTTCAAAACGGCGCAGATGTAGGCGCTCGTATGTACGATGGTCGGACTCCTTTGCATTCGGCGTCGTTTTTGGGGCATGTCAAGACGGCGGAATTGCTCATTCAACACGGCGCAGATGTCAACCCTCACTACAATCATGGTCTGACTCCTCTACACTTGGCGTCGCAAGAGGGATACGCCAAGATGGTAGAACTGCTTATTCAACGTGGCGCACATCTCGACTCTCGTGACGACAAGGATGAGACACCTTTGCATTTAGCAGCACTCAAAGGCCACCTCGATATCGTGGAGCTCCTACTCGAATCTGGCGCGGATCACACCATACTTAACGACGATAATAAGAAGCCTTTGGACTTGGCCTCTGATAATGAGGTTGCGAGCTTCCTATCCCGATCCGTGATACCTTTGGACGGAGTACTGAATCCAACTACATCATCAATCAACGTGCAGTTGTCACGATCACTTGGAGAAGACGCGGAATCCTCCAACGAGCAACCTTCGGTGTACATTGCGTCAAAAAATGGACAGATTGACGTTGTACGTTCGTTACTCGACCGCGGTTCAGACGTCGACGAAAGAGATAGCCATCGCCAGACTGCATTGGCTGTGGCGTCGGAAAACGGGGAACTCAGGGTGGCAGAATTGTTGATTGAGCGTGGCGCGGATGTAAACTCCCGATGCATAGCCGGCAGTACTCCACTGCACTATGCATCAGACAATGGACGTCTTGACGTCGTACGGTTATTACTTGATCATAACGCCGACTTGAACGCGTCCCGGAGGGACCAGAGGACTGCATTGGATCTCGCATCGGGTGAAGGATATCTCGAAATTGTTCAGCTCTTACTACAACGTGGTGCAAATGCGAATGTCCGGAACAGCTACGGGCGGACTCCAAGACAAGAAGCACTGGCGTACGGAGTCGGCAGGATCGCAGACTTATTGTCAGAGTATGGTGCTTGTGACACCTAGTCTGTTGCAAAATATGGATCCACAATACAGGTTCAGGTCCGTTATTCACCTGACGTTCGATTCCTGACGCATTGCTGACATTGATACCGTAATGAAGGCCACTACTACCCGGGGCCGTGCGCCATCCTTAGCGTCAAGCACCTTGTTCTATATGTGATGTGCGGTCTTTTACCCGTCACAAAAGTACATTTTTTCATCTCTGTATTATAATTATCTATCCTTCGTCTATCCTCTCACTAACTAGCCAACCACATCTTCATCATCGCAACCTGACTACAGGACTCTACTCGGCAAAGCACTAGACGATCTGATAGCTACGGGTAGCTTGAGGGTGATATTTCTTAGATTAGCTCGTAGATCAGCTATGTTTGTGCCTGATCCGCGGAGACAACACGAAAACTATCGACGATTAATCCAGTAGCGTGGTCCGTGGGTCCGCGCCCCGCCCTGCCCGCATATTCGAGATCGCGCCTGCGAACGAGCTCAAGCCATGTCCGTAGAAGAAACTGCTGCGGACGAGCAACTGCTGCTCGACGATGGCCATCACGTCCGTGATCATCAGCGGCCAGCCGAACGCACGACGGTCCTCCATCGTGAGCAGGTCGGACATGAAGACTGCGCCGGCAGCGGCGATCGTGCGCAGTGCGTCTGGATCGCGTTCGTCCGTCGCGATGAAAAAGGGGTCCTCGGCCCGCGGCGGCGGTAACATGGCCTGCTCCGGATCGGGCTTGGCCCCCTCGATATCGTACGTTGTCCAATTGTGGCTGTCGTGAAGGTCGGCTAGGACTGTGCGGCCTGCCTGCAGGCGACCCTTCACGCGCCGGATGTGATCCTTAGGTCCCATTTCCATCGCCCACCCCAAGTCTACGACTGATATCAAAATAGATAACGTTAGGGCTGCTTTGCTCGCGTGTCAGGGTACTCACAGTCTCCGCGTCGCATGTGTGCTCCCATCCACATACGGCCTTCGGTGCGTTGACGCATATGGGAGGACAGAACCTCTGCAAGGTCGAGTACCTTCTGTGGCGGGACGAGTGAGTGCACTACGGCGCTCGCATATCTCTTGCGCCGCAGGTCCTCCGTGAAAAACATGGCCCCCTGAAAAATCGTTTGGTATTAACTTTACCACACAGGGATAGAACAACTACTCACGGCCCTGGTATCCAGATGGGTCTCTCCAGCAAGTACGATAACGTCAGCATCCTCATCATGATAGTCGTCTTTGAAGCCTCGTATTGACGAACGCTGAGCAACTAGTTTGGAATAACCGACGATGAGCTTAGCCGGGTCCATTCCAAAACTTGAGGGGGGTACAAGGAGATCAACATTATAACCACGAACAAAGAGAAATAATGGACTGACGTATCAAAGGTATGCAAAACCTCCCAGCCATGTGTATTTAGTAACTCCTCGACGACTTGGTCGTCATTAAGATTCACATCCCCGACCAGATGGGACTTTTCCTCCAAAACGCTCATGGCAGTGCTCCAATCCATCACGCAACCGCGCCAACGCAGGAAGACAGAGAGTTCCGTAGTTTCCTGGGGAGGCCAGAATTCGGTGCTACTGTCGTGATTGTAGGGCCCGGAATGCTGCTCCAGCTTCCCCCTCCTCTTCATCGCCTCGGGAATGTAGTCGACACGGGTCGTACTTATGGGGTTGTACCAGTGGTTCTCAATGATAAAGAGTGATGGTGTCTTTGTCTTGTTCGTCTCGAAGACGTTGGGGTGGGTATGATATGACTGGCGGGGCCAATACCCACTGCCCGACTCGTTTTCAGGATCCTGCCCGTGCAGGCGGAGGTATTCCGAGGCAGTGATGACCGGTTGTCGGCTACGGAGATGTGTAATATTCACCATAACCGTGATGGGGATGCGGAATCCCATTTGCTGCTCGATCGGCAATCCGTCCCACTGACTAGACTCCATGGCTTCACCCTTATTGACCATAGTCGCATAGTTTGCACAAACGGTGCTGCAGATTGCAGAAGAACAAAGGAATCAGAGGATTGATGCAGCGTAGAGAAAACGTTACATACATGCTGTACTCACATGCGCGTGCATAGAGAAACGTAGGTAAAACCAAGGTACGATTCAACAGTTCTGCCTGGAGGAGAGCAGCCTCGAAGATATAACGCACCTGTCAAGAGGTCATTTATGGCCGATATCTGATGTCAAGAGATCCACTGACGTTGTTCCAACCGAGGTGCAGGCTATAGTCTCGAGAGAAAAAACCTCGGGTGGGAGCTACGATATCTCTGATCTGTTCAAGAGTCAGGACATCGGATGCTGGCAAGGGTGGCGAAGGGGAAGGTGTGGCGGGTTTTGGATGAACAAGGAGGGGTCCGTTGGGGTCTGCAAGTTCTAAAGAATCTGAATCGAAACGTGAAGGGAGATGCCAGTCGGGGAAGCGCCATGAAGGGTCATGAAGGAAAGAAGCCACGTAGAAAATTATACCGGTGAGTATCAACGCGGCGCAGAAGAACCCGATTTTCAGCGCGCCATTGGAATGAAGGAATAACTGCCAGCGATGAGGTCTACGGGCAGTATGTGGCTCGGAGGGGAGAAAAGGTAAAATATCGCGGGCCATGGTTATGGTCGGGGGTAAAGGAGTGGGTGCGATGTAAGAGACTCAGTGGAACCACCTCTATGAACATAGCTAGATATGATAATTCATTGGCCCGCGGTCAGGCCTGTGCCCGTGAAGACCTATCCTAAACGAACAACCGCCGTGGACGAGGTTAATGGGCCGAACCGGATTTATTATGAACTTTAATAACATACGAGCGCGATGTAAGTCGCTAAGACCCAGCAGAAACCATTACAATATTGACCTGCTGTGACGCGTCTGAGGGGGGAAGGTGATCAACCTAAGCCGACAGTCGCCACAGACGGACTGAGGTCACAGTGATTTGTAGATATCGACAAACTCGACATCTTATTCACCCTTAGATTTGACCCATAGTCAGGAACTTCCGCCAGATACTTTGCGTTCACGACCGCATCTTTCTTGCCTGTGAGAAACTCGTCCCTCCAGCCAGAGTGCCCCATGCAGTGAGCGAGTTGCATCATCACCCGTCACAGGGAAAGATCCTTATCCCATACACTGTACCCTGGGCCTCAAACGGTCGCTTGAAGCTCGGTACTAGCTCGGTCTTGTCGACTTGGGTCCGGAGTCAATTCCGCGGTCAAGAACGGACACTTTCAATTCGATGCACAATCTTCCCACGGCCATGGGAAAATTATTTTGAAGTCCGCCGACTCGCGCTGTAGTGTATCCGATCCATCGGTGTTTGAAGAAGTGAGATCACAGAAATGCACACTTCCGCTTTCTCTTTCTCTATGCAGAGTTTGTCCGCATATCATGGAGGGCAGCGCGAGCCCGCAGCTCTTTGAGAGTTCGTGGTTGGTCGCAAGAAAATGCGCTAGCACCTCTTTCTATCAAGCGCACCAATAGTATACAGTAATCCCGGCGACAATTGGACCTCTCGTCTGTAAGACCGGATTGTCAAGCGTTCGTTGCTAGACTACTGTAGAAGCACGGAGAATTACGCATTGTAACTGACTTATACCTCTTTCACGAGTTGTTGTCTTTTGGGACGTGAGAAATCCCGGGTCCGAATGGCTGTGGTTCAATCGGTGTTTGGTTCAGTGAACCTCGTTTCCTCTTCTGAATCGTAAAAGTATGTTGGACTATGATTATACACGGTAGTTAGGGGACAAAACCGAAGGGGGATTGCATATAAATCCAGCTTTTATGCCGAGGGCCCGTGGGGAAGATGGCGCCACAGGGTGACGGATAAATTCATCGGCCGCCCAGGTCCAGGGTCTCCCACGTATATACTCATGAACCCGCGGCCATAAGCTACACACTCCATTTTCTCTCTCTATCCTTAGGTCGTCCTGCTCCACTCCTCCCGATCGAGGCGCACTCTGCGAAACTTACAGCGCGCCGTCGATATGTCGGACCCGCTCACGGATTTATTATTGGAACTCTACAAGACATACAAGTCGACGGTATTGAGCGACCTATTTGTGGGGATCGTCTTTGGTGAGTTGACTCCCGTCCATTCAATATTCAACAGCGGCCATCCCGATCTCTGTCATTTCGCCTCTTATACCTCCTTTGAGCAGGCGCATATGCCGGCCTGTATGGTACATCCCTCTATATCCTTCTGTGAGCAATCTTCCATACCATTTCAGAAAGGGCGGATCTGTCCGGCGTATACTGACGACCGGTGTTCTCTTCCTTTTTTTTGCATTTTGGACGTTGACCTGCCAAAGGCGTAATGGTCGCGGTCGCCTGCTGCGCTCCACCCCACGTCTCGCCATGCTCACCGCTACGAGCACGATGTTTGCACTGGGTCTTATTGCCCTTGTGCTACAGACATCACTTCGCTATCAAAAATTCGCGCACTTGTTCGACTCGTCCAACACTTCGCTATGGTCAGCCCACCGCACCGGTGTTGTCACGGCTGTCGTCGCGACCATCACTCGTATCATCGTGGGTTCCTCTGACGATATTCATCCTCTTACTGACCTCCCTCCCCAAATAGTACGTACTCAGTGAGGTCGTCTGCGCGTGGAGAGCCGCCGTGTTGTGGAACTATGATCGAAGAGTCGTCGCGGTCCTCATGGTTTTCTTAGTTGGTGCGACATGTGAGCGTTACCTTCCTTCCCTCGTGTCTCCTCGAGACACCGAGATCTCATCTCTTTCTCAGCCGCGGCGGGCGTCAATCTTGGCAGAACCCTCCACCCTCTTTTCATTTCTTCTCAACCACCCCCACCACCAGAGAGTGGCAAGAAGCTTGGCGAGTGCGCACTGATTTTGGTTGGACCCTTGTTGGCGACGAACATTCTTTCGACTGCGCTAATTGGAATCAAGGCATGGTGGGTCTCGATTGTTCCGTGCCAGTTCCATGTTTCTGAGAGGGAGCCCAGGCAACACCGAGACGCAGTGCTGAAACACCTTGGCATGAGCAGCGTCGCGATTAGGGCCGAGAAGACGTTTGTCATATTTATTGAGTCTGGCTTGGCCTATTTTGGCATCTGGGTATACCCGTGTCCTCATTTGTGAAGATCTATCTGATGCTGATGCTGATCCGTGCTTAGGTGCTCTACTTGGTTTCCACCTTCCGGGTGTTGCCAGATCCGGGCTTTGATGTTATGGATGCTATTCTTGTCTATTTCGCCGTTAGTCCCCCATATGTCCCTTCCCTTCTCCCTTTTGCTGATTCGTTATTCTTGTGCCGACAGGGTCTCTATTCGACAGGGGTTATTATTTTCGTTACCCTGCGGAAATCACTCACTTCCTTAATTGCGGGAAACGGCGCGAGGACACACTTTTCGCATCCTCCACAATTCGCTCCAGTGGAGAGGAGAACAATGTCAACAATATACACACGAGACGACGATAGATACGCCGATTCAGACATCACCGCACTACCCAGCCCAACCTTCAATAATAAAGGCATGAGGTATTAAATTATTTGGGAGCCTGAGTGGGATCGTACAGTACATGAGTACACGAGCTTGATTACGTCACGCATCTTGTATCCTTATTTGGCATAGTAGCAATTTAACCAAAAATCGTAATCCATCCATCCATCGAACTTGGATATAAGCTTGAATTTTGCCCTCCTGACCGCAGGCGCTTCAGTTAAGGTTTAACCATCAGAGGTACATTGCTGAATATGTGCTAAAGCTGCGCACCCTGGCTGAGCTATGCGGCGTTCGTACGCCGATGTGGCACGTTATTGTACCTCGAGGACAGCGCATATTTGATCATCTGGTAAACTCGAAGTGGTAGTACAGACAGGCTCCGAGGATAACTTGAAACATCTCTATTCACTCGGCTCGGAGTCGGTCCCGCCGATACTGTAGCTTTGGAATGCTTCGCTTTCTCCTGGCATCACCCCTATTGCATACCCTCGTGGATCCAGAGCTGCGCATGGATCAACGCGCCACTGGCTGGCTGGCTAGCTGGCTTGGGTACTTACACTGCATGCAAAGCAGAGTTTTCAGACCAATAAAACCCATAGAAAACCCTATGGAGTGTTAACCACTTATCAAGGGTTTTTTCTGTCAAAAAACTCCGAAAAAAAGAGGTTGAATATTCCAAGCAAAAACAGCACTTTTGGCAGGCAATGAATCATGTGACTCGGAAAAATCTTCTTTCAGGGTTTTTCGAAAAGAAAAAACCCATGATAAGTGGTTAACAACCCCATAGGATTTTTTATGGGTTTTATTGGTCTGAAAACTCTGCTTTGCATGCAGTGAATTAGAGCCTGTCTGGCAGTGAAAGAGGGACCGGCCGAGGTCACATGCAACCTCTTTCCTGGCACCAGGGTTGGAGAAAGATGTAACGTTCCATCCTCGGACTGTCCGGCCCAGCTGTGGACTCTGACGTACTCGTGATGACTCAGTATGTCAGAAGTAATATGTCATGGACTTGGAATCTCGTGACCTCGTATTGTGCTGACTGATGACTCCTATTGTTGTACGAGATTGTGATTATGCCTGCTGACTGATGTCCTCTATTGTTGTACGTGATCCGGATTACGATGACGACTGCGCATTCTATTATTAGTTTACGCTACTTACGCTATTGGCCAAGTATGAGTTCGAGCGGAGCTAGAACTGGCTCTCTTACTTGTATTTAAGTTCATAGCAGTACGGACCAGGATCCCCATCTTGGTCTTCTTCAATACCACTCTCTACTCGTCTCTTGTGCTAAGGATCTAAGAGATCCTTAAGTGAACTAGCTCCGGCATATCCCTCTGCAACCAAGATGTTACGTTCGGCCCTCCGGAACGCGCCACTACGCCACCACGTGACCAAGAAGACTCGTCTCCAGTGCAGTTTGTTGCCTGGAACCCCGTAAACCCCCGGCATGCCTTAGACGCAGATGCACTAGCAGCTGAAGAAGCCGAGGCTAGGGAACGCCTCTGGAAGTTCCACCAAGATCGTGCGCTACACCTACGTGCAGCCATCCTGTCATCAAGATTTGCAACTCCCCAAGACCCACCTCAAGGTCCGGAAGATTAGCGCTGGATGACGTCATTGCCCGTCACGTGACCCTGGCACGTGACCTGGCCTAGACTGCACCAGAAGAGTCCAGATGAGCTTATGCCTGGATTAGAACGTGTGTTATCGATTGTGCCTGGTTTGTGATCCGTTACCATATTTGTCTTGATTTTCCCGTGCCTCGTCCCTGTGGCTTGATGCACCCACGGACTGTATGTTTCAGCCACCATCAGTGGCGTTGGACATGTGTTTTCCGCAGTTCCGCAGTTTCCGCAGTATTCCTAGGACCGTTGTATTAGGGTTTCAGCTGAGTTCCAATAGCCTCCCTCACGAGTATAAGTAGCACGTAGAAGCGACCTTAGACGGTAGCTTTGACTTCTTGTATTGTCCGTACAACCTAGTCCGAGTAGTTCCCCCAGTCCCCTCTGCTCTCAATCCATCCTCCTCCTTCTTGCCCTACGTGCCCTCGGAGTTAGTCCAGCATTACAGCGGCGTCCGTACCCTACACAGACCTCGGAGTTCACCCCTCTGCTACAGCGGTGTCATCCCCTTCCTATCACGTGACCGATCGATCGAGCGTGCCAGCTCAGCGTTAACAAGCGAAGTCCTTCCCTTCTTTTATCTTTTCGTTGCTATCCGAGTCCTACAGATCGTCCGCTTCGGACTTATCCTTGAAGACCAAGAGCGACAGTACGCGCTAGCTCAGGCGACAGAACAAGAGCGGGTATACCCGAAGCCGTTAAGGAACCCTTGAAGACCGGTTGAGTGCGATCTCCTGAAGTGCGCCCTACGGAGCGTAACACAAGAAGGGATCCCCGTGACCTCATCTCCATCTTCCTCAGTGAATGGTAGATCAGCCAACCGTATCGTACCCACCCGGAACTACGTGTCATCTCATCTTCGAATATCTCAACTCCCGTACCGCCTGTTATGTTTCGCCCTGAACCCCGCGCGACAAGTGCAGACTCGTGCAGCACCGCCGAGCAATACCGCGCCAAATGGGTTACAGCCGCCAGAAGTGAAGGTATCGACCCCGGAAACATCCTACATTACGAACGTGACCCGGGCTGGCAAGCGCCCTGGGAATAGCCGAAGAAGACGTCAAGCGCCCGTCACATGACCCTGGCACGTGACCTGGTCTAGACTCGCACCAGAAGGATCCAGATGAGCTTGTGCCTGGATCGTGATTGGATCTGCCTCACGGACTGTATGGTTCCTAGTTTCTGATGGATTGCTTGATTGTGCCTGTGGCTTGATGCGCCCAGGAGTTGTATGTTTCAGCCACTGATTGATGGACTTCTGACCCCGTTTCACCTATGCCTCATTATTGACCTTGTGACTGTATGCCCCTGACTCGTGTTGTTTTACTTACGATTGGACGATACGTACTAGGTTTCGGACTTCAGGCTGAGCTTGAAAGCTCCCTGGAGATGTATAAGTAGCACCCCAGTCTCGCTGATACTCCTCAGCTTGACTTCTTGTATTCTACCAGCCTACAAGTAGACCGAAGCAGATACAGGTAACCCCTGTATAGTTATCCCCTCTCCGATCCTGTCTCCTTTGCTTGAGCACGTCCTCCTCTTCTTCTTTGCCACTCGCATTACGCATTTGCTTGCTGTTATTGCCTACGGTATTGTCCAAACCCTAGAAGAACTCAGCAAATCCCAAGATTCCGAGAATCCGGCCGGAAGATAGACCAGCCAAAGTCTTGGTTGCCACCGTGATACCGCAAGAACCCCCAAGTTTCCCGTCGAGTGCCGAACTCTGGAAGGTACGCCCGCTGGAGCGTAACACTGCCCGTCCCACGCATTGCTACTACATTGTTGACAACCTTCAGTGGGAATATATCCGCAAAGTCCCCAGACCACCAGTCAACGTTCCCATAGCCGAAACCCTTTACACGTATAGGGATTCCACAGGCACGTATTGGCCCCATCCCGCGGTCTTTCCCGAGCACTCGGACAATCACAGATACTACCCCCGAGGGAACCCACGTTACAACAGCATCTAAGTCAAACGAACGTCCGTGGTAGACGTTACATTAAGACCAAGATCCTTCAACATGGCTTCCGCAGTAACAACCCGCGATCTTTGGATCCCGTTCAGACCGTATCACATTGACAGAAGAGGGGAACGCAACGTCCCTAAACAATACCTCAAAGGAGCCTTTTGGCAAACAGAACAAGGAGACCCAGGCTACGTAGTCCTCTACACTTATAAGGACGGCAAAACCGGACTCATCCCGGTAGAATTCAATTTCAATCACACTTGTTGGACAGAAATTAAGTGGGACGAACTCCACGGCAAGCTACAAGTTGTCAGACCCGCAGGATCAGGCCTCCATCTCGACATTCGTCAGAGCAAAACAACTACCAGAGATCAGTGGGGACCTATCGACGGACAAGAGGAAGAACCAGTCTGCTCCCCTACTCCCAAGACACCCGCACCCTCTCCATCATTGGGAAGCAACCCTGAAGAAATTCGTATCTTAGAAGCGCAAGCAGAAGCAGAGGAAGTGCAATTGGAATTACTAGCTGAGTCCATCCCCACAGACATGACCACCACCATCACCGAACAACCCACCACATTCCAGGAACCCGCACGCATCAGCCGAGGCGAGGGACCCCCGCCAGGAGGGGATGGAGGAGGAGGAGGAGGAGATCCAGGAGGACCACTCTTTACCGGACCCAATGTGTCAAGCGGAATCAAGCCTGAGAAATTCATGGGCAAGGAACCCCTAGTATTCACCGGCGACCGAACCAAAGTTCAACAATTCCTCACCCAATGGGAATTGTTCATAGAAACGAATTACGACAACCCTGCGTTCACCCTCCCCTACCGAAAAGCACTGATATTCCTCACCTACATCCAAGGAGACCACGTCAACGAATGGGTCCTGTCCACCACCAAATGGGTCAAAGCGTACAAAGCCAAACACGGACCCTACGACAGATGGATCTGGGAAGCCATTGAACTTGGCTTTCGCAACACCTTCGCTGACACGCTCGAAAAAGAAAGAGCACAACAAGAACTTCAAAAGGGCTTCCGAATGGAAGGGCAAGACATTGACTCCTACGTCGCCAAGTTCGAGAAAGCGGTTAGAGAAGCAGGGTATCGTTTTGACGACTCCCTAGTCCTCGACAAATTCACCAGTGGACTTCCGGTGGAACTCTACAAGAATGCGTACAACTTCCACAGTCCGAACATGTAACGTCTACCACGGACGTTCGTCTGACTTAGACGCTGTTGTAACGTGGGTTCCCTCGGGGGTAGTACCTGTGGTTGTCCGAGTGCTCGGGAAAGACTGCGGGGTGAGGCCAATACGTGCCTGTGGAATCCCTGTACGTGTAGAGGGGCTCTGCGATAGGAACGTTGACTGGTGGACTTGGGACTTTGCAGATATATTCCCACTGGTGGTTATCGATGATGTAGTAGCAGTGCGTAGGTCGAGCGGTACGGGAGTTGAGATATTCGAAGACGAGATGACACGTAGTCCCTGGTGGGTAAGATACGGTCGGCTGATCTACCATTCACTAAGGAAGATGGAGACGAGGTCACGGGGATCCCTGCTTGGTCGCAGAGGGATATGCCGGAGCTAGTTCACTTAAGGATCCCTTGATCCTTAGCACAGAAGACGAGTAGAATGTGGTATTGAAGAAGACCAAGATGGGGATCCTGGTCTGTAGTACTACGAACTTAAATACAAGTAAGGGAGCTAGTTCCAGCTCCGCTCGAACTCGTAAGTAGCCAATAGCGTAAGTGGCGTATTCTAACAATAGAATGCGCAGTCGTTATCGTAATCCGAAACACGTACAACAATAGGGCATCAGTCAGCAGGCCTAATCACGATCACGTACAACAATGAGAAGTCATCAGTCAGCACAACACGAGGCAGCAAGATCCGAAGTCCATGACGTATTACTACCGGCGCATCAAGTCATCATGAACACGTCAGAGTTCACAACCGGTCCGGGCAGTCCAAGAATGAAATGTAACATCACCCCCTTTTCAGCGTCAAGCCCCAGCTTGACCTCGCATGATGGCAAGTGGGTTAGTGCCGATCTCGCGAAGGGCTTTGATCCGGGCTATCTCCTCGGCGTCTTGCTCCGCCTTGGGTCCGCGGTGGAGCGAGGCTCGGACATTCTCGATGCGGTCTACTGCGTGCGCTCGCTGGAGTCAGGCAACGCACCTGTTGCGCTCGATCTCTATGCGCTCCAGTTTCATCTGCTCCGCCGCCAACCGATGTTGCTGTGCTCGCCACCCGAGCGTCATGCAGCGGTACCGATGGACCTCGGCCGCGAGGGTCGCGTCCTTCATGTGAAGGAGCGCCTGGTCGACCGAGTCGACTAGTCCTGCGTCGGAGAGCAAGAACGTGAGGTCGTCATCGGTGTAAGTGGGGGCAGAGGACTGTTCGTCGTAGTAGGGGACAGCGTGGACAGGCTTGCCGTACTGTTGATTGCACCCGGCCCTGAAGGCCAGGACGAAGGGGTTGGCGGTGAGGATGAGTTGAGTAAAACGGGCTGGCCAAAGACGTTCCTGAGCGTCTCGTATCTGGAAAGGGATGTAATGAACTCCCCTGTTGTATTGGTACCCCCTGGGTGGGGGTGTCTCCGGCCGATCCTCGGCCTCCTGCACATGTTCCTCTGTTTGATCTGCTCGAAGCGCGGATGGATGTGTCGTCGGTAGTGTGATAGCCTCCCCGGTGGGTCCGCATAGTGGGGGGGTTTCCAAGTGTGTCGTGGTGAGATGGGTGGCGTAACGTAGATATTGATGCGCTTCGAGGCGCTCCGCCGGGTCGTACGGGTCCCCGCCCTCATCGGGTCCCGGTGGTGAGACGGGTCGGCTGGGTACGTACCCCTGCTGTTCGTCGCCCGATGGTGTGGGCGCTCGGGTCGGGACGTAGTGGTCTCCGAGGTAGTTGGGCTGGTTGCTCTCGGAATAAACAGTGGGGGTCGGCGAAGGAACTGGGGATGGCCCGGGGGAAGGAGGACGATCTCCTCGTTGGTAAAGGGCGAGGGTAGACGACAGGGGTGACGATGGCGTGGACTGTACTGGGTAAGGTGCGGGTAGTCCTGGGTCGACGACATAGCGGAAGTTCACTGGGGAAGAGGGCCTCATAAGTGGGAAGTGAAGTGAAGGAAGGAGCTGGGGACGTCTCTTGGGATCTCCCCGTGCTTATATGTGTTTCGCGGGCGGGGTTGGAATTTTTAAACTCCCTTATCACATCATCAGCAAATACGTCATCCTTATCGACCCATTGGTTGTCCGAGTCGGGGTAGCCCTTCCATTTGACCAGGTACTGGAGTTTGCGACTTCTGCCGAACTGCCGAGAGTCTAGAATCTTCTCGACTTCGTATTCTTCTTCTCCACCAACTAAATCTGGCGGTGGGCGTTGATAATTGGGTCCGTGCGTGGGTGTTTCGCGATAAGGCGTCAGGAGGTCCACATGGAACACTGGATGAATCTGCCACTGCGTGGGAAGTTCTAAGCGGTAGTTGACTGCGGACATCACCTGAGCGACCCTAAAGGGGCCATGGCGTCGCGCCGCTAGTTTTGCCGTGGGTTGATGAGTGCGTAGGTGGCGTCCTTCCAGCCATACTTGGTCCCCTATTTGGAATTTGGGCGTATCTTTGGCCTTGATCCACCCCTGCTGCGCTTTGATCATCAATGCTTGCGCGCGCTGGCGGAGTTCTTTGAATTGTTTGACCCTGAGCGCTACTTGTGGAATCGGTGATGGTCTATCGGTCCAATCAGCACGTGGGTTGTATCCCATGAGGAGCTGAAACGGGGATTCTTTAGTGGTTTCGCTCGGCCAGTTGTTGTGTGTAAACTCAGCCATGGGGAGATAGTGGATCCAGTCATCCTGTCGTTCATTGACCCAAAATCGCAAATATTGTTCCAGCCATTGGTTGGTGCGCTCTGATTGTCCGTCGGTGTGTGGGTGGTAAGCCGTAGAGATGTTCTGCTCAATGCCTAAGATTTTGCACAGTTCTCTGGTGAACTTTGACGCGAATCTCGGGTCTCGGTCGCTGATTATTTTCCCGGGTAGTCCAAATTGAGGGAATACATGTTTGACGTACAGCGCGGCCGTTCCTTCAGCTGACACTTCTTCTTGGCACGGGATGAAAAGGGACATTTTGGTGCAGTCATGATCCGTTATCGTGAGGATCGTGTCGCAGCCCTGTGCTTCGGGAAGTTTAGTGATGAAATCAAGAGCAATAGTTTCAAACGGCATAGCTTCGGGTTTTGGGAATATTGGGCGCAGTGGTGCTTTGATGGCTCTGGTGTTAACCTTGATTCGTTGACAGTCGGTGCATCCTTTGATGTAGTCCATGACATCGTTCCGGAGTCCTGGCCACCAGTAGTATCGCTCCACAAGTTTGATGGTTCGGCTGATTCCTGGGTGGCCGTATACGGGGGGTTCGTGATGGTTCTTGATAAGTTCTCGTTTCTCAAGGAGCCCTCCTGTGATGTTACGTTCGCCCCCTCGGTACGCGCCACTACGCCACCACGTGATCCAGAAGACTCGCCCCCAGTACAATTTGTTGCCTGGAACCCCGCAAACCCCCGACATGCTTTAGACGCAGACGCACTAGCCGCCGAAGAAGCTGAGGCTAGGGAACGCCTCTGGAAGTTCCACCAAGATCGTGCGCTACACCTACGTGCAACCATCCTGTCATCAAGATTCGTAACTCCCCAAAACCCACCTCAAGGTCCGGAAGATTAGCGCTGGATGACGTCATTGCCCGTCACGTGACCCTGGCACGTGACCTGGCCTAGACTGCACCAGAAGAATCCAGATGAGCTTGTGCCTGGATTGGAACGTGTGTTATCGATTGTGCCTGGTCTGTGATCCGTTACTATATTTGACTTGATTTTCCCGTGCCTCGTCCCTGTGGCTTGATGCGCCCATGGACTGTATGTTTTAGCCACCATCAGTGGCGTTGGACATGTGTTCTCCGCAGTTCCGCAGTTTCCACCTCGTGTTGTATGTTTTCCCATTGGACGATTAGCACTGATTGTCGGAGTCCGGGCTGAGCTTGAAAGCTCTCTGGATGTGTATAAGTAGACGGTAGAAGCGACCTTAGACGGTAGCTTTGACTTCTTGTATAGTCCGTACAACCTAGTCCGAGTAGTCCCCCTAGTCCCCTCTGCTCTCAATCCACTTCCTCTTCTCTCTGCCCTACGTGCCCTTGGAGTTAGTCCAGCATTACAGCGGCGTCCGTACCCTACGCAGACCTCGGAGTTCGTCCCTCTGCTACAGCGGTGTTATCCCATTCCTATCACATGACCGATTGATTGAGCGTGCCAGCTCAGCGTAACAAGTGAAGTCATTCCTTTCTTTTATCTTTTCGTCGCTATCCGAGTCCTCCAGATCGTCCGTTTCGGACTCATCCTCGAAGACCAAGAACGACAGCAAGCGCTAGCTCAGGCGGCAGAACAAGAGCGGGTATACCCGAAGTCGTTAAGGAACCCTTGAAGACCGGTCGAGTGCGATCTCCCGAAGTGCGCCCTACGGAGCGTAACATGTGACCACTCGACGTCCGTCTTTGTACCAGGTACCTTCAATTCTCTTTAGCCCATGTGGGTCTACCCAAGGGCAGAGTTTGTCGTGGTCTTGGGCGTATACCGGATTCGTTTTCTCCATTTCCTGTACTGAGATAGTGGCGTTGATTCGAAGTGGGTCTTCCATCGTGTCTAATGCTGCGGCCCTGACGAAGATGTCATCGGGTAGTACCGTGACTTGGTCGTTATCTTCCTCTCCCTGGTTGTAGTCTGGGCGTCTAGATAGGGCATCGGCTCGTCCGTTCGCCGTTCCCTTGATGTGGTGAATCTCGATGTCATATTCAGAGAGTTCTAGTACTTCCCGTGCTACGCGGCGGCTTATCTTTTGTGGAGAGCGCCAATACTGAAGGTTCATGTGGTCTGAGAATACCTTGATTTTGTGTGGGGATCCTGCCAGGTAGTGACGCCAGTTTCGGAGTGCTTTGACGATTGCCAGGAGTTCAAGGTCGTAGATGTCGTAGTTCCATTCCGCAGCACTGAGAGTGTTCGAATAGTAGGCGATGGGGTGTCTCTTGCCATCTTCTTTGCGTTGGAGTAGTACTGCTCCTACCGCAAATCCCGAGGCGTCTACTTCGAGTTCGAATTGATCTTCTAGTTTGGCGTGTGCGAGGACCGGTTCTTCCGTGACGAGCTTCTTGATTTTGTCGAACACTTCTTGTTCCGTTGTCGTCCATGTCCATTCTGTGTCTTTTCGTGTAAGTTTGTTGAGGGGACGTGCGTGTGTAGCGAAGTTTCGAATGAAAGCGCGGTAGAAGTTGCAGAAGCCTAAGAATGATCGCACCTGTTTGACATTTTTGGGGTTTGGCCAGTCTTTGATGCTGGAAATTTTGACGGGGTCCATGCGAGTCACCCCCTTTTCAATGATTACCCCCAGGTAATCGATGCTTGGTGCGTGGAAGATGCATTTTTCCGGTTTGAGGAACAGATCGTTTTCTTCTAGTAAGTCCAGAATATCGTGTACCGCGTCAGTGTGTGCTTGTTCCGTTGATCGAGTGGCTATGCCTATGTCGTCCATGTATACCCTGATGATCGTGCCTTTGGTTTCGTGATACGCGATGAGGTCTTTGCAGATCTCGTTCATCATGGTTTGGAACGTTGCCGGTGAGTTGGTTAGCCCGAAGAACATTACCGTTGGTTCGAAGAGTCCGTATTTTGTTTTGAACGCTGCTTTTTCCTGGTCGCCCTCTTTGATTCTTATATTGTTGTATCCCCAGCGGATATCCAGTTTGGTGAATATGAACGCTCCGCTTAGGTCGGCGATGAGTTCGGGGATGAGTGGGAGTGGGTATTGGTTGCGTATCGTCCAGTTGTTGATGTTCCGGTAGTCCTGCACGGGGCGTAGCTTTCCGTCCTTCTTTTTGATGAAAAAGAATGATGATGTGTACAGGGATTTAGAGGGTCTGATGTACCCTTTGGCCAGCTGTTCGTCTATCCATTCCTTGAGTGCTTTGTCCTCCGTTTGACTCATTGGGTAAACCTTGCAGTCGATCGTGTCCGGTGCATTTGGTTTAAAATCGATCGCATGGTCCCAGGGCTTGGACAGCGGGAATCGGTTGGATTCTTCCTCACTGAAGATCTTAACGTGTCGTTGGTATTCCTCTGGGACCGCTTTCTTTTCCGTGTATTGTTTTGCTTCGATAGCCATTTCTGTTGACATTGTTGCGCGTAGACGGGTATCTTCGAGGTCACATTCCTTCTTGAGTTGCTCCTCGATTTTTAATTTGTTCGGGAGGAGTAGCTTTTCGAGTACAAGACGTGCGATGACCGGATCTATTCGCGGTTTCGTAGGATTGACGGTTCGAAGGACGATGGGGTACTCAGCTTCATTTAAAGTGGCTGTAGCCCATTGGATATCGGGTTGGAACGTAGCCAACCATGGATACCCTAATATGATGTCTTCTCCTCCTACGTCAGTTACTAGGAACCTCATTTCCTTGGCGATTCCCTTGGTTTGCACTTCTAGATCCACACAGTGGGTAATTTTGCCCCCTTTGTTGTGTGTGCCGTCGATATTCCAGATCTTTCGATGACGGTCTAGCTCTTTGAGGCCTAGCCTCATTCGTTTGACGAATTCCGGATGTATGAAATTGTTGGTGGCTCCGGAGTCCACGAGTGCTCGTTTGTCGGCCATGGCGTAACTTGCGCGCAATGAAACTGGAACATGCATAGATTGATAGCGCGTTATGAACACAGAATTACACCGTAATGCCCTCACCCAGGCCATCGGGTTTAGGCGCTTTGAAAATCCTCTCGCCCCAACAGGTCCTGAACTACCAAGTCCCTTGCTTCGTCATCAAGGTTTCGGACTCCATTTATCCAGCTGGTCGCCCGTTCTTGCGGCGTATCAGTGGTGGCGCGGGCGCTGCGGGTACTGCCGCTGTCGTCTTCGAATTGGATCAGCGGTTCGTCTTGGACACTCTGAACTTCTTCGATGAATGCTCCTTGTCCTTGGCGGGGTTGCCAGTTTGTGTTGGCGTGCGGTTTGCGGGGTTGGCGGCAATCGCGTTGGAAGTGGCCTAATTTGCCGCAGTTGAAGCACTTGACATTGCTTGCGTCTATAATCCCCTTGTTAGGTCGTCTGTAACGCTACCACGGCGTTTAGTTCGACTTGAACTCGGGTAAGGGCGTTCACGACTTAGCTGGTCGTAGACACTCGCGTAGTGTCTCAGTAATCCCGTAGAATACTACTAAGGCGATCCACAAAAGGCGCCCCAGTAATACCAAGGCAACTCCGACTTGGGACGTCGACAGGGCCAGGGTCTTAGACTCGAAGGTCAAGACTTATAGAGACGTCTCCCCCTCGGGAAGGGAAGAGAAAGCAAGACTTTAGTCAACAGGCGAGTGAGGGAGTGGTATTGAGAAGAAGACCAAGATAGCGAATCTTGGTCTTCACTATCCACTATTTATACATATTGTAGAGGCAGCTTTGAAGCTCCTCTCGAACGTAACGACTACTAGCGATAATAGCTCGAACCCTACTACCGCTGTACTAGTAATGAGTCATGCTAGCAATCACATGCTAACACGACGTGCTGACTGATCCACATGTCCGTGACTAATTCCTACTTACTAACGTAGCCACAACCGTATAGTAAGAGTCCACTTCAACCTTCGTACCGTATCAAGAGTCCTTCGAGCTCGTATCGTGACATCACCCCCTTTTCAGGTGCGACGCCCACGTCGCCTGCGATCACCGGCTCCTCCCATCCATCCAGCTTGTACTTCCTCGATCCGGTCCATCGCGTTGGCCATCTCCAGCCGGAACTTGCTCCGAGCCAGCTCCCCTTTGATGCCTCCCAACGCGGCGGCGAGTTGATGGAGCCGCTGCTCCATTCGCTCAGCCTCGTACGCGTACGACCGGTACCGGTGTAACTCGGCCTTGAGACTCGCGTCGTGCAGCTCCTCGAGGGCGCGATCGACGCGAGGACGGTCGTGATAACCGCCGGCGAAGATCATGAGATCCTCCTGAGGATAGTGGGGCTTACCTCGGGCCCGGACCTGCGGCTCCGCGTAGAGTGGCTTGGAGTAGACTTTCTCGCTGTCCTCCGTCAACCCCAGCACCAGAGGATCCGCGTTCATGATGACCTGAATGAACGCGGCTTGGCGGGTGCGCCCCTCGCCGTCGGTGATTGGGTAATGGACGAAGTCCTCCCCGCGATTGTGCTTGTAGCCGTGAGGGGCTGGCCCTAGGGCTCGGTGTCGTAGTTGAAGGAGTGGGAAGAGGGGAGGAGCGTCCGCTCGAACTCCGCCTCGGTATAGGGGGCGTCCTGTGGTGTCACAGGCATAGGGGGTCTCGTTGGGGTGGTCAGTGTCGGTGGCAGTGACGATGAGCGGGTGCTCATCTGGGTAATAGTCGTGGAGGCTTCCCCGCGCCTGCTCCAGTATCGTCTCATCCGCTCCACGGCCCCGGCCTTCCTCCGTGCCATCATCTCCGACCGCCGTTCGGTCGCCCTCTGAAGCTGCTCCCGCTTCCACGCCCTCGCCACTTCCAACCACTGCTTCTCCCGCTTCCATTCGTGCCATCGTGACGTCGCCGGTGATGGGTTCTTCCACCCATTGCTCAACTCGGACCGGGAGAGGTCGAGGTGAGGACACCTCACTGCCGACGAGAGCTGCGCGAAGCCTATCAACTTCGGGCGTCGTGAGCGGGGTTCGGTTGAGACGTTGGCCGTCGTCGGTAACCAGCCACCAGCTTGCGGGGTTGCTGGTGTCGGGGGTGTATTCGGCCGGGACGAGACTTTGGAGAGCGTCGACGAGCTCTTGGTGGGTGATCGGGCTCGTGTTTGAGGCAACACGAGCGACGGCGTCGGTGGCAGAGGAAAAAGACATTGTGGTGAGTATGGAGTGAAGGAATCCAGAGTGACGAGTGGAAGGTGATGGGGGATCTGTCGAAACGCTCCTGACTTTTAAGTCTCGCGTTGCGCGGGGATTTAATTGTTGATACTCAGCTAGGGCGTCGTCTGCGAATATGTCGTCTTTATCGACCCACTGGTTCTCCGAGTCGGGATACCCCTTCCACTTGATCAGATACTGGAGGCGTTTCCTCCTGCCGAAATGCCGGTGGTCCAGAATCTTCTCGACCTCGTATTCTTCTTCCCCTTCTACTAGATTTGGTGGTGGCCGTTGGAAATTTGGTCCGTGTATGAGCGTCTCGCGATAAGGTGTGAGAAGATCGATGTGGAATACTGGATGTATGCTCCATTGCGTGGGAAGCTCCAACTGATAGTTCACTGGTGACAGAACTCGTGTGATCTTGAAGGGTCCATGCCGTCTCGCCGCCAGCTTCGGTGTTGGTTGATTGGTTCGGAGATGTCTCCCTTCCAGCCATACGTAATCTCCGGTTCGGAACTTGGGCGTATCTCGGTGTTTGACCCACATAGATTGTGCCTTCTTGATGAGATCCTGGGCTTCTCGCCGCGCTTCTCGGAATTGTTCTATCCTCGTGGTGACCTGTGGGATAGGGGATGGCTTATCGAGCCAATCAGCGCGTGGGTCGTATCCCATGAGGAGAGAAAATGGGGACTTCCTTGTCGCCTCATGGGGCCAGTTGTTGTGCGCGAATTCTGCTATTGGCAGAAGGGCCGCCCAGTTATCTTGACGCTCGTTTGCCCAGAAGCGTAGATACTGTTCCAGCCACTGATTGGTGCGTTCCGATTGTCCATCGGTTCTGGGGTGGTAGGCCGTGGAAATGTTCTGTTGGATTCCCAGGATTCGACACAGCTCTCGCGTGAACTTGGAGGCAAATCGGGGGTCCCGATCGCTGATGATTTTTGAGGGTAGTCCAAATCGCTTGAAGACGTGGGCAGCATAGAGGCCAGCTGTTTCTTCTGCCGTGACTTCTTCGTTACAAGGAATGAAGACCGAGGCTTTGCTGCAGTCATGATCTGTCACGGTCAGGATGGAGTCGTACCCTTGGGATATTGGGAGCTTGGTGATAAAGTCGAGGGCGATGGTTTCAAATGGTAGGGCGTCTTCCTTTGGCGTGATGGGTACGAGTGGGGCTCTTGTGGGGCGTGTGTTGACCTTGTGACGCTGGCATTCGGCGCATCCTTGTACGAAGTTGCGGACATCGAGTTTCAACTCTGGCCACCAGTACCTTCTTTCTACTAATCTTGTGGTTCGTGCAATTCCAGGGTGTCCGTGCACCGGAGGATCGTGGTGTGCAGCGATCAGCTTCCGCTTTTCATCTAGTGATCCCGTAATGACATACTTCCCTTGTCGGTACCATGCTCCGTTTACAAATTTCAGTTGCTGGGAGTCCACCCAATACCGTAGTACGATTTCGGTTTGCGGGGGGTCTTGTTCCGCTTGTACCGTGGTTGTCCGTGCAAATACGTCTTCCGGTAATACGATCACGTCTTCATTGTCTCGTTCTCCTTGGTCGTAGTCGGGTCGTCTGGATAGGGCGTCTGCGCGGCCGTTCTTCTTTCCCTGGGATGTGGTGAATCTCAAAGTTGTACTCCATAAGCTCCAGTACTTCCCTAGCGACTCTTCGGCTGATCTTCTGCGGTAATTTCCAGTACTGGAGATTCATGTGGTCGGAGTAAATCTTGATCTTGTGAGGTGATCCTGCCAGTAGGGGTCTCCAGTGTCGTAGTGCTTTGACTATCGCTAGCAGTTCCAGGTCGTATATATCGTAGTTCCGCTCTGCTTCGCTGAGTGTTGCCGAATAGTAGCCAAGTGGGTGTCGTTTGCCGTCTTCTTTCTTCTGGAGTAGTACTGCGCCAGTTGCGAACCCCGAGGCATCCACCTCGAGTTCGAATGGGTCATCGAGTTTTGGGTGTGCGAGTACCGGTTCTTCCGTGACTAGGGCCTTGAGTTTGCGGAATGCCTTGTCTTCTTCATCCGTCCATCTCCATTCGGTGTCCTTTCTCGTGAGTTTGTTGAGTGGTTTGGCGTGTGTGGCGAAGCCGCGAATGAAGAGTCGGTAAAAATTGCAGAATCCCAAGAATGAGCGGACGTCACGGACCTTGGTGGGCGTGGGCCAGTCCTTGATGCCGGAAATTTTTACCGGGTCCATGCGTGTTACCCCCTTTTCAAGGATTACCCCCAGGTAATCCATTCGCGGCTTGTTGAAAAGGCATTTTTCGAGCTTGAAGTAGAGGTCATGTTCCATAGCTACCTGTAGCACGTCGCGGACTGCTTCTTCGTGTTCCTTTTTGTCCCGCTGGATCCCTAGTTGCGATACCTATGTCATCCATGTATACGCGTATGATCGTTCCCTTGGCTTCGTGTTTGATGATTGTGTCTCGGTAGATAGTGTTCATCATGGTTTGAAACGTTGCCGGGGAGTTGGTGAGTCCGAAGTACATGACTGTGGGTTCAAAGAGACCGTACCGTGTTTTGAAAGCCGCTTTATGTTCGTCTCCCTCCTTGATGCGTACGTTGTTGTACCCCCATCGGACGTCGAGTTTTGTGTACGTGTGTGCTTGGCTGAGGTCCGTGATGAGGTCCGAGATGAGGGGCAGGGGATACTGGTTGCGGATGGTGACGGCGTTGATCTTCCTGTAGTCTTGTACTGGTCGTAGTTTTCCGTCCTTCTTCTTAATGAAGAAGAAGGATGAAGCGTATGGGGACTTGGACGGGCGGATATATCCTTTCTTCAGCTGTTCGTCTAGGAATTCCTTGAGTTTGCCGTCCTCTTCTTGCGTCATGGGGTAAACTTTGCAGTCGATTGCTGGTGGGGTGCCTTCCTTGAATTCGATAGCGTGGTCCCATGGTCGAGAAGGGGGGAATCGGTTGGATGCTTCTTCGCTGAAGATTTTTGCGAACTGTTGGTAAGCTGGAGGGAGCTCTACGTTGTCGTGGAACTGCTTAGCTTCAATGGCCAGTTCTGTAGCCGTAGTCCGTAGATGGCTTTCTTCTTCTAGCTCTGCCACCGCTTCCTCTTTCTCTTCCTCGGTGAGGATACTTCCGATGATGTGATCTTCCTTGTTGGGGTTGATTGATCGGATGACGACAGGGAGCATTTTTTCGTGTATAGTAGCGTATCTCCAGTTGATCGTGGGTTCATAAGTTGCCAGCCAGGGATAGCCGAGTACAAGGTCTTCGTTTCCTAGGTCCGTGACCAGGAAGCGCATCTTTTGCCGTCGTTGGTTAGTTTGTACGTCTAGGTCAATGAAGTGGGTGATACTGCCCGCTTTATTTTCCGTATTGTCGATATTCCATATTTTCCTGGGGTGTTCCAGCGGCTGTAGTCCCAGGCCCATTCTTTTTGCGAACGAGGGTCGTATAAAATTATCCGTGGCTCCGGAGTCCACTAAAGTTCTGATGTCGGCCATTGCGTAATTTGTGCGAATCGAGACTGGAATTCTAAGAGATCGAAAGCGAGTCATGATTACAGAATTACAATTAACCGCCCTCACCCAGGCCGATGGGTTCAGGCGTTCTGAAAACCCTCCTTTCCCCACATTTCCTGGAGGATGAGGTCTTTTACGTCGTCCGATTCCCCTGCTACTCCTGCTAGCCAATCCTTGGCCCTTTGCTGGGGTGGTAGTGTGTTTGCCACTCTTGCTTGTGTGGGTGGTTCTTCTTGGGAGTAGTAGTCGGTATCCACCATTCTACTAGTAGTAGCCCGTCGACGTGGCTGTGGGCAGTTACGTGAGAAGTGCCCTGTCTGATTACAGTTGTAGCAGACGACTGTCCTCATGTCTCGAGGTGGCGGGCCTCCTCCTCTTCCATATCCTCCCCTTTGCGGTCTCGGGATGAAGGGGCGATTTGCGTCTCCGACTTCCGCGACTCGTGCGCGTGTTCGGTCGGCCGAGGTATCCATGGCGTTTGGGTCGTATCTGGGTGGTGGTGGTCCTCGTGGTGGCCCCCAGTTGGGGATTTGCGGCCTCCATCGAGGTTGTGCTGACGACGGCGGAGATTTTGTTTTGAAGTTGTCGAGGCGTGCTTTCATGTGGATGTATTGTTTCTGTCTCCTTAATGCACATCTTTTCCATTCTTCGAAGGTGTGGGGTTCGTCCAGCTCATAGACTTTCGTGAATAGGGCTCGTGGCAGCCCCGCCGTGAAGCGGTCGATTGTTTGGCGATCGTTCAAGTTGTAGTGAGCTTTTCTGGCCAGTTGCTCGAACTTGACCACGTACGCGTCAATATCCTCTCCCACCATTTTGATTCCTTTTTGTAGCTCTGCTTGGGCTTGTTCCTCTTCGAGGATGTTTGAGAATCGTTTGGCAAATCCTTCCGCTACGTGGTTCCACAGGGTCTGGGAGTATTGACTTACTCCTCGTCGTACCTCGCGGTTTAGCCATTCGAGGATGGATAGCGTCCACTCGCTAACATTGACTCCCTTGACGTATCCCAAGAAGAGGAGGGATCGCCGGTACTCGTTTTGCATGATTGGGGCGTCCAGGTTCATCCCCCAGTATACGTGCCATTGTGTGAGGAAGGCTTCGTATTTAGTACGATCTCCATCGAAAACTGTCGGGGGTTCACCTGACAGTCTGTCCGATCCGTGTCCTCCACCTGGGGGTCCTCCCATTGGTACTCCTCCTGCCGGTGGTCCTCCTCCGCCCGGTGGTCGTCCTCCTCCTGGGAATCCTCCACCCGTTGGTCCTTGTCCTGGGAATCCTCCGGGGAGTCCTCCGGGTGGTGGTGGAGGTCCTTCTGGTGGATCTGGGTGGTCTGGTCCTATTGCTCGGAAGAGTGCCGCGTCGTCCGCGGACATTCGGTGTCCGGTGTTTTGGTTGATCGGGTTGAGGATGGCTTCTGCCTCTTCCCTAATACGCTGTACTTCTTCCATGGCTTGCGTTTCCGTTATATGTGTGCCAGTAGACTTGCGTCGTCTCCTGTTCCTGGTCGTGCTTCGCTTTCTGTGGCGGTGTGCTCTTCTGCGTGTTCTTCGTGACTTGATTCTGACGGGGCTCGTTCTCTGGGTCGCTCTTCTTCTCGTTCTTCGTCGCTGCTACTGCTGTCTCCGTCTAGTGATCCCCAGTCGTCTCCGTGAAGTTCCCTTGAGTCTATGTCACAGCGGTAGTGTCTTCCGGCTGGTCTGACAACGTCCCAGCGATTGTCTATCGGATTCCACGTAATTTCTGTCCAACAGAAGTTCGAGTAATTGAACTCAACTGGTCGGTATCTAATCGCTTCTCCTGGGAAATCTACAAAGTATCCGGTGTCTCCTCGGTATTCTCTCCACCTGGCTGCGCCTAAGAACCTTCGGGGTACCGATCGTTCTCCTCTGGTTTCGAGGTTGTATGGTCTGAAGTTTCTCCACTGGTCTCTTGTTGTGAACGCCACGATTGGAGATCTTGGTCTTAATGTAACGCTACCACGGCGTTTAGCCCGACTTGAGCTCGTATGAAGGCGTTCACGACTTAGCTAGTGATTGACACGCGCGTAGTGTCTCGATGATCCCGTAGAATACTACCAAGGCGACCCAAAGTATACGCCCAAGTAGTATGAAGGCAACTCCGACTTGTCGTGTCGACAGGGCCAGGGTCTTAGACTCGAAGGTCAAGACTTATAACAGGGGTTTCCCCTTGGACGCAGGAAGGCGTGAAAAGCCTTAACAAAAGAAGAGGAGTAGAGTGGTATTGAGAAGAAGACCAAGATGGCTTATCTTGGTCTTCGCGATCCACTATTTATACATATTGTAGAGGTAGCTTTAAAGCTCCTCTTGAACGTAACAACTAATAGCAGTAATAGCTCGAACCCTACTACCGCTGTACTAGTAATGAGTCATACAAGCAATCACATGCTAGTACTACTCGCTGACTGATCCTCCTTGTCCATGACTAATCTCTACTTACTATCGTAGTCATAACCGTATAGTAAGCGTTCACTTCGACTCTCGTATCGTACTCGTAGTCCGTAAGTCCAACCGCGACATCGTCGATAGTGTGATAGCTTCCCCGGTGGGTCCGCAAAGCGGGGGGGTTTCCGAGTGTGTCGTGGTGAGATGGGTGGCGTAACGTAAATATTGATGCGCCTCGAGGCGCTCCGCCGGGTCGTACGGATCCCCGCCTTCGTCGGGTCCCGGGGGTGAGGCTGGTCGACTGGGGACGTACCCCTGTTGTTCGTTGCCCGCTGGAGTGGGCGCTCGGGTTGGGACGTACTGGGAGGCAAGTCGGCTGGGCTGATTGGTCTCGGAATAAACAGTGGGGGTCGGCGAAGGAACTGGGGATGGCCCGGGGGAAGGAGGACGATCTCCTCGCTGGTGAAGGGCGAGGGTAGACGACAGGGGTGACGATGGCGTGGACTGTACTCGGTAAGGTGCCGAAAGTTCGGTGTTGACGACATATCGGAAGTTGACTGGTGAGGAGGGACGCATGAGTAGATGGGTGAGTAGAAGAGGGAGATGGGGACGCCTCTTGGAGTTTCCCTGCGTTTATATGCGTCCTCTCTGGCGGGGTTGGAATTTTTGAACTCCCTTATCGCGTCGTCTGCGAATACGTCATTCTTATCGATCCATTGGTTGTCCTGAGTCGGGGATATCCCTTCCATTTGACCAGGTACTGAAGTTTGCGACTTCTGCCGAACCGCCGAGAGTCTAGAATCTTCTCGACCTCGTATTCCTCTTCGCCGTTGACCAATTCTGGCGGTGGGCGTTGATAATTGGGTCCGTGTGTGAGTGTTTCGCGATAAGGCGTCAGGAGGTCCACATGGAACACTGGGTGTATCTGCCACTGCGTGGGAAGCTCTAATCGGTAATTGACTGCGGACATCACCTGAGCAACCTTAAAGGGGCCGTGGCGTCGCGCCGCGAGTTTTGCCGTTGGTTGGTGCGTACGTAGGTGGCGTCCTTCAAGCCACACTTGGTCTCCGATTTGGAATTTGGGCGTATCTTTGGCCTTGATCCACCCCTGCTGCGCTTTGATCATCAGCGACTGCGCGCGCTGGCGGAGTTCCTTGAACTGTTTGACCCTTAACGCCACTTGGGGTATCGGGGATGGCCTATCGGTCCAATCAGCACGAGGATTGTATCCCATAAGGAGCTGGAACGGAGATTCTTTAGTGGTTTCACTGGGCCAATTATTATGCGTAAACTCAGCCATGGGGAGGTAGTGGATCCAGTCGTCTTGTCGCTCGTTGACCCAGAATCGCAGGTACTGTTCCAGCCATTGGTTCGTGCGTTCTGACTGCCCGTCCGTCCTCGGGTGGTAGGCCGTGGAGATGTTCTGTTCGATGCCCAGTATCTTGCATAGTTCACGTGTGAATTTGGAGGCGAATCGGGGGTCTCGATCGCTGATGATTTTGCCCGGGAGTCCGAATCTGGGGAACACGTGTTTGACATACAACGCGGCTGTGCCTTCGGCCGAGATCTCTTCTTGACAGGGGATGAAGAGGGACATCTTCATACAGTCATGATCCGTTATCGTGAGGATCGTGTCACAGCCCTGTGCTTCTGGGAGTTTAGTGATGAAGTCCAGGGCAATAGTTTCAAACGGCATAGCTTCGGGTTTTGGGAAAATTGGACGTAGTGGCGCCTTGATGGCCCTGGTGTTGACTTTGATGCGCTGGCAGTCGGCACAACCCTTGACATAGTCTGTGACCTCGTTCCTGAGGCCCGGCCACCAGTAGTATCTTTCCACGAGTTTGATCGTTCGGCTGATTCCCGGGTGTCCGTATACCGGAGGGTCGTGATGGTTCCTAATGAGTTCTCTTTTCTCTAGGAGTCCTCCCGTGACTACTCGACGTCCGTCTTTGTACCAGGTTCCTTCAATTTTCTTTAGTCCGTGCGGGTCTGTCCAAGGGCGGAGCTTGTCTTCATCCTGGGCGTATACCGGATTTACCTTTTCCATCTCCTGTACTGAGATGGTGGCGTTAATGCGGAGAGGGTCTTCCGTCGTGTCTATTGCTGCGGCCCTGACGAAGATTTCGTCTGGCAGTACCTGTCACTTGATCGTTATCGCTTTCCCCTTGGTCGTAGTCTGGGCGTCTAGATAGGGCATCGGCTCTTCCATTTGCCGTTCCCTTGATATGGTGAATTTCAATATCATACTCAGAAAGTTCTAGTACTTCCCGGGCTACTCGGCGGCTTATCTTTTGTGGGGAGCGCCAGTATTGGAGGTTCATGTGGTCCGAGAAAACTTTGATCTTGTGTGGGGATCCTGCCAGATAGTGCCGCCAGTTCCTTAGTGCCTTGACGATTGCCAGTAGTTCCAAGTCGTAGATGTCGTAGTTTCTTTCCGCCGCGCTGAGGGTGTTGGAGTAGTAGGCTATGGGATGTCTTTTGCCGTCCTCTTTTCGTTGGAGTAGTACTGCTCCTACTGCGAACCCTGAAGCGTCTACCTCTAGCTCGAATTGGTCTTTTAGTTCTGCGTGTGCTAGTACTGGTTCTTCCGTGACGAGCTTTTTGATCTTGTCGAATGCTTCCTGTTCCACGGTTGTCCATGTCCATTCGGTGTCTTTGCGTGTGAGTTTGTTGAGGGGTCGTGCGTGTGTGGCAAAATTTCGAATGAAAGCGCGGTAAAAGTTGCAGAAGCCTAGGAATGATCGCACCTGTTTGACGTTTTTTGGGGTTGGCCAATCTTTGATGCCGGAAATTTTGACAGGGTCCATGCGTGTCACCCCCTTTTCAATGATTACCCCCAGGTAATCGATGCTAGGGGCGTGGAAGATGCACTTTTCCGGTTTGAGGAATAAGTCGTTTTCTTCTAGAAGGTCCAGTATGTCGTGTACCGCGTCGATATGTGCCTGTTCCGTCGATCGAGTCGCTATGCCTATGTCGTCCATGTATACCCTGATGATTGTCCCTTTTGTTTCGTGGTACGCGATGAGATCTTTGCAGATTTCGTTCATCATGGTTTGGAAGGTTGCAGGAGAGTTGGTCAGTCCAAAGAACATTACCGTTGGTTCGAATAGCCCATATTTCGTTTTGAACGCTGCCTTTTCCTGGTCGCCTTCTTTGATTCGTACGTTGTTGTATCCCCAGCGGATGTCCAATTTTGTGAATATGAACGCTCCGCTTAGGTCGGCGATGAGCTCCGGGATGAGCGGGAGAGGATATTGGTTGCGTATAGTCCAGTTGTTGATGTTCCGGTAGTCCTGTACGGGACGTAGCTTTCCGTCCTTCTTTTTAATGAAGAAAAAGGATGATGCGTACGGGGATTTCGATGGTCTGATGTATCCTTTGGCCAGCTGTTCGTCAATCCATTCTTTAAGCGCTGCATCTTCTGCTTGGCTCATGGGGTAAACTTTGCAGTCGATAGTGTCCGGGGCGTTTGGCTTGAAGTCGATTGCGTGGTCCCACGGTTTTGATAGTGGGAATCGGTTCGATTCTTCCTCGTTAAAGATTTTGACGTGCCTCTGATATTCTTCCGGTACCGTTTTTGCTTCCGTATATTGCTTTGCTTCAATCGCCATTTCCGTTGACATTGTTGCGCGAAGGCGAGTGTCTTCGAGGTCGCATTCCTTCTTGAGCTGTTCCTCGATCTTCTGCTTGTTCGGTAGTAGCAGTTTCTCGAGTACGAGTCTAGCGATGACCGGATCTATCCGGGGTTTTGAGGGATTTGTGGTTCGCAGGACTACTGGGTACTCAGCTTCGTTTAGGGTAGCAGTGGCCCACTGAATATCGGGTTGGAAGGTCGCCAACCAGGGGTATCCTAAGATGATGTCCTCCCCTCCTACGTCGGTTACCAGGAATCGCATTTCTTTGGTGACCCCTTTGGTTTGTACTTCTAGATCCACGCAATGAGTGATCTTGCCTCCCTTGTTATGCGTGCCGTCAATATTCCAGATCTTTCGATGACGGTCTAGTTCTTTGAGGCCTAGCCTCATTCTCTTGACGAATTCCGGATGTATGAAGTTGTTGGTGGCTCCGGAGTCCACTAGTGCTCTTTTGTCGGCCATGGCGTAACTTGCGCGCAATGAAACTGGAACATGCATAGATTGATAGCGCGTTATGAACACAGAGTTACACCGTAATGCCCTTACCCAGGCCGTCGGGTTTAGGCGCTTTGAAAATCCTCTCGCCCCAATAGGTCTCTGACCACCAAATCCCTGGCTTCATCGTCAAGATTTCGGACTCCGTTTATCCAGCTAGTCGCCCGTTCTTGCGGCGTATCAGTGGTGGCGCGGGCGCCGCGGCTGCTGCCGCCGTCATCCTCGAATTGGATCAAGGGTTCGTCTTGGACGCTTCTGGACTTCTTCTATGAATGCCCCGCGTCCTTGGCGCGGTTGCCAGTTCGCGTTATTACGCGGGCGGCGGGGCTGTCGACAGTCGCGTTGGAAGTGGCCCGCTTTGCCACAGTTGTAGCAAAGAAGGTTCTTCTTGTCGATGATTCCTTGATTCGGCCGTCCTCCCTGTTGAGTATACGGGGGTCTGGTGTAGTCGATTTCTTCAGATCCCGCGAGTCTGGCTCTAACCCTTCCTGGTGTGGTGTCCATGGCGTCAGGGTGGTTCCTAAACGCCTGCCATCCTTGGCGCGGTTGCTGTGGACGGTTTGGAGCATTGAATGTTCTGAGGGAGGTGTTGCCTGGCTTACCGGGTCCTGGGGGTTTACGTCCCCCCAAACGCGTCTGAAGATGCATCCACTTGCGTTGTTGTTCTAAGTGCAGCTACCTTCCACTGTGCGTACGTGTTTGGGCTGTGGAAGTTGTAGGCGTTCTTGTATAATTCCACCGGGAGTCCGCTGGTGAATTTGTCCAGGACGAGCGAGTCGTCGAAGCGGTACCCCGCTTCTCGAACCGCTTTCTCGAATTTGGCGATGTACGAGTCGATGTCTTGTCCTTCCATGCGGAAGCCTTTCTGGAGCTCTTGCTGTGCCCGTTCCTTTTCGAGAGTGTCGGCGAACGTGTTGCGGAAGCCGAGTTCGATTGCTTCCCAGATCCATCTGTCGTAAGGGCCGTGCTTGGCCTTGTAGGCCTTGATCCACTTGGTGGTGGAGAGGACCCATTCGTTGACGTGCTCCCCCTGGATATAGGTCAGGAAGATTAGTGCTTTGCGATAGGGAAGGGTGAACGCAGGGTTGTCGTAGTTGGTTTCTACGAATAGCTCCCATTGAGTGAGGAATTGTTGGACTTTGGTGCGGTCTCCGGTGAATACGAGGGGTTCCTTGCCCATAAACTTCTCAGGGTTTGGTTCCGCTTGACACAGTTGGGTCCGGTGAAGAGGGGTCCTCCTGGGTCTCCTCCTCCGTCACCTCCTCCTCCTCCTCCTCCAGTGTCCTCCTGGAGGGGGGTCTTCTCCACGGCTGATGCGCAGCGGGTTCCTGGAACTGTGGCGGGTTGTTCGGTGATAGTAGTAGGTCATGTCTGTGGGGATGGACTCAGCTAATAATCCTAGCTGTGCTTCTTCTTCTTCGGCTTGTGCTTCGAGGATTCGAATTTCCTCCGGGTTGCTTCCCAGTGAAGGGGATGGTGCAGGTGTCTTGGGAGTGGGGGAGCGGACCGGTTCTTCTTCTTGTCCGTCGATTGGTCCCCACTGGTCTCTGGTGGTAACTTCGCTTTGTAGTATGTCGAGTTTGAGGCTCGATCCTGCGGGTCGGACGACTTGTAGTTTGTAGTGGAGAGCGTCCCACTTGAGTTCTGTCCAACAGGTGTGTTCAAAGTTGAATTCTACCGGGATAAGTCCGGTTTTGCCGTCTTTGTAAGTGTAAAGGACTACGTAGCCTGGGTCTCCTTGTTCTGTCTGCCAAAAGGCCTCTTTGAGGTATTGTTTGGGGACGTTGCAGTTCCCCTCTTCTGTCGATATGATACGGTCGGAATGGAATCCAAAGGTCTCGGGTTGTTACTGCGGAAGCCACGTTGGAGGATCTTGGTCTTAATGTAACGTCTACCACGGACGTTTGCCTGACTTAGGCGCTGTTGTAACGTGGGTTCCCTCTGGGGTGGAATCTGTGTATATCCGCTAGTGGAATACTGCGGGATGAGGTTGATACATGCCGGTGGAGTCTCTATACGTGTAGAGAGTTTCTTCTACGGGGACTCCTACTGGTGGACTTGGGACGGTATGGACGTACTCCCACTGAAGGTTGTCGACGATAGTAGTAGCAATGGGTCGGACGGGCGGTCTTGGCGTTGAGGTATTCAAAGACGAGGTGGCACGTAGTTCCAGGGCGGATAGGGCACTACTGGCGAATCTACCATTCACGAAGGAAGATGGAGATGAAGGTCACGGGGATCCCCCTTGGTCTCGAAGGGATATGCCGGAGCTAGTTCACTTAAGGGCAACGACGGGCCCCTAGTACAGAAGACGAGTTTAGACTGTGGTATTCGAAGAAGACCAAGATGGGGATCCTGGTCCGTAGTACTACGAGTTTAAATACATGTAAGGGAGTTAGTTCCAACTCCGCTCGAACTTGTAAGTAGCCAATAGCGTAAGTCGCGTATCCTAATAATAGAATGCGCAGTCATCGTCGTAATCCATAACACGTACAACAATAGAGTCATCAGTCAGCAGAGACACGAGGCGGTAAGATCCGAAGTCCATGACACATTACATCTGACATACCGAGTCATCGCGAATACGTCAGAGTCCACGACCGGGCCGGGCAGTCCGAGAATGAAACGTAACACAAAAGGAACGACCATACGCGTCTACATGGATGATATAGGCATCGCGACTAAGGAACCAGCAGGACAAAAGGAACACGAAGAAGCGGTCTGCGACGTACTCCAAGTCGCCATGGAACACGACCTCTACTTCAAACTCGAGAAGTGCCTCTTCCACAAGCCGCGGATGGATTACCTGGGGGTAATCCTTGAAAAGGGGGTAACACGTATGGACCCGGTAAAAATCGCTGGTATCAAAGACTGGCCCACACCCACAAAGGTCCGTGACGTCCGATCCTTCCTAGGCTTTTGCAATTTTTACCGACTCTTCATCCGCGGCTTCGCTACGCATGCAAAACCCCTCAACAAACTTACGAGGAAGGACACGGAATGGAGATGGACCGATGAAGAAGATAAAGCGTTCCAAAAACTCAAAGCCCTAGTCACGGAAGAACCGGTACTTGCTCATCCAAAACTAGATGCCCCATTCGAGCTCGAAGTGGACGCATCGGGATTTGCCACCGGCGCGGTACTACTCCAGAAAAAGGAAGACAGAAAACGGCATCCGATCGGATACTATTCAGCCACACTCAACAAGGCGGAAAGGAACTACGACATATACGATCTGGAACTTCTAGGCGATAGTCAAAGCCCTCCGGCACTGGAGACCACTATTGGCCGGATCACCGCACAAGATCAAGATCTACTCGGACCACATGAACCTCCAATATTGGAAGCTACCGCAGAAGATAAGCCGGAGAGTTGCCAGGGAAGTACTGGAACTGATGGAATACAACTTCGAAATTCACCACATTCCAGGAAAGAAAAACGGTCGCGCCGACGCGCTATCCCGACGACCCGACTACGATCAGGGAGAGCGAGACAATGAGGACGTAGTGGTACTACCAGAAGACATCTTCGTACGAACAACGACAGTACAAGCCAATGAAGACCCACCGCAGATGGAGATCATCCTGCGATACTGGGTAGACCCCCAACAACTAAAGTTCATAAACGGAGCATGGTACAGACAAGGGAAGTACGTCATCACCGGATCTCTAGAAGAAAAACGAAAACTTATCGCCGCACACCATGATCCGCCGGTACACGGACATCCTGGGATTACACGAACCACGAGGCTGGTGGAGCGAAGATATTGGTGGCCAGAATTAAAACTCGACGTTCGAAACTACGTACAAGGTTGTGCCGAATGTCAACGACACAAGGTCAACACGCATCCAATAAGGGCCCCGCTGACACCCATCACTCCAAAAGAAGACGCCCTCCCGTTCGAAACAATCGCACTCGACTTCATCACTAAACTCCCAACGTCACAAGGATACGACACCATCCTGACGGTAACCGATCACGATTGCAGCAAAGCCTCAGTCTTTATCCCTTGCAACAAGGAAATCACGGCGGAAGAAACAGCTGGACTCTACGCCATACACGTATTCAAACGATTCGGACTCCCATCGAAAATCATCAGTGATCGAGACCCCCGATTTGCCTCCAAGTTTACGAAAGAATTATGTCGAATCCTGGGGATCCAACAGAATATCTCTACGGCATACCACCCCCGAACTGACGGGCAATCGGAGCGCACCAATCAATGGCTAGAACAATATCTCCGCTTCTGGGTGAATGAACGTCAGGACAACTGGGCGGCCTTCCTACCAATAGCAGAGTTCGCGCATAACAACTGGCCCCATGAGGCGACAAGGAAGTCCCCATTCTCCCTCCTCATGGGATACGATCCACGCGCTGATTGGCTCGATAAGCCTTCCCCTATCCCACAGATCACCACGAGGATAGAACAATTCCGAGAAGCACGAAGAGAAGCTCAGGACCTCATCAAAAAGGCACAATCCATGTGGATCAAACACCGAAATACTCCGAAATTCCAAATCGGAGACTATGTATGGCTGGAAGGGCGTCACCTGAGGACCAACCAACCCACGCCCAAACTCGCGGCAAGACGGCACGGCCCCTTTAGAATCACGCGGGTCCTATCTCCGATCAACTACCAACTGGAACTTCCCACGCAGTGGAGTATCCATCCGGTGTTTCACATCGATCTTCTCACACCTTATCGCGAGACGCTCACACATGGGGAAAATTTCCAGCGCCCAGCACCAGACTTGGTAGAAGGAGAAGAAGAATATGAAGTCGAGAAGATTCTAGACCACCGGATCTTCGGCAGAAAGAAGCGCCTGCAATATCTAGTCAAATGGAAAGGGTACCCAGACTCGGAGAATCAGTGGGTCGATAAAGATGACGTGTTCGCCGACGAGGCTGTAGCTGAGTATCAATCTTCAAATCCCCGACGCGAACATCACTTAAGAACAGCACCAACCGAACAGCGAACCCCATCACCCCCTCTCCATTCTCACTCTGGACTCATCCACTCCATTATCACCACTATGTCCGTTCCCTCTGCCGCCGAGGCCATCGCTCGAGTTGCCAGTAACGCGGGCCCTGTCACCTATCAAGAGCTCTGCGACGCTCTCCAGTCCACCGTCCCGGCCAGCTACACCGACGGAACCAGCAACCCCGCCACCTGGTGGATCCTCTCGCAAGACGGACAGCGCATCAACGAGGTCCCTTTCACGACGGCCGAAGTTGATCGGCTTCGCGCAGCTCTCCCAGACTCTGCGCCTACCTCACCTCGACCTCTCCCAGTACGAGTCGAGTACAGAACCGAAGAAGAGGCCCAAGACGCAAGCCACGGTCGACTGGGAACGGTGGAAGGAGCAGCGATGGAGGCAAGTAACGGAGGATTGGCAGAGGGAGCAGCTGCGGAAGGCAGCCGAGCGGAGGACGAGAAGCAGCTTCGGAGGCGACGAGAGTGGATGCGGGAGAGGAGAGAACGACAAGGAGGCGAAGAGACAGTCCTCGGACAGGTCCGGGGAAGCTTAGCGGATCACTACCCAGCTGAGCACCCCCTCATTTCCACCGCCACGGACACTGACGACCCCACCGAAACCCCCTATGCCTGCGATACTCGTGGGCGGCCTCTGTACCGAGGCGGCGTGCGAGCCGACGCACCCCCTCCATTCCCTTTATTCCGACTTCGACATTCCACCATGGGGCCGCCACCTCATGGGTACCGTTACAACCGGGGCGAGGACTTCATCCACTACCCCATCACCGACGGACAGGGGACGGACGCGCCAAGCTGCCTACGTCCAGGTCATCATGGGCTCCGACCCCATCGTACTCGGCCTGGTGGAGGATAGCGAGAAGGTCTACTCGCAGCCCCTCTACGCCGAGCCCCACGTCAAAGCTACGGGCAAAGAGCAGTACCCTCAAGAGGACATGAGTCTCTTCGCCGGCGGTTATCACGACCGCCCCCGCCTCAACCGCGCGATCGGTGAGCTCCACGACGTGAGCTTGAAGGCGGAGGTCCACCGCTACCGGGCCTACGCATACGAGGCCGAGAGGATGGAGCAACGGCTTCATCAGCTCGCCGCCGCGCTTGGAGGGGTTAAGGCGGAGTTGGCACGCAGTAAGTTTCGGTTGGAGATGGCTAACACATTGGAGAGGATCGAGGAGGTACAGGACGGCTGGATGACGGGCCCTCGCCTTCGCCGGCGTCGTGGGCGCCGCGGCTGAAAAGGGGGTGATGTCACGGTACGAGCTCAGCGGACTCAGATTACGATACGAGGTTGGAAGTGAACGCTTACTATACGGTTATGACTACGATAGTAAGCGTAAATTAGTCATGGACTTATCATCAGTCAGCAGGAGTCGTAGTAGCATGTGATAGTTACTATGACTCATTACTAGGATAGCGATACTAGGGTTCGAGCTATTATTGCTAGTAGTAGTCATCGCGGGAGGAGCTTCAAAGCTACCTCCGTAACATGTATAAATAGTGGGATGCGAAGACCAAGATACGCCATCTTGGTCTTCTTCTAAAATACCACTTTCATCTCCTATCTCTAGAAGGGATCCTTGAAACCCCCTTCGCCCTTAGAGGACGGTCTTGTCTTAGTCCTGACCTTCGAGTCTAGGAGTCTGGCCCTTTCGACGCGACAAGTCGGAGTTGCCTTGGTACTGACTGGGCGCATAGTGTGGATCGCCTTAGTCGTTTTCTACGGTCTTGTTGAGACCCTACAGGGACACCTACGACCAGCTAAGTAGCGGACGCCTTTCTACGAGCTCAAGTCGAGCTAAACGCCGTGGTAGCGTAACACCGAACCACCCCGAAATTCCGACTTGGAGATTACGTATGGCTGGAAGGACGCCATCTAAGGACCAATCAACCAACCCCCAAACTAGCGGCTCGGAGACATGGACCCTTCAAAATCATACGAATTCTATCACCGGTAAACTATCAACTGGAACTTCCCACGCAGTGGAGCATCCACCCTGTGTTCCACATCGATCTTCTCACACCCTATCGCGAGACGATCATGCACGGAGAAAATTTCCAGCGCCCAGCACCCGATTTGGTGGAAGGAGAAGAGGAATACGAAGTCGAGAAGATCCTAGACCACCGGCTCTTCGGCAGAAGAAAGCGTTTACAATATCTGATCAAATGGAAGGGGTATCCTGACTCGGAGAACCAGTGGGTCGATAAGGATGACATATTCGCAGACGAGGCAATAGCTGAGTATCAATCGTTAAACCCCCGACATGAACATCACTTAAAAGCAGCGCAAACCCAGCAACAAACTTCACCATCCTCTCTTCGCATCCATCCTGGCTTCCTCCACTCCATTATCACAACAATGTCCATTTTCTCTGCCACCGAGGCCATCGCTCGAGTTGCCTACAACACGGGCCCCATCATTTACCAAGAACTCAGCGACGCGCTCCAGTCCACCATCCCGGCCAGCTACGCTGACGGAACCAGCAACCCCGCCACCTGGTGGATCCTCTCCCAAGACGGACAACATATCAACGAAGTCCCCTTCACGACGGCTGAAGTTGATCGGCTTCGCGCAGCTCTCCCAGAGTCTGTGCCTCCCTCACCTCGACCTCTCCAGGTACGAGTCGAGTACCGAACCGAAGAAGAGGGTCAAGACGCAAGCGACGGTCGACTGGGAGCGGTGGAAGGAGCAACAGTGGAGGCGAGTGGCGGAGGACTGGCAGTGGGAGCAGCTGAGGAAGGCGGCCGAGCGATGGCGAGAAGCCCTTCGGAGGCGACGAGAGTGGACGCGGGAGAGGAAGGAGCGACAAGAGGCGAGGAGACAATCCTCGAGCAAGTCTGAGGGAGCTTAGCAGACAACTATCCAGCTGAGCACCCCCTTATCTCCACTGCCACGGACACTGACGACCCCGCCGAAACTCCCTATGCCTGCGACACACATGGACGTCCTTTATACCAAGGTGGCGTGCGGGCCGACGCACCCCCTCCCTTCCCTCTATTCCGATTATGACATGCAACCCTGGGGCCGCCACCTCACGGGTACTGATACAACCGCAGGGAGGATTTTATCCACTACCCCATCAACGACGGACAAGGGCAAACGCGCCAGGCCGCGTACGTCCAAGTCATTATGGGCTCCGACCCCATCGTGCTCGGCCTAGTGGAGGACAGTGAGAAAGTCTACTCGCAACCCCTCTACGCTGAGCCCCACATCAAGGCCACGGGGAAGGAGCAGTACCCACAGGAGGACATGAGCCTCTTCACCGGCGGTTACCACGACCGCCCTTGCCTCAATCGCGCGATCGGCAAGCTCCACGACGTGAGCCTGAAGGCCGAGGTCCACCGCTACCAGGCCTACGCGTACGAGGCTGAGAGGATGGAGCAGCGCCTCCACCAACTCGCCGCCGCACTAGGAGGGGTCAAGGCAGAGCTGGGACGCAGTAAGTTCCGACTGGAGATGGCTAACGCATTGGAACGGATTGAAGAGGTGCAAGAGGGTTGGATGACGGGCCCCCACCTTCGCCAGCGTCGTGGGCGCCGCAGCTGAAAAGGGGGTGATGTCACGATTGGGACTTTTACGGACAGGAGTACGATACGAAGGCGAAGTGAACTCTTACTATACGGTTATGACTACGATAGTAAGTAGGAATTAGTCATGGACTTAGTCACCACACGTTGTACTAGCATGTGATTGCTAGTATGACTCATTACTAGGATAGCGATAGTAGGGTTCGAGCTACTTACGCTATGGGATATCAGACTTGCAGAGGAGCTTTAAAGCGACCTCTTACATGTATAAATAGTGGACTCAGAAGACCAAGATATGCCATCTTGGTCTTCTTTGCAATACCACTTTCAATCTCTATCCTCGGGTCTTCGCACCTCGACTTGTTACTTTCCTTGACCTTCGCATCTAAGGCTCTCGTCATTTCATGTCAACAAGTACTCGTTGCCCTGGTCCTGACTCTTAGGGCCTTCTGGACCGCCTTGGTCGTCTATCAAGGGATTCTTTGTACCTATCTGCACTATAGCGAGACTCGCTGAGTCGTGAACGCCTTCTTACGTGTCCAAGTCGGACCAACGCCGTGGTAGCGTTACAGTAGTCCTGGACTGGTCTTAATTTTCCATCCTTCTTCTTGATGAAGAAGAAAGACGAGGCGTAAGGGGATTTCGAGGGTCGGATGTATCCTTTCTTCAGCTGCTCATCCAAGAATTCTTTGAGTTTCTCATCTTCTTCTTGGGTCATAGGGTAGACCTTGCAGTCAATGGCCATCAGGGTGTTTTCCTTAAACTCAATGGTGTGATCCCATGGTCTTGATGGGGGAAATCGGTTAGATGCTTCTTCGCTAAAGAGCTTTGCGAAGTTCTGGTAAGCCTTGGGGAGTTCCACTTTGTCATGGAACTGCTTAGCTTCAATGGCCAGCTCCATGGCAGTCGTGCATATTTGGCATTCTTCTCTTAGTTCTTGGACAATGGCTTGTTTTTCTTCTTCTGTTGTTGTGGCCCCTATAATGCAGTGGTCATATTGGAGGTTGATGGATCTTATTACCACGGGTAGCATCTTCTCATGGATGGTTGCGTATCTCCAATTGATGGTAGGTTCGTAGGTGGCAAGCCATGGATAACCGAGGACCAGGTCTTCGTTGCCGATGTCTGTTACTAGGAAACGCATTTTTTGGTGTCTTTGGTTAGTTTGGACGTCGAGATCTATGCAGTGAGTTATACTGCCCACTTTATTTTCTGTGTTATCTATATTCCATATTTTTCATGGTCGGTCTAGTGGTTGGAGACCTAGCCCCATTCTTTTTGCGAATGAGGGTCTTATGAAGTTGTCGGTGGCTCCTGAATCTACGAGCCCTTTAATGTCAGCCATTGCATAACTTGTGCGGATTGAGACTGGAATTCGAAGCAAATGATAGCAAGTCATGATTACAGAGTTACAATTAACTGCCCTCACCCAGGCTGACGGGTTCAGGCATTCAGAAAACCCTCCTTTCCCCACATTTCTTGGAGGATGAGATCTTTAACATCATCTGTTTCTCCTGCTACTCCAGCCAGCCAGTCCTTGGCTCTTTGTTGAGGAGGGGCGCTAGTAGCCGCTCTCGCTTGAGTTGGTATTTCTTCCTGTGTATAGTAGTCGGTTTCAGTCATCCAACTTGTGGTTGGTCTGCAGCGTGGCTGTTGACAATTTCGTGAGAAGTGACTGGGCTGGTTACAGTTGTAACAGATGACTGTCCTCATGTCTCGTGGAGGGGGGCCTCCTCCTCTACCAAATCCGCCTCGATTTGGTCTGGGGATGAATGGTTGATTTTGATCTCCGACTTCTGTGATTCTGGCTCACGTTCTGTCTGCAGATGTATCCATGGCATTTGGATTGTATCGAGGAGGGGGTGGTCCTCTTGGTGGGCCCCAATTGGGAGGTTGCGGCCTCCATCGTGGTTGTGTGGAGGATGGGGGGGTTTTGCTTTTGAAGTTATCGAGGTGCGCTTTCATGTGGATGTACTGCTTTTGTTGGCAAAGGGCACATCTTTTCCAGTCTTCAAAGGTGTGTGGTTTGTCGAGCTCGTAGACCTTCATAAATAGGGCTCATGGTAGTCTGGCCATGAAATGGTCAATTGTCACGGACGCGTTCATTTTCGCCTTTTGTGGATCACGTGACCTGCCATCACGTTCTCTAGTTAGTCACGTGAAATATCATGCACTTTTCATCACGTGACCATGGGAAAGTACATCCTTATATGGGATACCCACTTATGGTCACATTCTATATACAGACAGACTCTGTTGATTGGTAGATAAGGATAGAACCTTCTAGTACACTCTAGAATACGCTTAGTAGGCATATATTACGTGCTGTATTAGGTTTTACTCAGCGACACGTCATATGTAGTCAGCCTCGATGACAGTGCATCAGTCAGCACTAAAGATAAGGCTATTAATGGACACGACGTGTCAGCTCTTTAGTCATAGTTGATTACTTTACACTTAGTAACAGTGTTCAAGCTCCAACTTAATCACAGCCACAGTAGATATATAAGCTTGCCTGTAGCGTCCTGAGTGGAACCAACTTGTCCTCTTGGTTCTCCACTCAGGTGCGCATTCCACTGTACTTCCTTACCTCTGCCTATCTAACTTGTCCTCTTGGTTCTCCACTCAGCCTACCGTCATGTGACACTTTGTCTTTGACCTTGAATAAAGGTCTACACGCTGACATATGCTCCACGCCGTCTGTAGGTTTTAGCGCGTGATTTATCTCCACGCCGATGTTGAGTCTTCGCCCTTGACAGTTCACCTCAACTTCACTTGACTTGGCGTAGCTGATAGTCATACCGCTACATTAGGACAAGTTCTTCCACACTCCTGAGCCCGTCTTTGCTCACCAGTCGTGTGTTCCCTCTTTAGGTGGTAGACGTCCACCAGTCCCTTGTGTTATCTACCTCACTCTTTGCCTGGGGAAGTCCGTAAGCAGAATCCGTGCATTTGTGGTGCAGTTGTAGTATCCATAAAATCGGTATACACTGTGCTTGCCTTTATTGGGTCCATCTGGTCATCAGTGGACTGCTCTGGGCACCGCTTGCAGAACTGGTCACCACACCAGATAAGCTGCAAGTTGACATTGAGCCGGCCAGGCCTCGCCTGCGACAGCTGTACGCGTACCAACCAGAAAAGTTTGAGAGTGCTTTTGCGTGAGAGGCAGCCAACAGGTCAAGAAGACTGAGGCAGACAGCCTTGTAGCTCTACACATACCCCTTCATTATTCCTGAGTGATTGGTTATCACTGCAGCCTCGCGCAGTGTGAAACACCACTGTGTATCAGTCTTGCTTGATCCGACTCTCCCTTCATCTTCAGCTTAGCGTTTCGCAGCTGTCGTATCCCGACGTCTCTTAAAACCACCTTTCTATTTTTCACCCTGCCTCGTTTCTTCGCAAACACTCATGCCCGCCTTCGCCATCTCTTTAGGAGGAGACAAGCCTTAACACCACCCCAGTTGTCTCCAGAAGCCTCTGCTACAGCATCGCTTCGAGTTCTTGAGGAGCCTCACTCATGCCCCTCATCTCCTACACCTTCCTCTACACTTTCCTCCTCCCCAACAGTCAGGCACCTCTCCGCGGCCTCATCCGCAACCCTCGTAAATGAGGACCTTTGGTACGACAGCTTCCAAGTAACCGAACCGCCCCATACCACCGCCGAAACTATAGTCCAGGCTCTCTACTTCTTCCCAGGCGTACGACAAGTCCTTGAAGAAGAATATCCCGGAACCACAACAGTTCCAGGAACTGACTTCACCATCAAGGACCTCATCCTCTTCGCCGAAGAAATCATCCCTGTACTATCTCACCCCCCGTCTCCCATCGAAATAGACCGTGGCTCCCAAAGGGAAACAATGAGCTCGTCAAGCGCAAGCTCAGTATCCGAAAGGAGCTCACTCTAAATTCGCGCTCCCTCCTCTTTCTAAGTCTGAAAGAGAATACATGTCGCGAATCCAAGACTGGGACAACCTCTCGCCCGACGAACAGCTACTCCTATTAGAGGATCATCGTCAGGCGCAGTACAAAGCAGATAAAAGGGCACGAGAAGCAGAGCTAGAAAAAATGTTGGCATCTTCATCTTCATCATCGCACACCGCACAGCCGGACCCCACTCCGGCCCCCGCACCTACTGTACTACCTCCCCCTCCCACCATCCAAGACTGCATAAATCTGATTAACCAACTTGGGTTGGCAATGGGCCACCTTGCGCAACAAGTCTCTAACCTGACGCAGCAAGTCGCCGCCACCCAGGACAAACCCAAACACGTCGGAGGCAAGGACATAGTGGCCCACCCAAAAGCATGGGACGGGAAAGGCAACTCAACAGATGCCCATCATTTCCTTGCTGCCTTCCACAACTGGGCTAGTTCTCAAGGAGAAGCTCTCAACACCTGGGAGCCGATCCTTCAATCTTGGATGCCAGTGGAAGAAAGGTGGATCACAGCCACCCTCAATCTAATGGAAGGAGAAGCCAAGACCTGGGCTCTCCCTTACTTGGAGGCGGCCAACCAAGGCTCATTCCCCTTCGTGGGAATCTATGATAATTTCGTAAAAGAATTCAACTGCCGCTTCTCCCCGATGGACGTACGAGACATCGCTCGGGAGGAGCTCAAAAAGACAAGACAAGGGAAGAGGTCCGTTGCCGAATACACGTCAATATTCGAGCAATACAGCGGACAGACTGGATGGTCGAAAGCTGACCTCCATGACCGCTTCTACACCGGTCTCAATGACGAAATTAAAGACATTCTCGCCACCACCGAGCAGAAGCAGGACACTTTCAACGATCTCAAGGCCACGGCCACACTTATCGATCAACGCCTCCGCCAGCACCGGGCGGAAAAGTCTGGAAAGACTAACCCGCCTGCGTCTCACGACCCGGATGCCATGCAAGTTGACGCCATGCGCCAACAAAGTTCGCAAGGCAACGAAGGGAAGGACAAGTTCTTCAAGAACCAAGCGGAGTATCGAAAGTGGATGCAAGGGAAGTGTTACGGTTGCGGGTCAAAAGACCACACAAAAAAGGATGGAAATCATGAACGGGACGTCTGCAACTGGTGCCAGAAAGCTGGTCACCGTGCCCCTGTTTGTATGATCAAGAAGCTAGGGAAACCAGCCAAAGCAAAAACTGCGGCTACGACGGAATCCTCAGCTCCTCCGTCCTCATCCAACTCATCCAGTATGGTGGCAGCAGCCACCTCTTCCAATACCTCTCAGCCAAAGACATCCCAGGCAGACATGGCAAAATTGATGGAGATGGTGAAAAAGCAGCAGGAGACCATTGAGGCTCTCAAGGCGGCTTTTTAGATCAGGGGTCGCGTGTAGCTGCGACCGGCCCCTTAATTACAGACTTTGACTCGGCTTCATGTTCTTGTAGTATTTGTCTCAGGACTCACCTCGTTTCGGACTCACAATCTGTAATTCCTACGTACCCAGTGATTGCCTGTAAGTTAGATAGTAGTGATGTTTCAGTTTCATCGTCTTCTGTTCCTACATCTACATCTGCCTCCAAGATGAACTTTATTTCCAGTTCCTACTCTGAAATAGCTCCTCGACCCATCCCAAGGATACCGGTTTTGAGTGTAGCCGTGCCGCAAGTGATGAATTCTGATGCAGCACTTTCTTCTTCTTTTATTATTCCCGAAACAAAAGATAAAAAATCACATTTTCACATTAGTGTCTATTTATCCGGACGTCATTGTACTGTAAAAGTAGCAGCAATGGTAGACTCTGGGGCAACTTCGTTGTTCCTAGACAAAAAGTACGCTGACTGCCATAAGATGTTGCAGATTCCCCTTGAGAGTCCGATCCTCCTCTATAATATAGATGGAACTCTTAATGAAGCCGGTAGTATCACCCATAAAGTCAGACTTAATCTCAAAGTTGGCCCAACGGAAGAAAAGTATGACTTTTACGTCACTTCCCTCGGACCAGAGAATGTCATTTTGGGACTACCCTGGCTAAGAAATCGGAATCCGCAAATAGATTGGCAGGAAGGCACAATGCGTCTCAACTCTGCCGCTGAAATAGCGATCAAGGAGCATGAGATAGAGGTGACGCGCATTATGGCGAACTGTATGGAACGCTGCCGTCTCCTTGCGGAGAAGGTGTTGGACATGGTCCATGACGAAGTCTTCTGTCTAGCAGGCTTTACGTATTCCCAGCAGATCACTGAGAAAGCCATCAATGCTAAACCCAAGAAGACATTTGAAGAAATGGTACCCCCACACTATCGTGACTTCGCAAAAGTATTCTCTGAGGAGGAATCCCAGAGGCTCCCAGAACATCAACCGTGGGATCACGCTATAGACCTAGAACCAGATGCAGTCAAGCATTGGAAGGTCAAAACGTACCCTATGTCACCCACAGAGCAAGTGGAGTTAGATAAGTTTCTGGACGAACATATTGGTAAAGGATATCTGGTCCCATCTAAGTCTCCGATGGCCTCCCCAGTATTCTTTATAAAGAAGAAAGACGGAAAGCTCTGTCTAGTCCAAGATTATCGTCATCTTAATAAAATCACCATTAAGAACCGATATCCACTCCCACTCGCAGCTGACATTATCAACCGGTTGAAAGGAGCAGAGTACTTCACAAAATTCGACGTAAGATGGGGCTATCACAATATTCGAATCCGAGACGGAGACAAATGGAAAGGTGCTATTGTCACCAATCGCGGACTCTACGAACCCAAAGTCATGTACTTCGGCATGACCAACAGTCCCACTACCTTCCAAGCCCTTATGAACGCCATATTCGTGGATCTTATCGCAAAAGGAGAGGTCGCTGTCTATATGGACGACATCCTGATCTATAGTCACGATTTGAAACACCATCGAAAAGTCGTAAGAGAGGTGTTACAAAGACTACAAGATCACAACCTCTATCTCAAACCTGAGAAGTGCGATTTCGAGAAACGCGAAATGGAGTACTTAGGGATGATTATAACCCCCAGAGAAGTGCGGATTGACCCTGGCAAGGTCTCCGCAGTAAGGGAGTGGCCAACCCCAACGACCCTGAAAGAAGTAAGGGCCTTTATTGGGTTCGCCAACTTCTATCGTAGGTTCATAAAGGATTTCACGGCTATTGCCTGACCCCTACATGACCTCACGAAGAAGGACACTCCATGGCACTGGAATCCGGAACAGCAAAAAGCATTCGATACGTTGAGAGAGCGTTTCGTACAAGAACCCATATTAAAGGTGTACGATCCGCAATTACCAACGCGTGTTGAAACAGATGCATCCGGATTCGCTACAGGCGGCATACTCACACAAAAGTATCCCGATGGTCTTTGGCACCCTGTCGCGTACCGCTCAGAGTCTATGAGCAAAGAGGAGTGCAATTATGAAATTTACGACAGGGAAATGCTCGGCTTAATCTGCGCCTTAGAGGACTGGAGACATTTCCTCGAAGGCATCTCCTTTGAAGTGATAACGGACCACAAAAACATGGAATGGTGGGCCAGTATGAAGGACTTAAACCGCCGGCAAGCTCGCTGGGCGTTGTACCTAAGTCACTTCACCTTCAAAATCACTTATAAGAAAGGAGACTCTATGCAAGCCGATGCATTAAGCTGATTCTCGAAAGACCACATTAAGGATAATGAGGATAATCGCCGGGTCCAAGTTCTATGACCTGAGCATTTCCTCAATGCTGCACAAGTTCACTTCGTGCCAGAAGTAGACTCCCTGGGCAGTTGCATTAGACTCGCATCCATAAAAAAGCTGAAGTAATCGAGGGTCTTAAATCGTTACAAAAGACCGCTCCTAAGGCACTTACGGATGGAGTTGCGCTGTGGGAGGAAGAAGACGGTTTAGTCTATCACAGGGGGAAACTTTACGTTCCCAACGACCGCGCTTTACATCATGATGTGGTTAAGTCATGCCATGATACGACTACGACCGGTCACCCTGGAAAGAATGGAACCATCGAGCTAGTCAGCCGCTACTACCGGTGGCCACGCATGGCAGGCTTTATTGCCTCATATGTAGAAGGATGTGATCGATGCCAACGCTACCGCAAAGATCTACACCCCAAAGCAGTTATTCAGCCGCAAGAAGTACCTGAGGGTCCATGGCAGATAATTGGGATCGATCTAATCAGTCCACTGCCCATGTCATGTGGAAAGGATATGATCCTTAACATAGTGGATCATTATACGAAACAGATCCATCTATTTCCAGTGACTTCTCAGATTATGGCTGATGGGGTTGCATCCATCTACTTTGAGCAAGTCTTCCCCTTGCATGGGATCCCGCGTAAAATCATAAGCGATCGCGGACCCCAGTTTGCTGCAAGGAGCATGTGTGCCCTTTACAAGCGGTTAGGGATAGACGCAGGTCTCACTACAGCCTATCACCCTCAAGCTAATGGACAGGTAGAGCGCAAAAACCAAGAAGTAGAAGTCTACTTGCACTTGTTCATTAGCAAAAGACAGGATGATTGGACAGACCTGCTTCCTACAGCGGAATTCATGATCAACAGTAGACTCAATTCAGCCACAGGGCATACGCCCTTCGAGCTACTCTACGGCTATATGCCAGATTTCACAATTCCTGCTGGTAGACCCACGGGCATCCCGACGCTCGATAAGCGTCTTCAAAAGCTAACCTCCTCTAGAAGGGACGCAGAGGCAGCGCTTCGCTTAAGTAAACAGCGAATGCAGACAGATGTTGAACAAAGACATAAGCCATACGCCTTCAATGTTGGGGATAAAGTCTGGTTGCAAGCTAAGCAGATAAAGATACATCAGCAGTCGTCCAAACTGGGCCCTAAGCAGTTAGGCCCATTTGAAGTCACTAAAGTCTTAAGTGATGTCAACTACAAGCTTGCACTACCCCCTGCACTGCATATCCACGATGTATTCCACGTGGACCACCTCTCCCCTTATAAGGGAAATGAAGTTAATGGCCTGCTACCGCCTCCTCCTGATCCAGTCGTTATTGAGGGAGAGGAAGAGTACGAAGTAGACCACATAAGAGACTCCAAACTCTTTGGTCGTACTCTGAAATACCTCGTTCGCTGGAAAGGCTACGGCAAAGGCGAGGACACATGGGAACCCGCAAAGAATCTGGCAAACGCCCCAGAAAAAGTTGAGCAGTTCCATCAACAGAACCCGGGCGCTCCCAGAAAAATAGCGGCTCTTCTGTACGCGTCCTTACCTTGGCAGAACCCATTTGTCAACACAAAGGCCAACGTGGACGTCAGCCCTTAAGGAGGGGGGTGATGTCACAGACGTGTTCATTTTTGCCTTTTGTGGATCACGTGACCTGCCATCACGTTCTCTAGTTAGTCACGTGAAATATTGTGCACTTTTCATCACATGACCATGGGAAAGTACATCCTTATATGGGATACCCACTCACATTCTATATACGGACAGACTCTGTTGATTGGTAGATAAGGATAGAACCTTCTAGTACACTCTAGAATACGCTTAGTAGGCATATATTACGCGCTGTATTAGGTTTTACTCAGTGACATGTCATATGTAGTCAGCCTCGATGACAGTGCATCAGTCAGCACTAAAGATAAGGCTATTAATAGACACGATGTGTCAGCTCTTTAGTCATAGTCGATTACTTTACACTTAGTAACAGTGTTCAAGCTCCAACTTAATCACAGCCGCAGTAGATATATAAGCTTGCCTGTAGCGTCCTGAGTGGAACCAACTTGTCCTCTTGGTTCTCCACTCAGGTGCGCATTCCACTGTACTTCCTTACCTCTGCCTATCTAACTTGTCCTCTTGGTTCTCCACTCAGCCTACTGTCGTGTGACACTTTGTCTTTGACCTTGAATAAAGGTCTACACGCTGACATACGCTCCACGCCGTCTGTAGGTTTTAGCGCGTGATTTATCTCCGTGCCGACGTTGAGTCTTCGCCCTTGACAGTTCACCTCAACTTCACTTGACTTGGCGTAGCTGATAGTCATACCGCTACATCACTGGTTTGTCAGTTGTTTAGATTGTAGTGAGCCTTCCTTGCTAGTCGTTCGAACTGGACCATGTACGCATCGATATCCTCTCCTGTCATTTTAATACCCTTCTGTAACTCCGCCTGGGCTTGTTCTTCTTCCAAAATGTTGGAGAATCGTTTGGCAAATTCTGTCGCGATATGGTTCCATAGCATCTGAGAGTACTGGCTTACCCCTCTTCATACTTCTCGGTTTAACCATTCTAGCATGGTTAGTGTCCATTTGCTTACGTTGACCCCTTTTACGTATCCCAGGAAGAGGAGGGATCGTCGGTATTCGTTCTGCATGATGGGGGCATCCAAGTTCATGCCCCAGTAGACATGCCATTGTGTAAGGAATGCCTTGTATTTAGTACAATCTCCATCAAATACTGTCGGGGGTTCACCTGATAGTCGATCTGATCCATGTCCTCCGGTTCCTCCTGGTCCTGGGGGTGGTCCTCTGCCTCCCAGCGGTCCTTCTCCTCCAGGTGGTCTTCCTCCTCCAGGGAATCCTCCTCCCGTTGGTCCCTGCCCAGGGAATCCTCCTGGTAATCCGCCTGGTGGTGGTGGAGGTCCTGTTGGTGGGTCCGGTTGGTCCGGTCCTATTGCCTGGAGCAGTGTTGTGTTGTCTGCTGTCATCTGATGTCTGGTGGAGGGATGGATGGGGTTGAGGATTGCTTCTGCTTCTTCTCTGATTCATTGTACTTCTTCAATGGTTTGTATCTCTGTAGCCATGGGGCTTCTGATGTGGATCTCTCCTGGTACAGTGATATGTAATGACTCAGCTATATGGGCTAGCAGACTCAAATCGTCTTCTGTGCCTGGTCTTACTTCGCTTTCCATAGCGGTGTGTTCTTCTACTGGTTCTTCGTGGCTTGACTCCGAGGGTGCTTGTTCTCTTGGCTGTTCTTCCTTGTGTTCGCTTTCACTTTCGCTGTCCCCATAAGCAGTCCCCAGTCTTCTCCATGAAGTTCTCTTGAGTCGATATCGCAGCGATAATGTTGTCCGGTTGGTCTAACGACGTCCCACTGGTTGTCTATAGGGTTCCACGTAACTTCTGTCCAACCGAAGTTCGAGTAGTTGAACTCAACTGGACAGTATCAGACGGCTTCTCCAGGGAAATCGACGAAGTATCCGGTGTTTCCTCTGTACTCTCTCCACCGTGCTGCACCAAGGAATTGTTGTGGTACTGATCTTTCTCCTCTTGTTTCTAGATTGTAGGGTCAGAAGTTTCTCCACTGTTCTCTGGTGGTGAACGCCATGATGATGGATCTTGGTCTTAATGTAACACTACCACGGCATTAGCCCGATTTGGACTCAAAGTATGGCATTCACAACTTAGCAGTATACACGTTGATAAGTCTCCAGTAAGCCCCAGAATACTACGAGGGCTGTCCATGCAGTACGTGCAAGTATTATCAAGGCGAAGACAACTTGTAGTCTTGCCAGGATCTTAGACTCAAAGGTCAAGCGGAAAAGGGTAGACTGAAGCGCAAAGGCTCAGAGAAGCAAGTCAAGGGAGTGGTATTAGAAGAAGACCAAGATGGCGATCTTGGTCTTCGCAGGCCACTATTTATACATATGGAAGGGGTAGTTTTGAAACTCCCCTGTTGTAACGTTACCACAGGAACGTTATGTGCGACGTGCACGTCACTAAGTCGATCAGGCCGAGGTAACGGGACGTGAGTTAGCCGGTTAAGGCCAAGTTCGATGATGAATAAGCACTACATGGTCTCCTCAGACACGTGAGTGGTAATTGGGGATTCTGGGGTTCAAGCGCAAGGGCGAACCAAAGTCGTGCTCAAGCGAAATAGTGAGCCAAAGTCGTTCGTGGATTGACAACGATGTGGTATTACACAAGAAGTCAAGTCTACCATACAAGCTAGGTAGCGTGCGACTTATATACTGTTACAGGGTGTTTGTACGCAACAAACATATGGCGCAATACGTGGAGTCCTAAGTAAAAGCAGAACAAAGGCGGAGCTATAGTAGGAAGCATGGTGATTGCGCGGGGTCATGTGAAAGTCAGCTGAGACCGGAGCGCCGTGAACTTTGATATACAAGGAAGGGGGCATAGAGGCGTATCGTGCAGCGAAGAGATCAGGGGAAACGGTTGGGCGCGTGATGAGTTATGGGCGTAACAAAGTGGGGCACGGGAGCAAGAAGCAAGGAATGGAAGCGTCTATGGGAAATAGAAGGGAAAATCGTAACACCTGTGAGTCCTGTATCCTATAGTGTAAGTAGCTCGAACCCTACTATTGCTGTACTAGTAATGAGTCATGCTAGCAATCACATGCTAGCATGACGTGCTGACTGATCTGAGTCCATGACTAATTGCTACTTACTACCGTAGTCATAACCATATAGTAAGCATCCACGTCAAACTTCATACTGTATTCCAAGTCCTTGAGGTCTGACCACAACAAATAGCATCCCAGTCCTCATGCAGTTCCTCTTCGTCTTCCTCTCCCTCAACTTCTGGAAGTGAAGTAGCCACTTTGACATCCTGATCCTTCACATACCCCAATATACTCCAAGCCCCAACACACATCACAGCATGTGTTGACTGAACTGACAAACAAGAGCAAATGTGTGACAGAAGAATTTGGCCCTTGCTGAAGACACACTCAACATCAACGGATGTTGCTACAGAGGCATTGAGTACAAGATTGTGTGGTTGAAATAAAGAGCCGCTTACCCGGTATTGAGAGGTAATCTAACACCATCCTCGAGAGTCTGGGGTATGCATTGCGTCATTTGTTCCACCATGTGAGAACATCTGGGACGTACTCTGGGTCAGTGCTGAGGTAATGGTCAAATTTGCCCCATAGTTCCAAAGGTTTGGGCGCAGCAAGTGCAGGAAGGTTGTCAAACATGTTTCTTGAGGTTGATACAGTAGCAACCTATGAGATTGTCATTATTCCGAGACAAGGCAAAAAAAGTGACTGCTAGGCTGTTAGCTACACACCTCATCATTCACAACTTGAGTTTCATCTAAGTCAGAACAGTAGTTGGTCTTGAATCGACATCGTACGATCTTCTCTGCTGTCTCAATCTAGTCTTCCTCCCACCCTGCATCCCAAAAATAGCGGAGCTTGTGTCGAGGATGGAGGACTGCAAGCATGATCATTGTGGCGTTGGCATCTGGCAACAATCAATTGGAGTGCTGGTACTCACCCATAGTGATCCTGTAGACTTTGGAATGGTCAGTCTTGCTGTAATATCAATTGAGGGTCTTCTTTCCCATCGCAAGTGCAGCCTGTACTGATACAGAGTACTGAGAGTCAGAAGCACTGGTTGCTAAGACTTTGTTGATGCAATCCATGGCAGGGATGATGGTTGCAATGTTCAGTGTGGCATTATGTGAGAAAAAAAGTGTAGCGTCCTTGAAAACCTACAGACAATGCAAGGGTAAGTAAAGAGATCAAGGAAATTGATATGGTAGCAATAACTGACCTTCAGGACTTTGCACAGCTGTTGAGCGATGACCCACTTGGTATTGTCCATCTCATACTGCCGGAGTTTCATATCACGATCACCAGTGACAGTGTTGAGCACATCTTGATATTTCACAGTGAACATGAGCATATCATACGTCGAGTTCCATCACATCGATACATCCCAGTGCATCATGCAATGCCCAAGTCTGAGTTCATCCAATGTCGAGAACCACTTCGGGAGGATAAGTGTAGGTGAGTTCTTGATCGCATAAGCCACTTTGTGGAGCTACAATAATGTGGCAATAACATTACAGTTCCAATAATGTGGTGTATCAACGAGTTTGACCTCTGATACAGTAATGAGTAACAACTAGGAGGGACGCACCTTTACCAGAGTCATTCATACAGGCTGTACATTGCCCTCAAGCTCTCTCAGATCCCATGCCAACAACTTGCCCTGTTCATCCACCCAGCCCTCAAGATCATCGTCTTTGTCATTGTCAGCTCCATGGGTGTTGTTGGCTTGTGTCAACACTTCTTCAGCCTCAATGTCTGAGGCCAATTCATGCAGCTCTTCCATGGCCATGTCAACAAACTCTCCCTCTTTTGCCTTAGGTACATCAAACTGTCAAATAACAGTTTGTGCAATGAGATTGATTATATGGGCAAAACAACACGTTTGGTTCCCTGCCCCAGAGAAGCTCTCAATGAGGTCCTTGAGTTTGTCGACCATCGTGTCGTTATTGCTTGCGTTGTCACAAGTGATGCTAAGGATCTGAATCTGGTGAGTGGTGTCTAAGTTAATCATTATGATAAATATAGTATCTTGTTTGCGATACCAAACTCTTCAAGAATCATTGCAAAGGCAGCAGCAAGATTCAACCCCAAGTGCGATTTGGAAACCTCAACCAGGTCAAGGAGCATTGACACAGGCACCCTGCCCTGTTCAAAATGGAACATGACCGCCACATATGGTACATGGTTCGGTGATGTCCACATGTCCATGGCAAAGCTCAAGGTACCATCATATTCCTGGTGAGTTCAGTATTTGAAATAGTGACCAGATAATACTGACACAATGATATGTACTTGCAGCATTTTCGCAATCCTCTGGTGACAACATGCGAAGACCTTTTTGACATTGTGGGATACTGTGCTGGGTGAAGGAACACGGTAGTCTGTTCTACCAGTTTTCATTAACCTCAGAAAGCCAGGATCCTTGACAATGTTAAATGTCCGCATACTTTTGGCCACCCAACGAACAATCTCCACTCCACAGCAGAGTCAGCACTGTCCAGCCCTATTCTCTCAGCTTGAGATCGACATACCGGCACTCGGCACTTGTATGTTGGCAATGTGAGTACATTACACACTTTGTCTTACAAATGCGCTCAAATACTGCAGTAAGTGAACCATCCATTGGCTTTGCTTTTGCCATGGCATCTCAAGCTGCATGAATGTCTTTTGCTTCCCTTGCAGCTTCTACAGCCTCCTTACCCCAGCATACTGTTGCATGTCACCACAAGTTGCTTGTTGATTTTGCATCCCCTGTGTCCAAGTAGCGCCAAATGTATCATGGGTACTTTCCTTTCCCTTTGCAGTGCAGTGCTCTACACTCAAAGACATGAACATGGTGGTGGTCAATGTGCTCAACAGTGGGCAAGGGTTTGAAAAAGGCATAAACAGTTGAGTTCCAGTCCTTTGAGAGTCGCCCTATGAATATATTTAGGCTGATAATATTGCTGGCACTGTGGTGGGCTTACTCATTTCAGATTCTGTGCTCTCGTCAAGCTTGTCATTGTTAACCTCCATGAGGGAGCCAGACACTTCTTCAACATTGCTCTCATCAGCTGGCTCAAGGTTCTGTGCTGTCACCATTGGGCATGCACTTGGGTTGATGCTGTCACCTTTGTTCAGCAGGCTTTCCTCTTCAGTGTCAACAGAAGCCCTTTGAGTTGATGGACTGGGGTGCGTGGACATATCAGTATCTTTGGAGGCATGATGAACCAGCTTTCTCTTGACAGTGGCCTTCAGTCTGTTCTTTGGAAGTAATGGGTTAGTGTTCTCAAGGACACGAGTTGACTCCTTTCTCTTGCGTGAGCTTGCAACCTGTAACTCAGGTGCATTTTTTTTGGGGTTGGAAGGGGGCATTCTGCAGAAACACTCAGGTACGACACAAACACTTATTCAACCTTTGGCGGAGTGCTAACATATATTGAATAGAACCCTGTGTGGCGCATTCACATTAGCATTGTGCCCTGTGGTGTGGAGGATGCTAGTAGTTTAGTTGATTGTGTAGTTACTTCAAGTTAGTAGCATCTTTTTTTTTTAGCTGAGCCTGCATACCCTTGTACATACCCATAGAAGCTGTAAGACCCACCTGAAGGGTACAGGTTTTTTGAGGGTCTGAGATGTTGTACCCATACCCTTACCCATATATACCCTTACCCTTTACCTGTGCAGGTTCCTTAACCTGTGCAATACACTACATGTGCTAGTCTCAGATTGCTGATCATGGGGAGATGTTGATAAGTGACCTGTGTGCACTTAGCGGCTCTATGGACACGCAGATAATGGACTGCTAAGATTAGATATACAGGACTTATGTAGATTAGATGTATGATTATCACAATCTCGGACCTACTAGATTATCTATGACATCACTGTACAAATGACATCATATGGACTCCTCCAGACTTGTTATTGTACTACCCTTTTAGACCTTCCTTTTGTTATATCTTTATTGTGATGTCACTATGATATCATCCTTGTTCTGGATTCTCTATTGTACTTATTGTCTAAGTACTCTCCCTTGTTCTGACCCACTCATTGTTCTGGGTCTTATTGTACTCTGTCTATTGTATAATGCTCTTATTGTACAAGTGCGTCATTGTCTCTATGTTGAGACACGACTGATTCAAGTCACATGTCTTGTGGGATATGATTGAGTCATTCCCTGCCTTATATGGTATCTGACCCTTATGGTTAGATTTGGACCTCCAGACTTGTACAGACCTGTTATTGTTTATCTTTATTATGTAGATCCTTATTAGGTTCTTATTGTTCTTACTGTTAAGATACTGGACTTAACCGCTTTAGGCGGCTCTATTGTTCTTTGCCCTCCAATGGCATTTCTCCCTCTGGCACACAGACCAGGTGTATTTTGTTTGGATCACCAGTGTGCACAGACCATTATTAGTTGAGTGTCCTGTATATAAGGACTGCTGTTTCCACCCATACACTTCAGAGTTTCTTCTACCTCTGAAGTGTAAGTCCCTTTACTACTAAGCCTCTCTACCTTACACTGACACTAGTGTAGAACTTGTTTGTCCTTAGGTGTGTAGCGCTGCTATAGAGTTTCTTCTACCTCTGAAGTAACTTGTTTGTCCTTAGCTCTCTGCTATTGATCTTTTGCTGTTAGTGCTGCCTGCTCAACACTCTAGACTGTATAAATAGTGTACCATGTATGCCCTGATAGCCCCAGTTCTCACTCTGTACTATCAGGTATGTTTCCTACTCTTGTAATAACACAAGTTCTCACTCTGTGCTATCAGACATCTCTAAGCTTACCTTGCAAGATCTCTGCTTCCCTGTGCCTCACATATCTCACCACAGTATCTCTTGATTCACTGTGAGTATGTATCTCCACCTATGCTGTTCATCATCATTGTTGAGACGTCACCAAATTGAAGTGTGATGTCTCGTGGGATATGATTGTGTCATTCCCTTCCTTTTACGGTATCTGACCCTTATGGTTAGATTATGGACTTCCGGACTTGTACGGACCGGTTATTGTTTATCTTTATTTTGTAGTTCCTTATTAGGTTCTCCTTGTTCTTATTGTTAAGATACCGATCACATCCGCATTAGGCGGTTTTATTGTTCTCTGCCCTCCAATGGCATTTCTCCCTCTGGCGCACAGACCAGGTGTATTTTGTTTGAGTCACCAGTGCGCACAGACCATTATTAGCTAAGCGTCCTGTATATAAGGTCTGCTGTTTTCGCCCTCACACTTCAGAGTTTCTTCAACCTCTGAAGTGTAAGTTCCCTTTACTACTAAGCCTCTCTACCTTACGCTGACACTGTAGTAGATACTTTTGTCCCTTAGGTGTGTAGCGCTGCTATAGAGTTTCTTCAACCTCTGAAGTATACTTTTGTCCCTTAGCCTTGCTCTTGCCTTTACTCGCTGTTAGTGCTGCCAGCTCAACAGGTTATGGGCCCTGAACGCTCATACTAACAGCCGTGTTCCAGATCTACCTCGTGCCATTTGCTCTCTCTGCACTCGCCTCTTTCATACTATCTCTCCCACTCAGTGAGCATCCTCTATCCTCTTTCTTTCGGCACATTCCTTTCTTGTCCACCGGCATTATTTAAATGTCGTGCCAATATTGGCTAGCCTTCTTATGAAGGTTCTCGCGAAAGGCGCCAGGGAGCTGTTAAGTCAGCAGACGCGACCTTAAGTTCCCCTGTGCGCACTTCCTCACTACTTATTTTCTACCTCCCAGTTTTCGTCCGGATTTATTAGGCCAATAGGGGAAGACCCTTGCGGCTATAGGCCACCTTAATGGTTGGGAGATACTCGGTTAATACCTGGGTCTCTTTAAGGGGTGTGAAGGCCTGGTTAATAGTCAAACCCAGAAGTCCTTCCCTCTGACACAACTAGGGGTCGCTACTATAAGTAAAAGTACTATACATCAGTGCTAAGACCCTTATTGGTCTGGTCTAGAGACTCCACAGACGGCAATTGGAAATGATGTTGGAGTTGATCCTCATCTTTCCTCTTGGAACTCGCTGTTGGCTCCTCTCTAGGGCACTGCCCCTCTTAGGGCTACCAGTGAACCTGAGTAGCCCCTGAGGACTGCCTAAAGGTTAGGACACGTTCTCCGGAAAACCCTTCGCCGGGAAGTACCCCAGACGTGACTCTGCTTGACCCTGATTAAATGTAACGTCTACCACGGACGTTTGCCTGACTTAGGCACTGTTATAACGTGGGTTCCCTCGGGGATGGAATCTGTGTATGTCCGATAGTGGGAAGACTGCGGGATGAGGCTGATACGTGCCGGTGGAGTCTCTATACGTGTAAAGAGTTTCTTCTACGGGGACTCCGGCTGGTGGACTTGGGACGGTGTGGACGTATTCCCACTGAAGGTTGTCGACGATATAGTAGCAGTGAGTCGGACGGGCGGTCCTAGCGTTGAGGTATTCAAAGACGAGGTGACAGGTAGTCCCGGGCGGATAAGGCACTATTGGCGAATCTACCATTCACAGAGGAAGATGGAGATACGGTCACGGGGATCCCTCTTGGTCTCGAAGGGATATGCCGGAGCTAGTTCACTTAAGGGCTATCGCAGGCCCTTAGCACAGAAGACGAGTTGGAAGTGGTATTCGAAGAAGACCAAGATGAGGATCCTGGTCCGTAGTACTACAAACTTAAATACAAGCAAGGGAGTTAGTTCCGACTCCGCTCGAACTCGTAAGTAGCCAATAGCGTAAGTAGCGTATCCTAATAATAGAATGCGCAGTCGTTATCGTAATCCGAAACACGTACAACAATAAGGCTCATCAGTCAGCATAGTAATCCACATCACGTACAACAATAGGCAGCATCAGTCAGCCGAAACACGAGGCAACAAGATCCGAAGTCCATGACGTATTACTCCCGACGCACCGAGTCATCACGAATGCGTCAGTGTCCACAGCCGGGCCGAGCAGTCCGAGACCGAACGTAACATCACCCCCTTTTCAGCGTCAAGCCCCAGCTTGACCACGCATGACTGCAAGCGGGTTGGTGCCCACCTGGCGCAACGCTCGGATGCGAGCAATCTCCTCCGCATCTTGCTCGGCTTTGGGCCCTCGGTGGAGAGAGGCCCGTTCGTTCTCTATACGGTCCACTGCATGTGCCCGCTGGAGTCGGGCGACGCACCTGTTGCGCTCGATTTTGATGCGCTCCAATTTCATCTGCTCCGCCGCCACTCAATGTTGTTGCCCCCGCCACCCGAGCGTCATGCATCGATAGCGGTGGACTTCCGCCATGAGAGTTGCGTCCTTCATGTGGAGGAGCGCCTGGTCGACTGAGTCGACTAGTCCTGCGTCGGAGAGCAGGAACGTGAGGTCGTCGTCGGTGTAAGTGGGGGTAGAGGACTGCTCGTCGTAGTAGGGGACGGCGTGGACAGGCTTCCCGTACTGCTGATTGCAGTTGGCCCTGAAGGCCAAGACGAAGGGGTCGGCGGTGAGAATGAGCTGAGTATACCGGGCTGGCCAAAGACGTTCCTGAGCGTCTCGAATCTGAAAGGGGATGTAATGGACTCCCCTGTTGAACTGATACCCCCTGGGAGGGGGTGTCTCCGCACGACTCTCGGCCTCCTGCACAAGTTCCTCCTCCGAATCGTGGCGAAGCGCGGGTGGATGCGGCGTCGGTAGTGTGATAGCTTCCCCGGTGGGTCCGCAAAGCGGGGGGGTTTCCGAGTGTGTCGTGGTGAGATGGGTGGCGTAACGTAAATATTGATGCGCCTTGAGGCGTTCCGCCGGGTCGTACGGGTCCCCGCCCTCGTCGGGGCCTGGCGGGGAGACTGGTCGACTGGGCACATAGCCTTGTTGTTCGTCGCCCGAGGGAGTGGGCGCTCTGGTGGGGCTGTACAGGGAGGCGAGTCGGCTGGGCTGATTGGTCTCGGAATAAACAGTGGGGGTCGGCGAAGGAACTGGGGATGGCCCGGGGGAAGGAGGACGATCTCCTCGTTGGTGAAGGGCGAGGGTAGACGACAGGGGTGACGATGGCGTGGATTGTACTCGGTAAGGTGCCGAAAGCTCGGTGTTGACGACATATCGGAAGTTGACTGGAGATGATGGGCGCATGAGTAGCTGAGTGGATAGGAGAGGGAGATGGGGACGTCTCTTGGAGTTTCCCTGCGCTTATATGTGTTTCTCTGGCGGGGTTAGAATTTTTGAACTCCCTTATCGCGTCGTCGGCAAATACGTCATCCTTATTGACCCACTGGTTGTCCGAGTCTGGGTACCCCTTCCATTTGACTAGGTATTGGAGTTTGCGCCCTCTGCCGAAACGCCGGGAGTCCAGAATCTTCTCGACCTCGTATTCTTCTTCGCCATTAACCAGATCTGGTGGTGGGCGCTGATAGTTGGGCCCGTGCGTGAGCGTTTCGCGATAAGGCGTCAGGAGGTCCACATGGAACACTGGGTGGATCTGCCACTGCATGGGAAGTTCTAATCGATAGTTGACTGCGGACATCACCTGAGCGACCTTAAAAGGGCCGTGGCGTCGCGCCGCGAGTTTTGCCGTTGGTTGGTGCGTGCGTAGATGGCGCCCTTCAAGCCACACTTGGTCTCCGATTTGGAACTTGGGCGTATCTTTGGCCTTGATCCACCCCTGCTGCGCTTTGATCATCAGTGACTGCGCGCGCTGGCGGAGTTCCTTGAACTGTTTGACCCTTAACGCCACTTGTGGGATTGGCGATGGCCTATCGGTCCAGTCAGCGCGTGGGTTGTATCCCATAAGGAGCTGAAACGGGGATTCTTTAGTGGTTTCACTGGGCCAATTGTTATGCGTAAACTCAGCCATGGGGAGGTAGTGAATCCAGTCGTCTTGTCGTTCGTTGACCCAAAATCGTAGGTATTGCTCTAGCCATTGATTGGTGCGTTCTGATTGCCCATCTGTTCGCGGGTGGTAGGCCGTCGAAATATTCTGTTCAATTCCCAAGAGTTTGCATAATTCACGCGTAAACTTTGAGGCGAATCTGGGGTCTCGGTCACTGATAATCTTCCCTGGGAGTCCAAACCTGGGGAACACGTGTTTGACGTAAAGGGCGGCCGTTCCTTCCGCCGATATTTCTTCTTGGCATGGGATGAAGAGGGACATCTTTGTGCAGTCATGATCTGTTATCGTGAGGATCGTGTCACAGCCCTGTGCTTCTGGAAGTTTAGTGATGAAATCAAGCGCGATGGTTTCAAATGGCATAGCTTCGGGTTTTGGGAAGATTGGGCGTAACGGCGCTTTGATGGCCCTGGTGTTGACCTTGACCCTTTGACAGTCGGCGCATCCTTTGACGTAGTCCATGACTTCGTTTCTCAGGCCTGGCCACCAGTAATATCGCTCCACGAGTTTGATGGTTCGACTGATTCCCGGGTGTCCGTATACTGGAGGATCGTGATGGTTCTTGATGAGTTCCCGTTTCTCGAGGAGCCCTCCCGTGACTACACGCCGTCCGTCCTTGTACCAGGTGTCTTCGATTTTCTTTAGTCCGTGTGGGTTTATCCAGGGACGGAGTTTGTCGTTGTCCTGGGCGTATACCGGGTTTGTTTTCTCCATTTCTTGCACCGAGATCGTGGCGTTGATTCGAAGAGGGTCTTCTGTCGTGTCTATTGCTGCGGCCCTGACGAAGATGTCATCGGGTAGTACCGTGACTTGGTCGTTATCTCCTTCCCCTTGGTCGTAGTCCGGGCGTCTAGATAGGGCGTCGGCTCGTCCGTTTGCCGTCCCTTTGATGTGGTGAATTTCAATATCGTACTCAGAGAGTTCTAATACTTCCCGTGCTACGCGGCGGCTTATCTTTTGTGGGGAGCGCCAATATTGAAGGTTCATGTGGTCGGAGAATACCTTGATTTTGTGCGGGGATCCTGCTAGATAGTGACGCCAGTTTCGAAGTGCTTTAACGATTGCCAGGAGTTCGAGGTCGTAGATGTCGTAGTTCCGTTCTGCTGCGCTGAGAGTGTTTGAATAGTAGGCGATGGGGTGTCTCTTGCCGTCTTTTTTGCGCTGGAGTAGTACTGCTCCTACCGCGAATCCTGAGGCGTCTACTTCTAACTCAAACTGATCTTGCAACTCGGCGTGTGCCAGTACTGGTTCTTCCGTGACGAGCTTCTTGATCTTATCGAATGCTTCTTGTTCCGCAGTCGTCCATGTCCATTCGGTGTCCTTGCGTGTGAGTTTGTTGAGAGGTCTCGCGTGTGTGGCGAAATTCCGAATGAAAGCGCGGTAAAAGTTGCAGAAGCCTAGGAACGATCGTACCTGTTTGACATTTTTTGGGGTTGGCCAGTCCTTGATGCCGGAAATTTTGACGGGGTCCATGCGTGTCACCCCCTTTTCAATGATTACCCCCAGGTAATCGATGCTAGGGGCGTGGAAGATGCATTTTTCCGGTTTGAGGAATAGGTCGTTTTCTTCCAGTAGGTCTAGTATGTCGTGTACCGCGTCGATGTGTGCCCGTTCCGTTGATCGAGTTGCTATGCCTATATCGTCCATGTATACCCTTATGGTCGTCCCCTTTGTTTCATGGTACGCGATAAGGTCTTTGCAGATTTCGTTCATCATGGTTTGAAAGGTTGCTGGAGAGTTGGTTAACCCGAAGAACATTACCGTTGGTTCGAAGAGTCCGTATTTCGTTTTGAACGCCGCTTTCTCCTGGTCTCCCTCTTTGATCCTCACGTTGTTGTATCCCCAGCGGATGTCTAGTTTGGTGAATATAAACGCTCCGCTTAGGTCTGCGATGAGTTCTGGGATGAGTGGGAGGGGGTATTGATTGCGTATGGTCCAATTGTTGATATTCCGGTAGTCCTGTACGGGGCGTAGTTTTCCGTCCTTCTTTTTGATGAAGAAAAATGATGATGCGTACGGGGATTTGGAGGGTCTGATGTACCCTTTTGCTAGTTGTTCGTCGATCCATTCTTTAAGGGCTATGTCTTCTGCTTGGCTCATGGGGTAGACCTTGCAGTCGATGGTGTCCGGTGCGTTTGGTTTGAAGTCGATTGCATGGTCCCATGGTTTCGACAGTGGGAATCGGTTCGATTCTTCTTCGCTAAAGATTTTGACGTGCCTTTGATATTCTTCCGGTACCGCTTTTACTTCCGTATACTGTTTTGCCTCGATCGCCATTTCTGTCGACATTGTTGCGCGTAGGCGAGTATCCTCAAGATCGCATTCCTTTTTGAGTTGTGCCTCGATTTTCTGCTTATTTGGCAGGAGCAGTTTTTCGAGTACGAGTCTGGCGATAACCGGGTCTATCCGGGGTTTCGTGGGATTGATGGTGCGGAGAACGACAGGATACTCAGCTTCGTTTAGGGTGGCCGTGGCCCATTGAATGTTGGGCTGGAACGTTGCCAGCCATGGATACCCTAGTATGATGTCTTCCCCTCCTACGTTGGTGACTAGGAATCGCATTTCCTTTCTGATTCCTTTGGTTTGTACTTCTAGATCCACGCAATGGGTTATCTTGCCTCCTTTGTTGTGCGTGCCGTCAATATTCCAGATCTTTCGATGACGGTCTAGTTCTTGGAGGCCTAGCCTCATTCGTTTGACGAAATCCGGATGTATGAAGTTGTTGGTGGCTCCGGAATCCACTAGTGCTCGTTTATCGGCCATGGCGTAACTTGCGCGCAATGAGACTGGAACATGCATAGATTGATAGCGCGTTATGAACACAGAATTACACCGTAATGCCCTCACCCAGGCCGTCGGGTTCAGGCGCTTTGAAAATCCTCTCGCCTCAACAGATCCCGAACTACCAGATCCCTGGCTTCATCGTCGAGACTTTGAACTCCGTTTATCCAGCTGGTCGCCCGTTCTTGTGGCGTATCAGTGGTGGCGCGGGCGCCGCGGCTACTGCCGCCGTCATCTTCAAATTGGATCAGGGGTTCTTCGGCTACGCTTTGAACTTCTTCTATGAATGCCCCTCGTCCTTGGCGTGGTTGCCAGTTTGCGTTATTGCGCGGGCGGCGGGGTTGTCGGCAGTCACGTTGGAAGTGGCCCGCCTTGCCACAGTTGTAGCAAAGGAGGTTCTTCTTGTTGATGATTCCTTGATTTGGGCGCCCCCCTTGTTGAGTGTACGGGGGTTTGGTGTAGTCGATTTCTTCGGATCCCGCGAGTCTGGCTCTGACCCTTCCCGGCGTGGTGTCCATGGCGTCGGGGTGATTTCTGAACGCCTGCCATCCCTGGCGCGGTTGCTGCGGGCGATTTGGAGCGTTGAATGTTCTGAGAGAAGTGTTGCCCGGCTTACCGGGTCCTGGGGGTTTACGTCCCCCCAAACGCGTTTGGAGATGCATCCACTTGCGCTGCTGTTCTAGCGCGGCTACCTTCCATTGTGCATACGTGTTCGGGCTGTGGAAGTTGTAGGCGTTTTTGTATAATTCCACCGGAAGTCCGCCGGTGAATTTGTCCAAAACGAGCGAGTCGTCGAAACGGTACCCCGCTTCTCGGACCGCTTTCTCGAACTTGGCGACGTATGAGTCGATATCTTGTCCTTCCATGCGGAAGCCTTTCTGGAGCTCTTGCTGCGCCCTTTCCTTTTCAAGGGTGTCGGCGAATGTGTTGCGGAATCCGAGTTCGATAGCTTCCCAGATCCATTTGTCATAGGGACCGTGCTTGGCTTTGTAGGCCTTAATCCATTTGGTGGTGGAGAGGACCCATTCGTTGACATGTTCCCCCTGAATATAGGTCAGGAAGATTAGCGCTTTGCGGTAGGGGAGGGTGAACGCAGGGTTGTCGTAGTTAGTTTCTACGAATAGCTCCCATTGGGTGAGGAATTGCTGGACTTTGGTGCGGTCCCCGGTGAATACGAGGGGTTCTTTGCCCATAAACTTCTCGGGTTTGGTCCCGCTTGATACATTGGGCCCGGTGAAGAGGGGTCCTCCTGGGTCGCCTCCTCCGTCGTCTCCTCCTCCGCCTCCTCCGTGTCCTCCTGGAGGGGGTCCTTCTCCGCGACTTATGCGCGCAGGTTCCTGGAATGTAGTAGGCTGTTCGGTGACGGTAGTGGTCATGTCTGTAGGGATAGACTCAGCTAATAGCCCTAATTGCGCTTCTTCTTCTTCGGCTTGGGCTTCTAAGATGCGGATTTCTTCTGGGTTGCTTGCCAAGGATGGGGATGGTGCTGGTGTCTTCGGGGTAGGAGATCGGACTGGTTCTTCTTCTTGTCCGTCTATGGGGCCCCACTGGTCTCTGGTGGTGACTTCGCTTTGTAAAATGTCGAGTTTGAGGCTCGATCCGGCTGGTCGGACGACTTGTAGTTTGTAGTGGAGTGCGTCCCACTTGAGTTCTGTCCAACAGGTGTGTTCAAAGTTGAATTCTACCGGGATAAGTCCGGTTTTGCCGTCCTTGTAAGTGTAAAGGACTACGTAGCCTGGGTCTCCTTGTTCGCTTTGCCAAAAGGCTTCCTTGAGGTATTGTTTGGGGACGTTGCGTTCCCCTCTTCTGTCAATATGATAGGGTCGGAATGGAATCCAAAGGTCGCAGGTTGTTACTGTGGAAGCCACGTTGAAGGATCTTGGTCTTAATGTAACGTCTACCACGGACGTTTGCCTGACTTAGGCACTGTTATAACGTGGGTTCCCTCGGGGATGGAATCTGTGTATGTCCGATAGTGGGAAGACTGCGGGATGAGGCTGATACGTGCCGGTGGAGTCTCTATACGTGTAAAGAGTTTCTTCTACGGGGACTCCGGCTGGTGGACTTGGGACGGTGTGGACGTATTCCCACTGAAGGTTGTCGACGATATAGTAGCAGTGAGTCGGACGGGCGGTCCTAGCGTTGAGGTATTCAACGACGAGGTGACAGGTAGTCCCAGGCGGATAAGGCACTATTGGCGAATCTACCATTCACAGAGGAAGATGGAGATACGGTCACGGGGATCCCTCTTGGTCTCGAAGGGATATGCCGGAGCTAGTTCACTTAAGGGCTATCGCAGGTCCTTAGCACAGAAGACGAGTTGGAAGTGGTATTCGAAGAAGACCAAGATGAGGATCCTGGTCCGTAGTACTACAAACTTAAATACAAGCAAGGGAGTTAGTTCCGACTCCGCTCGAACTCGTAAGTAGCCAATAGCGTAAGTAGCGTATCCTAATAATAGAATGCGCAGTCGTTATCGTAATCCGAAACACTGTACAACAATAAGGCTCATCAGTCAGCATAGTAATCCACATCACGTACAACAATAGGCAGCATCAGTCAGCCGAAACACGAGGCAACAAGATCCGAAGTCCATGACGTATTACTCCCGACGCACCGAGTCATCACGAATGCGTCAGTGTCCACAGCCGGGCCGAGCAGTCCGAGACCGAACATAACATTAAAGCTATCACTAAGACTGCTTGCTCTTCTTGCAAGATCCACGTGGTAACAGGCTAGTCCTAAGAAGGGGTTTAGTTTACATTACCTAGTACTTTTTACAAGTTGGTACTCCAAAGTCGCACACCTGGGGCGTGACACCTTGAGTGTTACGGAGTATAGCGCTTCTATGGCTGGACCGCTACTTTTCCTATCAAGATCTGGACTGGTTCTGACTGCTCCTCGGAACCAGATTTTTACACATCAACATCTCAAATGGCTCAATTCACTCTTGTCTTCCCTCCGTCCGTTCAGCTTGCCAAGCTGGACGGGACTAACTGGCAGTCCTGGGCGCAAACGTTTACCTCCCTCATGTTGATGAATGGTTGCTCCAGGCACCTCACACATGACAACCCCGGTGCAATCCCCCAGCACCCAGCCCCGGCCGCTGGTGTTGCCGGGCCCACCGGGCCCACTGATGCAGGACTGGCCATGATAGCATTATGGCAGAAACAAGAGGAGGTCATCATTGGCCTCCTATATCTATCTGTCACAACGGAGGTGTTGTCTGGGATAACCTCCCAAATTCTTTTCCCAACTGTGCACGACAAGTTTGAACAGTTGGAGGCCTTGTATGGTGCGGTTGGCTCAATGGCCACCTTCAATTTATGGGTAGGCTTGGTCAATACCAAGCTTGAGGAAGGTCGCCCCTTCCTCCCTCAACTCCAAAAAATGCTGGACTTGAGGAATACCCTTCAGGAGAACGGAATGGCGGTCTCGGACATGCAAATGTCCTTCATCTTATTAGACGCCCTCCCTCCTTCATACTCCACTATCGCCGGCACCATACTGGCCGCAGGCCCCCCTGCCAACCTACTTCCTCAGGACCTGATCAATAGGTTCATCAATGAGGAATCACGTCTCTCCGGTCCCTCCGCCACCCTTAACAAGGTGGCCCCTATCAACCGGGCCTCTGGTTCGCGCCCCCCAAAGGCGCATCCATCGCCCAATTCCGGCAGTTCCGCGTCAGCGGATATCATCTGCCATTACTGTCACAAGCCCGGCCATAAAAAGCCGGACTGTTTTAAATTGAAAAGGGACCAGGAGAATGCGAAGAAGGGGAAGGCTGGGCAGCTGAGGAAAGCTGCCCAAAACCTCATTATTGCCGCGCCGGAGGCTAGTCCGGCAGATAGATTAAACTCTACTACCATACCAAAGAGCCGACTATTTACTATAGTAAATGGCTCTGGAAAAATAGAGGAGGTGCATGAAGCACCTCAGGTTTCCCTTTACATGATGCGTGATAAAACCGCACATATAGAGTCAAGATGGATGATGGACAGTGGAGCATCAACACACTTTACACCTCACATTGAAGACTACGATACCTACACACCACACGAAGGTATCGAAGTTCTGCTAGGAGATAGCTCTCTTCTAAAGAGCAGTTGGAACGGGTACTATAACCATCCGAACCAACAGAGGCTATGACCTCAAAATCTCCAATGTGTTGCATCTCCCAAATACGCATTCGCGTATCCTCTCCACAAGCGCCCTGACAGAAAAAGGCGCCCTAGTCTTATTTGACTCTACTTCCTTCACCATCAAATACAAAGGAGAAACCATAGCGGAAGGACACAAGGCTGCCAATTTATATTGGCTTGACAGTCATAAATTAAATACTGTCAAAGCACCTGCATCTGCTAGCCTTGATGTCTGGCATAAGCGCATGGGACATATGTCCAAAGAAGCGCTGAAGACGCGTGCTCCCGAGGCTGTGAAAGGCCTCGTCATAAACAATGAACCAGAGGAGGCGGGACCATGCCATGGTTGTGAACTTGGCAAATCCACCCGCCTTCCCTTCCCTGCTTCCATGAAGCGTGCCGAGGATCACCTCGAGATCGTCCATAGTGACCTAGTTGGACCCCTTCAGAGTAACTCTATTCAGGGGAACAAATACTTTCGCCACCTTCATAGATGACTTCTCAAAAGCAGCAGTTGTCATCTTTATGAAGTCAAAAGATCAGTTTAAGGATGCCTTCCTACACTACAAGGCGTGGGCTGAAAAACAACTTAACAAGCCCATTAAATCCTTACATTCTGATCGAGGTGGCGAGTATGTCAATCACGATCTAAAGCACATACTTCTGGAAGCGGGCATTGAGCATCGTCTCACCATGCCATACTCTCCACAACAGAATGGGAGAGCCGAGCGTTTTAACCGAACGGTTATGGAAAAAGGCACCAGCATGCTTCATCATGCGGGCCTTAGCCTTGGCTTTTGGGAACAAGCAGTTGAGACTGCTGTGCATATCTACAATCGCACTCCCACTCGTTCTAATAAGTGGAAGACTCCGCTGGAGCTCTGGAACGGTACGGTTCCAGACGTCTCCTACTTTAGAGTATTTGGCTGCAAAGCCTACTACCACGTACCAGAACACAACCGGCAAAAATTAGATCCTAAAGCAAAGGAAGCCGTGTTTGTGGGCTATGAAGCCCTTTCTAAGGGCTATAAACTATGGGACAGACATAGCCGACGCTTCGTCTCTTCTCGAGATGTTACGTTTGACGAGAGCGTTTTTCCGTCCCGCGGTGACCTGATCCCTCACCAGTATACCACACCAGTGCCGGAGCAGGAGGTAATTGACTCCACCGGCGGTACCATTTATATAAGAGTGCTTGATCAGCCTCTACCAGCTGTTGCCACAGCACCTCAGGCGCCGCCAGTTACTATGGCCCCGCCTACTACGCAGGTGCCGGAGGAAGCCCCTCCGCAGGAACAACAGCCTAGCACCCCACCCAGCACCCACCCCGCTCCAGGAGATCAGACTATATATCAGACCCCACCCTCTGCGCCCCCTACAACTACCCCTCCTCGTCCTTCGCGCTCTAGGCATAACTGGCCACCTATGGTGACCCAGCCGATACCTGCCCCTAATTTCAATAGGGATATCAGTCCTCCTGCTGAGACTCCTAGGAGTCCCAGGACTGAGCAGGTGTCTTCGCCTCCTCGCCCCAGGCGGAGCACAAGGACGCGGCGTCAGAATCCTCGCTACTACAATGAGGATAATGACGAGTTTATGCAAGGGAGCAGTAGGCTTACAATGATGGACCTGCTGAATGCGGCAGAGGCCCCTGGCTATAGGGATCCTCAGACCTTCAGGCAGGCCATGGAGTCTGAATACGCTGACCAGTGGCAAGAGGCATGCCAGTATGAACTGGACGCCTTGGATAAGCTACAGGTCTGGCGGCTGGAACCCCTTCCTGCTGGAAGGAAGGTGGTGAAGTGCAAGTGGGTCTTTAAGAAGAAAGCGGATGGACGCTTTCGTGCTAGGCTAGTGGCAAAAGGGTTCACCCAACTAGAGGGGGTGGACTTTGACGAAACCTTCAGTCCAGTCGCCCGATTTGAGTCCTTAAGACTACTATTGGCGTTAGCCACTCTGGAGGATTGGGAGATCCACCAGATGGACGTCAAATCGGCTTTCCTTCATGGAGAACTGGACGAAGAAATCTACATGGAGCAACCCGTAGGTTTCGTCACTGCTGGCCAAGAACACTTGGTGTGCCGGCTTCAGAAAGCCCTTTATGGTCTGAAGCAGGCTTCCCGCGCATGGAATCTACAGTTCCATGGAGTTCTTAGTGAACTCGGCTTCACGCGGACGTACTCTGATGCAGGAGTATACGTGTATCATCTCCAAGAGGGGGGTGATGTCACTCTTCGTCATCTTATATGTAGATGATATCACTATACTGGGCAACTCAGCTAGATAAGATCAATGATCTGAAGGCGTCTCTATCAAGCCGATATGAGATGACCGATCTGGGAGAGATTGCAGTCATATCTCGGTGTTAACATCACCAGAGATCGTGCTAACCGCACTATGACATCAACCAGTCAGATTACATCTCATGACTGTAGTTGAAAGGTTTGGAATGAGGGATTCCAACCCAGTATACACCCCTCTTCCCATCTGGCGCGGAGGCTCACTTGATCAAATACGAAGATCAAGCCTCTACTTCTGATATTAAGAAGTATCAACAGATAATTCGGGTCCCTGCTATATGCGCAGATTGGAAGCAGACCTGATATCTCCTTCGCTGTTGCGCGCCTCAGCCAATTCGCTTCCAATCCCTCTCAGCAGCATTTCCGCTTAGCCAAATACGTGTTAGCATACCTTAATACTACAAAGGACTACGCGTTGCGCTACTCTGGAGGGAATGGTGGAGAAGGCCTTCATGGCTATTGCGACTCTTCCTGGGGTGACCAGGAAGATCGCCACTCCACTACAGGCTATGTCTATCTACTTGCAAATGGTGCCATCTCATGGTGCACCAGAAAGCAAAAGACGGTAGCACAGTCCACCACAGAAGCTGAGTATCATGAGCCTCGCTGAGGCTGCCAACCAAGCTCAGTGGTATAGGACGTTCTTAGAGGAACTGGGTACGAGGTCTCCTCCCCCATACCTCTTCACTGTGACAACAAGGGCGCTGTAGACTTAGCCCTGAACCCTGTCACAGGGAGACGGTCCAACACATCCCCATCAAGCACCACGCTGTTAGGGAGTATGTAGAAAACAAGGTGATACACCTGATACGTACTCCAACGAAGGACATGGTAGCAGACGGACTTACTAAGTCTCTACCAAGGGAAACCTTCGAGAAGCTGGTTAATGATGTTGGGTTGGTGTAGATTGGAGAGAATAGATCGTGGAACAGGATCCACATCTATCAGAAATTCGGGTTGATGGACCTTTTATAAGGTTGCAATGAAGTGTCAAGGCAGAATAAGATTCGCTCTTATCTCTGCAGAAGAGAGTCCTTTCTCTCTGTCTTATATGGAGTTTCACACCGCACTTCAAAAAGTTGTCCTTTATGACACTATGAAGTCAAGTGTTCTAGGGAATTCAATCCCGAACTCCTATAGACTCTTGCACAGTTCTTATGTTGAGAACTTGCAAAGCATTTTCAACTTTGTTGAAACTTGACACATGCT